>JAKZAP010000014.1:20231740-20382660 GCA_023053575.1 Branchinecta lynchi | reverse complement strand
AGTCGGGTCTAGGCGAGACCCCCCCCCCCCGGCGAACCCCCCCCCCCTCCCGGACATACCCCACCGGTACCAAGAACCCCCAGACGAAAAAAAACCCGGTACCAAAAACCCCCGGTACCAAAACCCTCCCGGTGACAACCCCCCCCCCCCCCCCCCGGTAGCAACCCCACCCCCCGAATCCTTACATTTAATACGAATGCAAAACATTTAAATTGACTTCCGGTGATCTTGGTCTGTCAAGTGGACTTCTCGTACAACAAGAACAAGACCAAAGGTTTCGATGGGGGTCCCAAAATATTTGATTTGTCCCTAAACTTAAACCCCCTCCCCCATCCCTAAATGCAGGGCTACAGAGCCCATCTACGAGCTCGACCTTACTCTTGACCCAAAGAATCCTCACACCAAGTTTCACCAAATTATATCATTCCCTTCGAGGGTTATAGTGCACACAGACGAACAACTTTGTGATGTCATAGGTATCCCGCCACTTACGTTTTGCGATCCCAAAAACTAACGGCAGCTTCCTCGGCAAGAAAAGATTTGCTGGGGGGGGGGGTCGTTACACTGAGTGGCAAAGGTTTTGATCTTTCAGTTTTAACACCTCACTGACCACAGCTTCAGGTGAATGCGTGTGTTAGTTCACTTCACCAATTATTCTGTCACCATCAACCTTCACCTTCGCTTTTACACTCCCCTTCCCTTGTATATATTTGGTCTGCCTACGCTTAACGCATTAAAAACTAAGAACACATCCAGCCAGCATTTTTGTGCTTCTCATGTACATACCCTTTGTGCAGCGCACTGGATGTCCACTGTACTTCAGACCATTTTTTGTACAGTTAAGTCTGCGAATAAAGTTGCGTCCAGTTATTCTACTCTTATATATCCATCAGTAGGTACATGAGCTAATACGGGTACCCTGCTAATCCCCCTGTACCATACGTAGCGTAGGGATTACTTGGGACTAGGAGATTCCTTTGGATGGCGATTGTCTTTTTTTCATGCGGGTTTTTTTTCGCCGGGGGGGGGGGGGGGGGGGGGGGTTCTGATAACGGGGGGGGGGGAATCGGGGGGTTTTCGTAGCGGGGGGCTTAGCCGGGGAGGGGTTTTAGCCGGGTGAGGGGGTTTCTCTTCTGGGGTTTGGCGGGGGGGTTTTGTTCGGTGGGGGGGGGGGGGGGGGGTCCGTAGGCGGGGGGGGCTTGGCCGGGTGGGGGGGTTCTTCTGGGGGGGGGGGGGTTGTCCTGGGGGGTTTTCGCCGTTTTTTTTTCGCCGGAACCCTTTCAATCTAGAGGCGTAGCTTCTCCGATGTCGCGTCTATCGCCCTGGAAATGTAGGCCTTTGCTAAAATTAACTAGACCTACGTTGCCCGGGCAACGTGAAGTGTTGCGGCAACCTTTGTCCGGCTTCGCCGGCTAAAGTGTTGCGAGAGCAACACTTTGGCTTTGTTTCTTCGCTGTCGGTTAAATGCTGAAATTGTCAACTTATCGAAGCTTTTAAAACGGTATGATCTAAAAAGAATAATCACATAATCAAAAGCTGTTCTTTAGCGTTGTAAAACCAACAACAAAACAATATCGGAAGAAGGCTATCCGTAACGTTTCAGGATTAAAATACCATAGATGACACTATTAATTATTACAAAACTACCTTATTGTTTTTAAATTACCGTATCGTTTGTACCCGTTGCGTAAACAGTTAATCCTAGGTTATAGCGATAGACCATCGATACAAACTTTCTTACTGTCATATTTACAGAAATCGAATACAATGTGCACCAATTTTCAAAAATTTCTAGCCCCCTCGTGAACCGATTCTTACTTACAAGTCCGTCTCCCGTGATTGACATCAAATTCACCGGAAACAAATAATGGATACACCAGCTATCAAAAGTTGCAAACCCCTCATCGCTGAAGATGATTATAGCATAAAAGCCGATTATTACTTACAAGTCCCATGCATGTCTTACCATTGGGAACAAAATTGTTCTTACCATCGAATACACCTGAGACAAATAACAGGTATACCAACTAGCAAAAGCTGCAAACTCCTCGTTGCCGAAGATGATTATGAGCTAACAGTCGACTGTTGCTTACAGTCGACTGTTGCTTACAAGTCCCTTACATGTCTCACAACTGGTATCGCCTATTTTTGGTTTCAGTGTGTACCTTACTCCTGAAGTTGTCAACCCCTTGAAACTTTCAAACTGGTTTATCTCATGAAGGATTTTTGTTCAAAAAAATGGATGGCATATATTTTGATCAGCTCTTCAAGGGCTATCGATTGCCCTAACCACAACAAAAGCATATCGGAAAAAGGGACTAAATTGACTTTGCAGTCAGTTGAAACTGCATCCTTTTCAATCGTAGACATCGTGACGGATGAAAACTTGGAATAATATCCTATATAATCTAGTTGGTATTATAAAGCTATCCGTAACTTTTTAGGAATAAAATACCATAGATGACACTCTTAATTATTACGAAACTACCTTGTTTTACATTACAGTATCGTTTGTACCCGTTGCGTTAACAGTAAATCCTAGGTTACAGGGATAGACCAACGATACAAACTTTCTTACCGTCAGATTTATATAAATCGAATACAATGTGCAACAATTTGCACAAATTTCTAGCCCCTCGTGCACCGATTCTACTGACAAGTCCCTTTCCCGTGATAGACATCAAGTTCACCGGATAAAAATAATGGGTACACCGACTAGCAAAAGTTTGCAAACCCCTCATCGCTGAAGATTTGTGTAGCATAACAGCCGATTATTACTTACAAGTCCCTTGCATGTTTTACATTTGGGAACCAAATTGTTCATCAAATGACAGGTACGCCAACTAGCGAGAGTGGCAAACCCCTCATTGCCGAAGATGATTATGAGCTAACAGTCGCCTGTCGCGTACAAGTCCCCTAAATGTCTCACAACTGGTATCGCCTATTTTTGGTTTCAGTGGGTACCTTACTACTGAAGTTGTCAACCCCTTGAAACTTTCAAACTGGTGTATCTCATAAAGGAATTTTTTTACCCAAAAAATGGATGTCATATACTTTGATCAGCTCATCAGCGGCTATCGATTGCCGTCGAAGTTGAACTTTATCCTTTTCAATCGTAGATATCGTGACGGATGAAAACTTGGAACAATATCTTATATAATCTAGTTGATATTACAAAGCTATCCATAACTTTTCAGGATTAAAATACCATAGATGACACTATTAATTATTACAAAATTACCTTATTGTTTTACATTACCGTATCGTTTGTACCCGTTGCGTAAACAGTTAATCCTAGGTTATAGCGATAGGACCATCGATACAAACTTTCTTACTGTCATATTTACAGAAATCGAATACAATGTGCACCAATTTTCAAAAATGTCTAGCCCCTCGTGAACCAATTCTTACTTACAAGTCCGTCTCCCGTGATTGACATCAAATTCACCGGAAACAAATAATGGATATACCAGCTATCAAAAGTTGCAAGCCCCCTCATCGCTAAAGATGATTATAGCATAAGCTTTTTAAACGGGATGTTCTAAAAAAATTAATCATATGATCAAAAGGTATTCTTCAGCGTTGTAAAAACAACAACAAAATAATATAGGAAGAAGGGACTAAATTAACTTTGCAGTCAGTTGTACTTTATCCTTTTCAATCGTAGACATCGTGACGGATGAAAACTTGGAACAATATCTTATATAATCTAGTTGGTAATAGAAAGCTATCCGTAACTTTTCAGGATTAAAATACCATAGATGACACTATTAATTATTATGAAACTACCTCATTGCTTTACATTTTCGTTTGTATCCGTTGTGTAAACAGTTAATCCTCGGTTACATTGATAGACCATCGACACAAACTTTCTTACCGTCAAATTTATAGAAATCGAATACAATGTGCACCCATTTGCAAAAATTCCTAGCCCGCTCGTGAACCGATTCCTACTTACAAGTCCCTCTCCCGTGATATACATTAAGTTAACCGGAAACAAATAATGGGTACACCAGCTAGCAAAAGCTGCAAACCCATCATCGCAGAAGATGATTGTAGCATAACAGCCGATTATTACTTACAAGTCCCTTGCATATCTTACCATTGGGAACCAAATTGTTCTTACCATCGAATATACCGGAAACAAATAACAGGTATACCAACTAGCAAAAGCTGCAAACCCCTCATTACCGAAGATGATTATGGGCTAACAGTCGACTGTTGCTTAAAAGTCCCCTATATGTATCATATCTGGTATCGCCTATTTTTGGTTTCAATGTACCTTACTATGAAGTTGTCAACCCCTTTGAAATTTTCAAACTGGTGTATCTCATGAAGGAATTTTTGTACCAAAAAATGGATGACATGTACTTTGATCAGCTCATCAATGGCTATCGATTGCCGTCGAAAAAAAAATTCTACCTGTCTTAGTTCAAAAGTTGACTTTTTTGCCGTAGGCCAACTTTCTAACGTCACGACTTAGAAAGGAGCAAAGGATAAGCTCTAGTTTCTTTAGCAATGAGAGAACTTTTAAAGTTTAAGAGGCACATCTGATACCGTTACTCTACCACAAACCAAAGTGCAAAAAAAAAAAAATATAAACTCAGCTGAAATCGTCGCAGACATGGACAGAAACAATAGATGGCAGCACTTTCGGACCCGTGGGAAAAAGCCACTTTTTTGTCTCTGTAGATTTTTCTATTTATCACTCAAAGAAGATATGTTGGCTGTGGGGCCGGGTAACTGCCGCATATATTTAACACTTATAGATTTTAGTCCATCTTCAATTTGAAACTGGTGCCTGCCTGCTTGCGTGCTAGAACGGAGCTTTCCACTCGAAAGCAGAAACATCTTTTGATGAAACGAAAGGTTCGCTACACAACTTCAGATAGTCCTCTCTGACATAGGCTATACAACTTCACTTCACTTCGCAAACCGTAGGCTCTGGCTCGATGACAAGCAAAAAACCATCCTTATTGGCCCCAGGCAAGAGTTCTACGGAGCTTTCCAAAATGTAATGTCATATTCATCAATCCGGCCTAAGGTCCACACTTTCCGTAAAAACCGCATAGGTTAGACCCTTCTCAGTTACCAGGAATAAAATGAAATCGGAGTCATAGGAAAAAAAAAAAAAAAAAAAAAAAAAAACGAGGACAAAACCAAAGTGTTGCTCTCGCAACACAATTATCTGCGTCTGGATGAATTTTGCTTTGTCACGCAAGCAGCGCACGCTCTGAACGTTCCTACGAAAAATACAAAATCGCCCAGATGTGTCAAAATATTTCAGTATTCAAATACCAAATTAAAAATGAGCTAAATTTTCAGTAGGCCTAAGCCTATTTTTTCTTGTGTAACACATAACAGAAGTCAGAACACAACTGCAGAGATGGTCATTACGAAGACATTTACGATAAAACCTGGAAAAACTCCGGTAAAACTTTGAAGAATTCCGGTAAAATTCTGAAGCCGCCCCCCCCCCCCCATCAGGAAGGTGTTTGGACGCCCCTCTCGCGAAAGTTATCATTCAAGAGGTGGCCGAAGAGGCACAAGATAGTGACATGAAAGTGAACTTCGCGAAAACAGTCGTCTTAACTGTTTCTTTCCTAAAAACAAAACCTGTTTTCAAAGTAGTTATACCAGCAACAATGAAAAAGAGAAAATTTAATACTCTTGATGACTATCTCTCCTTGCCGAGTAAAATCTCCGGCCTCTCCGGGTATCTAGCGGAAGAAAGGCAGAAGTGGTGTCACAGCTGCTACCAAATATCGGGGTGATTGGTTGACACAGGATTCGAGTTGTTGAGTTTGGATCGTACGGACACGCTTACTCCTTCTTCCTGAGGATCACTGGCGTGTTTTGGACTTGGTCATATTGGACTTGGTCAAATTCTTGGTCAAATTCTCCTGATGATTTTTAGGGAATCTACCGGATTATTGCTTAGGGAACCTACCTGATTTTGCTCAGGGAATTTACGCTAGATCTTTCACACGGAATCTACCGGCATTTAGCCTTCCCAATCTACGAAATTCGGCTCAGGAAATTTACCGAAATTTGTGCGAAAAGGCCCAACCAGCACGCGATGTCGTCCACTGCTTCCTGACCGAAGACTAAAAATTAAATCTTTTTCTGTGTACATATGTGTTTAGTTTATTTTCTTTATTTTCGTCATTTACTCCGCCTTTTCAGAATGGCGGGTCATAAATAAATTACTTACTTACTTACTTATATAGAGTATTAACTTAGTGTTGCTGTTAACTTTGTTTTTATACAGTTGTATACCAGCAGTTGTTTCAGGTCGTTTCTCGTGAAGTGAATTAGTTAGTTTGATGTCTTTTATTTTAATGTCTTTAGTAAATATTTCACATGTCTTTGATTGCTTCTCCTAACTCTCTTCGGCGACCTCTTCTAGCTTTTATTCCAGCAATGTTTTCAACGGATACGTCAGCTTTGCTGGAATAAATGTTTCAAAGTCAGCTTGGGCTCAAAGAATATTTCTCTTCTAGCTTCAAACTCGTAGACTGAATAAAGTTGAAAACAGGAAGGATAATACCAGAAAATCGACTAACCTTTGCTAACTATCGTTAGCTACGATAATCAATTTACAAAATAAACCTTCTATCTATCTATGTATCGAAGAACAATAAAAAACATACAACAAATCAAAGGAAGAAAAGAAATTTTAATTCCTGATATTGCAAGAAAACTGGAAGGCTTCTTAGCTGGTTTAAGTTCTAAATTGATCATTTCCATTTGACTGTTATTGGGAGCAAAAAACAAAACCCAAGCGGTAAAATTCTTAGAGGTCTTCAAATACGCATGTATCAGCCTTCACTCACTTAGCATGTCTGTGCACATGTGCCAAGTCTTTCAACAGAAATTAAGTCAGATCTCTCGTCAAGTGACACACTGAGATACGCAATTAAGATGCTAAAGTAATTAGTGTGACGTATGGAAACACAAAACAAACAGCGGAGACTATGTGAACCACCATATAAAAAAATGAAAGGTAAGTGAATGACGGTGTGCCACAGAAGACTCTTCACAAAATTTGAAATCAAATCTCCTTTTAAATCACCGAGACAGTTTGAGGACAGCAACTTACTTAGCTGCAGGAAATGCATGATGTAAAAGTCACTTCGAATCTGATAACTGGGACCGTATCGGATGGCGAGTTGCCGAAGTCACGTCCAGGCTTGGTCTTTTAAATTATGTAAAACCTAAATAATTTTCGTTTGTTCTATTTTGTTATTAGGGGGTCACGCAATGTTTTGTGTTATTTTTTATTGTGTATCGTTGCACGGTCTTATTCTTCATATTCTTTCTTCTCTTTTTGGGATCCCAAAACGTAAGTGGAGGGATACCTATGACATCGCAAAAGTTGTCCGTCTGTCCGTACGTCCGTCCGTCCGTCTGTCCGTCCGTCCGTCTGTCCGTCAGTCTGTAAGCACGATAACTCTCGAAGGGAATGAGATATTTTGATGAAACTTGGTGAGAAGGTTCGTTGGGTCGTCGGACCAGTCGAGTTCGTAGATGGGCTTTGTAGCTCTACATTTAGGGGTGGGGGAGGGGATTGAAATTAAGGGACAAACAAAATATTTTGAAACAGCTAATGTGATAGTCGATTATGGGGTAAGAAGACATGCTGAACACGATGGTGAAAACCATTTTGTCATCGGACAAGTAGTTCGCCCGGAATCCGGCCAAAACCGGAAAGTTTGTTGAAAGTAAAAGTTTTATTTGAAGTTAATTAGATGTTCGATTTAGGGGTAGGAAGACATGCTGAAGACGATGGTGAACATTATTTTCTCGACGGACAAGTATTCCGCCCGGAATCCGGCCCAAACCGGAAAGTTTGTTGAAAGTAAAAGTTTTATTTGAAATTGATTAGATGTTCGATTTAGGGGTAGGAAGACATGCTGAAGACGATGGTGAAAACTATTTTCTCGATGGACAAGTTTTCGCCCGGAATCCGGCCCAAACCGGAAAGTTTGTTGAAAGTAAAAGTTTTATTTGAAGTTGATTAAATGTTCGATTTAGAGGTAGGGAGACATGCTGAAGACGATGGTGAAAACTATTTTCTCGACGGACAAGTATTTCGACCGGAATCCGGCCCAAACCGGAAAGTTTGTCAAAATTAAAAGTTTAATTTGGAGTTGATTGGATGTTCGATTTAGGGCAAGAAGACATGCTGAACACTTATGTTAAAACAAGTTTCTACCCGGACATGTAGTTCGTCCGGAATCCGGCCAAAACCGGAAAACTGTTGGAAGTCAAAGTTTTATTTCTAGTTGATTAGATAAGCGATTTAGGGGTAAGAAGAGATGCTGAGTCCCTGTGTGACAATCGTATTTTACCCGGACATATAGTTCGACCGGAATCCGGCTGGAATCGGAAAATTTGTTATAAGCTAAATTTCTATTTGAAGTTGATTAGATGTTCATTACTGGGGAAAGAAGATACCCTGATTTCGTCTTTGAGCTTTCTTTTTTCGCCGGACAAGTAGTTCTGGAGTTCGGCCGGAACCGGGAAATTGGCAGAAGTGGCAGGAAGTTTTCGTCAAAACCGATATGACTTATAGGGGTAAACACACATGCTGAATCCAAATCTGAAATTGGTTTTCTCAGGTGATTAGCTATTTGGCCTTAATCTGTTTCTGAATTTTAATTGTGAATATGTTCAAGGAGTCTGGCGAAGACTGGATCTGGCTAAGACAAGACCCAGTTGTCTGGATCAGATATTGAATTTTTGGGATCCCATCGAAACCTTTGGTCTTGTTTTTCTTATAAGTTAGCACAGCCTAGCAAGCCCCGCTTTTGTTGTGCTACTGAAAACAGAATGTTTATTTTCAATAAAAATGTTCTACTACTATTACGACTACTACTACTACTCTCTCTGACAGACGACACAAGCTGACAATGTAATTCGAACCCAAGTGTCTGGGTCGTAACATGCATGATCGCGTGACAGGAAAAATTATACGTTCTTCGGGTTAGTGGTTACCATATTCTGACGCCTGGTTATAAAATAATAATGTAAAAAGTAAATTTCAGGGAACTGTAGGCAGATCTGGTATTATCCTCTCATCTCTAGAACCATACTACCGGACTACAATGTACCGAACCTAATTCGAGCCAACAGCAGATTTGACGCTGCAATTGTTAACTGTACGAGACTTATTCGCCATAACACGCATTTAACCGGCCAGTACCTTTCGTCATTCGTACCCAATTTCGCACACTAAATAATTTATCCCAAAGAAAATAGTAAATTACATCTTTATTAACTGTAAACTGTATATTTCCTAAATTTATATCCAAGCGTCTGATATGCTGGCCAGTTCTCAATCGTATGACGATACATAAATAGATGTATCAATGTATTTCAAAAGCCCAAGAGCCATATATAAAAAAAAAAACTGTCACATACACTCAGACTTCTTAATTCTAAACATTTGTCTATATAAACACCTAATCAAGTTATGACAGTGAGGTTAACACTGGTCAAATTTCAGAAGTGACAGAAGGACACCATTTAAATACATTTTTCTTAAATCGGAAAGCTTCGTGCATCTATGGAGAAAATGGTTTATGACGCAATCGAGTACTGTATATGAGCCATTCAGGTTATATTTATTATTATTTTACTATGTTTCAGAGTATCCAATAAAAAAGTCTGCGCAAGACAAATTCCACACTAGAAGAAGATTTCTTACTAACGTAAGGCTTACTAATACGCAACTTGCATAATGCTCAACACGTTGACGGATTTATCTCCTGATTTGACAGACTAGTGAAACAATAACTTGTCTAGTGGAAACTTTCCACTGATATGCAACCGAGGAGCTGATACAGGGGACACAGAAAACCTGACTACGCAACTTTTGGCCATCAAACCGACCTGGGGGGCTTAGATAAAGATACAGGGACTTATTGTCGACAGGACCCCCCTTCTTTGTTATCTCGAACCCCCTCCTTAGTGTTGCCAAAGCTAGCTGGCAGGCCCTTGCCCCTTATGCACTGTAATTATGCACTTATGCGCTGTAAAAGTTCGCCTTTGGTCGTGTTTCGGCCATAGTATCGAGAAAGTGGTCAAGAAGTCGTGGTTCGATTCCTACTCCCGGCACACAAACCTTTTGCTTTTTTTTCTACTAACTCAAAAGTCGAATTCTCGGAAACTGCCCGGAAACTGCAATGGTCGTAACGAGAATTTTTCTTACTCTCAATATCGACTCAGGGTACACTCTTGATATGTCAGCTAAGTCCCCGAGTCAAGTTTAAGTTAAGTTTTCTGTTCCTTTAAGAGTAGAATACAATTAAAGTGTAGGCCTCACCTTCAACCTTCTCCATAGTGACCTTGATTCTCGAAATATCGTCCCTCATCGCCGACATCGGGTCAAGGACTCGATTTTGACATCCGACAAATGTCAAACTCGCAAGGAGCAATACGGTCCACGTCACGGTCATTCTCAAATCCGTTTAAGTTATCTTCGACTGATAAATACTAGCCAACGGTGCTCCATTTGGTAGATGCCTGAAAAATCAAATAAAGAGGATTGAACGGTGTCAACTATTTTGAGCGTGTACCACCCTTCTAACAATAGTTCTATTAGTTACTATTTTCGTTCCAACCTCGCGAAAAGTTACTACGGTGACCGTTCCAACCTTGTCGAAATAGTAACTATTTGCTTACCACGCTCTGGAGCGTAAAAAGCAGAGTAACTACGAATCCCTTTGACGTGATTGGCCGGATTAACCCGTGGCTTTGCTGAAAACAGAAAAATGCATTCCAGTCTTGAAGCCAAGACCAGATTTGGTGACATCATGCGTAGCAACTACAATAAGTAGGGTGGAACACGCTCTTTGAGTTTTAGTGGTTTTACGGGGCCGTGTGGGGGCAGGCAGCAGTCGTGGCTCACTTCTGATGGCTCATTTCTGAAAAAAGGTCCTTTCTATGGATGTTTTTATGTTTCTTTCAAGTTCAGCTCGCACCAACTAGTGTTTCTACTAGCATGTTATGAAATAATCGACTGATTACTTTAACAAGACCAAAGGTTTCGATGGGATCCCAAAAATTCAATATCTGATCCAGACAACTGGGTCTTGTCTTAGCCAGATCCAGTCTTCGCTAGACTCCTTGAACATTTTTACAATTAAAATTCAGAAACAGATTAAGGCCAAATAGCTAATCACCTGAGAAAACCAAG
Organism: Branchinecta lynchi; assembly: GCA_023053575.1. Classification (NCBI taxonomy): domain Eukaryota; kingdom Metazoa; phylum Arthropoda; class Branchiopoda; order Anostraca; family Branchinectidae; genus Branchinecta; species Branchinecta lynchi. The sequence goes on along the minus strand of JAKZAP010000014.1, from coordinate 20,371,457 downwards.
TTCAGATTTGGATTCAGCATGTGTGTTTACCCCTATAAGTCATATCTGTTTTGACGAAAACTTCCTGCCACTTCTGCCAATTTCCCGGTTCCGGCCGAACTCCAGAACTACTTGTCCGGCGAAAAAAGAAAGCTCAAAGACGAAATCAGGGTATCTTCTTTCCCCAGTAATGAACATCAATCAACTTCAAATAGAAATTTAGCTTATAACAAATTTTCCGATTCCAGCCGGATTCCGGTCGAACTATATGTCCGGGTAAAATACGATTGTCACACAGGGACTCAGCATCTCTTCTTACCCCTAAATCACTTATCTAATCAACTAGAAATAAAACTTTGACTTCCAACAGTTTTCCGGTTTTGGCCGGATTCCGGACGAACTACATGTCCGGGTAGAAACTTGTTTTCACATAAGTGTTCAGCATGTCTTCTTGCCCTAAATCGAACATAAAATCAACTCCAAATTAAACTTTTAATTTTGACAAACTTTCCGGTTTGGGCCGGATTCCGGTCGAAATACTTGTCCGTCGAGAAAATAGTTTTCACCATCGTCTTCAGCATGTCTTCCTACCCCTAAATCGAACATCTAATCAATTTCAAATAAAACTTTTACTTTCAACAAACTTTCCGGACTGGGCCGGATTCCGGGCGAAATACTTGTCCGTCGAGAAAATAATTTTCACCATCGTCTTCAGCATGTCTTCCTACCCCTAAATCGAACATCTAATCAACTTCAAATAAAACTTTTACTTTCAACAAACTTTCCGGTTTTGGCCGGATTCCGGGCGAACTACTTGTCCGATGACAAAATGGTTTTCACCATCGTGTTCAGCATGTCTTCTTACTCCATAATCGACTATCACATTAGCTGTTTCAAAATATTTTGTTTGTCCCTTAATTTCAATCCCCTCCCCCACCCCTAAATGTAGAGCTACAAAGCCCATCTACGAACTTGACTGGTCCGACGACCCAAAGAGCCTTCTCACCAAGTTTCATCAAAATATCTCATTCCCTTCGAGAGTTATCGTGCTTACAGACGGACGGACGGACAGACGGACAGACGGACGGACGGACAGACGGACAACTTTTGCGATGTCATAGGTATCCCTCCACTTACGTTTTGGGATCCCAAGAATTCAGCTCTGCTTACAGCAAGGCGTTGGCCAGACCCGATCCTGAACGAATGGTTATCACGCTGAACTCGGAAGCGAAGGGTCGTTGCCCGATGAAAAATTTGTAGCCTGCTTAGTTGTATGATGGTTGTACGGAAAAGTTGCATGTATGGATTTGTAATAGTAAAGAATACTATCATTTAATGTACCTCGGACCGGACCAATCTTAAGAAGTAGTAGTATCCAGTAGCATCCAGTCTTGCTAATAGCAGCATGCAGTAACACGGTACCTTGAAGTAGAGGCATGTAGTTACATCAGTTAGTACTGCAGCTACTTTTTCGTACAACTTCATACACTACTATTCTGAGATAAATTTTTCGTCTGGTGGTGCGATTCTCGGTGGTGCCGACCATTTGGTGTAGGGCGAGGGTTAATAGCATTTCCCCGAAAGACAAGCAAATGTCCACCCAGCTACGGCTACCTAGAGAAATCTAGGGAAAAGCAGGAGCAGTGATGGATGACTTGCCCCCAACAAAGCACTGGACTCCCGGTCGAGGGCAGTGAACCAGGAGACCTGCGCCACGGGAACCTATGGTTTGAAAGCGAAAATTTGCTTTTTTTAGACCCAATACCTGGGACAACAAACGCGGCAAAATGTTCATAGCTGGTCTTCTCACCAACAAGCTTCTTGAAGACAACGATCGGCAGAAGGAATGCTGGACGATATTCACTTTGTTTTCCTGCCGGACTGACATTCGACCACAAAAGGGCAAAAACGGAATTTCCTTGGTGCTTGCAATTCATTTCTAAAGTCTTTTAGAGTGTCAAAGATGGTGCAAAGCTGAGGTGTTGAACCAATTATGTACTTGGTTTCCCTGTTTGGTCAATATTACGGGCGGATGGAATCCGGCAAAATCGGTCGTTGTCGTTGTGTGGATGAGAAGACTGTTCCATCTACCTGCTTCGTTTTGCTACGAAGTGTTAACGGCACGACGGGAATCTGCTGTGAACCTAAATAGAGGCGTTTTCCCCTCAAAAGTTTTCCACGACACAATTGTGGGCCACACACTTCTGAGTGTCTGGCGCGGAAAAACAGTTGTGTGCCACACTGGAGCGACACGAGCCTTTCTTCATTTTAGCTGGTTTACCGAACCTGGTAAAATTGACTGAATCGGTACCTGATTTGACCTTTCCAGTTTTGCCAACAGGACTTGAAATAATCGCAAAAAACGGTGTTGCTGCATAACGACAACGTCGCTAACGGCTGTACCCAGGATTAATTAAGGCGCCTCAGGCGAATTTTTTTTAATCCGTCTTCTTTTTGGGATCCCAAAACGTAAGTGGAGGGATACCTATGACATCGCAAAAGTTGTCCGTCTGTCCGTCCGTCCGTCTGTAAGCACGATAACTCTCGAAGGGAATGAGATATTTTGATGAAACTTGGTGTAAGGATTCGCTGGGTCGTCGGACCAGTCAAGTTCGTAGATGGGCTTTGTAGCCCTAAATTTAGGGGTAGGGGAGGGGGTTCAAATTAAGGGGCAAACAAAATATTCTGAAACAGCTAATTTAATAGTCGATTATGAGGTAAGAAGACATGCTGAACACGATGGTGAAAATCATTTTGTCATCGGACAAGTAGTTTGGCCAAAACCAGAAAGTCTGTTAAAAGTAAAAGTTTTATTTGAAGTTGATTAAATCTTCGATTTAGGGGTAGGAAGACATGCTGAGGACGATGGTGAAAACCATTTTCTCGACGGACAAGTAGTTCGCCCCGAATCCGGCCCAAACCGGAAAGTTTTGTTAAAATTATAAGTTGTATTTGGAGTTTATTAGATGTTCAATTTGGGGCAAGAAGACATGCTGAACACTTATGTGAAAAATTTTCTACCTTGGACATGTAGTTCCCCCCAAATCCGGCCAAAACCGGAGAATTGTTAGAAGCTTAAATTTTATTTCTAGTTGATTAGATAACATATGTAAGGGTAAGAAGAGATGCTGAATCCGTGTTTGACAATCATATTTTACCCGGAAATTTAGTTCGACCGGAATCCGGCTGGAGTCGGAAAATTTGTTATAAGATAAATTTTTATTTGAAGTTGATTAGATGTTCATTATTGGGGAAAGAAGATATCATGAGTTTGAAACCAATCTTAATACTTATTTATTCTTATTTTAATACAGTTACAAACCTTTTTCGACGAATCACCACCTACATAAAGAACTTCTACAAGCAGAAACGAAACAATCACCACCAGACAGAGTCCCTTTATAAGCTAAAAATAAACTACAAAATCCATAATTACAAACCACTGTATTTACTTTAATCCTTAGCCTACTGTAAATTTTAAAACAAACACAAAAACTTCCAATCTGCCCCTAAACCATTTTTATTTTATTTTCTACATTTTGTAAACAATTAACTTTAATTTTAATAATTCATTTCTAAAATATTTCACAATAAAATTATTCTCTAAAAACCTCGTTATTGTCCCTTATACTTTAAAACCAATGTTATTTATATTTTAGTTATAACAGCGAAAAAGCAGACTTTCCAATCAGGTACCCTACAATAACAAACCAAAACAATAAATAAAAAAAAAAATGCAACTTCCGCCCTAGGGAACCCCTCCTTACGGTGGCTTTTATTTAAGACTTCAGTTAAGCAACCTTTTAACCTAATTTTCAAGTCCACTTAAACTAAAAAAAAAAAAAGAAAAAGAATATGATTACGCCCAAAAGATCCTCCTTTTACAACAAGAAGGAGAATTTTTTGAGTGTACAAAAAAACAACTTAAAAACCAAAAAACCAGAAACATTTCAACCATGCAATTTTTTACTAAATTAGATTTAAACGACACAGCTACTTTCGCTGCTATAATATTACAACTCAAATAAAATAAAATAAACTATTACATAATTAAAAATTCAAAAAAATAAATAATAATTTTAATTTTAACTTTAAACACATAATTTTGACACTTCGAATACTAATTTTTCAATCCTTCAACATTTATTCATAGAGGCAGATTAATCAACCATTCCACATCCATCTTATCACGCCATTTGCGACTACTGCTCATCATTTTCACATAATTTGAGAGCCACCAAGCGAATATGTCCGTGGAAATATATCCTTTTACATCAAGCATTTCTCGGAGATTTTGAATTTCCTGCCACGATATCCCAGCTCCTAAGATTTGGATCCCGAAATGCCAGAGAGGTAAAGACAAGGGATACCAAGAAAACGGCCGATTTTCGTAGCGCCTTCTAAAGGAAGTCGGAAGTGTCTATTTGTGAAGCATTTAATACATAGTAAAGCATTAGAAGTGTCCATTGTGCTTTAAGGTTTCAGTTCTGTTTCAGTTTCATTGGATTATATTTAAATACAAAAAAAATACAGAATTTACATTAATGCCAGGAAAGCACAAATGTAGTGCTTGGCTAGGGCAGGGAAATAACCTATATTATTTTAAATACCAAACAGAATCAACTAACTGAATATACTATTTAAAGAGAAAAGAAGGAGAGGAAAAAAAAAATAACCTATGGTTTCAACTTCAAATATAAGGGAAAGAAGAACGAGAAAGAAAGAAAACGAAAGAAAAGAAAAACAGGGGGGGGGGTAAAAGGAGGAAAACACTAAATAATTTTCCTGTAATGACCTTTCGCTGCTCGCTTAAAGGAAATGTGGTTATTCGAATTCTGGATATCTAACGGTAGTAGGTTAACTGACGGCGCAAAAAATCGAATTAAAAAAGAAGCCCTTTTTTTTTAGGGCGCTTCTTGGGAGATGTCACAAGAGTTTCGGGTGTTGATTTAGTGAGAACATATTTTGGAATGGAGACGGAAGAAGGTTATTGAAATACTTGTAGCAAAGGAATGCTCAAAACCGTGTTATGACCGCGAAATGACACTGAGTAGCAACCCTGTAGCAACTGACGAACTAGACTTTTGTCTAGAGGCCCAACATCGGAATGGGCCTCAGCCCGGGGTCGAAGTGGTAATTATAACATGTAAGTATAGTTGGTCCTTGTCTATTTCATTTCTACGTCTGTGTCTATTTTCTAAAGTCGAAGTACGTCAGACGGATCAGAAAATAAAGTAAAACTGATGTCTTGGTAATTACCAAAAAGGAGGCCCACACTTTGTTAGCTCGCCCATGCCTAAGCGTAATTTCAACAATAGTTGCATTTTTGCAGATACCATGGTATCTGATAATACGGTCTAAAGTCGTTTCTGCAGTTATCGTGGTACCTGGCCAGTTATCTTGGTATCTGATATTCAGATACCACGGTCCAACCGTGGTAACCGATCGTGGTATCGGAAAAAGTTATTTCACTTTCATCAATTTGTGTTAAATTGGTGGGAAAGAAGTTTGGCAATTAGTGATGTGACCGAATATCAGTTTTTCTTTTGGGATGACTTCGAAAAGCGCAATTTTGGCAATTGCCTTTTTTGCAGAGCAACCGTGGTATCAGATACGACGGTAACTGCAAAAACGACTAATTGCAGGTCCAGTTACCGTGGTAACAGATACAATGATATGTGCAAAAACGCAACTAATAGCTCAATCTGACTAAATACAAAAAGTGTCGAACATACTCTTAAAGAATTGCTTGCTCTCTTATCACATCTGTATCATATCCGCCTCCAGAAATAATTCATGTTTCCACGCTGGAGATATTTTCTAACTAGAGCCAGCTTACAACAAGTGCATCGGAGATCCGATGAGGCCAAGGAGCATTATCAACACTCCAGGCCGAATTTGACACATTCGACCATTATCATCGTCAAACTTCACAGATGATCCTAATGGAACTGTAGTCAGGACGGTCTGGCAGCTAATGAAGGCTTAGGGTGAAAAATGAGAAATCTGAAGACCCAGCAAGAGCTGTACAATTATGGACTAAGAGTTTAACTAACCGAAAGTGAATGCTGCAACGAGACACTAAAGGCTAAAAGCCAGGATTCGTTTCCGGAATCCCTTTCGTCCGGTACAGGCTAAAAACGTCTGAATGTTCAGGGCATTGATACTGATACTCGTCAAACTTCTGAGTCAAACGTCTGAATGTTCAGGGCATTGGACCCCCCAGAATTCAGATTTGGAGAAGTGTTCATAGAAACAACAACTCCGAGAGACATTCTAAATATGTAAATATTTGGGGTAGGAGGTAAAGAGCGGTTGACTGACAGTTTTGATCGGGAGGCAAACCAGAAATGGGAAAGGGAGGTCAAGAGTTCACCTTTGTTTTCAAGTTTGGGCTGGAAGGTAATCGAGTGGGTGGGGTTCATATACTCATAGCTTGTTCACACGGGGCTAAAACAGCGGCCGATTCTCAATCAGCGCCTGATTTACGCGCGTAAATAGCGGTTGAAAAAAATCCAAATATCAGCCACTGATCTTCCAAATGGGCGCGTATTTTCATCGCCATCACCGATCGGGACAAACTAAATACTTTGGAATGTGACCTTTGATGACTCTGTGGACAGCAAACGGACTGTAATGAGGGACATTAGTCAAGCTTGGCGAGTTTTAGGTCAATCCAGTTCAAATTCTGTCAGAGCAATGTGAATGGTAGGATTACATGGTAGGATCACAAGGATTACTAAATGATTTCGAAAAAAAGGTAGAATGATTTTCTAATTTAAATAGCGTATGTTCCGTTTATGTCTGATGTATTTCGATGTTTTTCTTTGACAAAATAATAATTTTAGTAGTATTTCCATCAACCTTCACTGAAAAATGACTGAACAACACTAAATGATAGCATTCTGTTCTCGTATTATTTATATATATTATTAGTTATTTATTTATTTATTTTATTTCTTCAACGACCAACAAGGGCCATACACACAAAAATAACAACAGTAACAACAACATAAAAGCAAAAACAACAGGCAAACTAGACCTACGTTGCCCGGGCAACGTGAAGTGTTGCGGCAACCTTTGTCCGGCTTCGCCGGCTAAAGTGTTGCGAGAGCAACACTTTGGTATTGTTTCTTCGCTGTCGGTTAAATGCTGAAATTGTCAACTTATCGAAGCTTTTAAAACGGTATGTTCTAAAAAGAATAATCACATAATCAAAAGCTGTTGTTTAGCGTTGTAAAACCAACAACAAAACAATATCGGAAGAAGGCTATCCGTAACGTTTCAGGATTAAAATACCGTAGATGACACTATTAATTATTACAAAACTACCTTCTTGGTTTACATTACCGTATCGTTTGTACCCGTTGCGTAAACAGTTAATCCTAGGTTATAGCGATAGACCATCGATACAAACTTTCTTACTGTCATATTTGCAGAAATCGAATACAATGTGCACCAATTTTCAAAAATTTCTAGCCCCTCGTGAACCGATCTTACTTACAAGTCCCATGCATGTCTTACAATTGGGAACAAAATTGTTCTTACCATCGAATACACCTGAGACAAATAACAGGTATACCAGCTAGCAAAAGCTGCAAACTCCTCGTTGCCGAAGATGATTATGAGCTAACAGTCGACTGTTGCTTACAGTCGACTGTTGCTTACAAGTCTTTTACATGTCTCGCAACTGGTATCGCCTATTTTTGGTTTCAGTGTGTACCTTACTCCTGAAGTTGTCAACCCCTTGAAACTTTCAAACTGGTTTATCTCATGAAGGATTTTTGTTCAAAAGAATGGATGGCATATATTTTGATCAGCTCTTCAAGGGCTATCGATTGCCATAACCACAACAAAAGCATATCGGAAAAAGGGACTAAATTGACTTTGCAGTCAGTTGAACTTTATCCTTTTCAATCGTAGACATCGTGACGGATGAAAACTTGGAATAATATCCTATATAATCTAGTTGGTATTATAAAGCTATCCGTAACTTCTTAGGATTAAAATACCATAGATGACACTATTAATTATTACGAAACTACCTTGTTTTACATTACAGTATCGTTTGTACCCGTTGCGGTAACAGTCAATCCTAGGTTACAGCGATAGACCAACGATACAAACTTTCTTACCGTCAGATTTAGATAAATCGGATACAATGTGCAACAATTTGCACAAATTTCTAGCCCCTCGTGCACCGATTCTACTGACAAGTCCCTTTCCCGTGATAGACATCAAGTTCACCGGATAAAAATAATGGGTACACCGACTAGCAAAAGTTGAAAACCTCTCATCGCTGAAGATTTGTGTAGCATAACAGCCGATTATTACTTACAAGTCCCTTGCATGTTTTACATTTGGGAACCAAATTGTTCATCAAATGACAGGTACGCCAACTAGCGAGAGCTGCAAACCCCTCATTGCCGAAGATGATTATGAGCTAACAGTCGCCTGTCGCGTACAAGTCCCCTAAATGTCTCACAACTGGTATCGCCTATTTTTGGTTTCAGTGTGTACCTTACTACTGAAGTTGTCAACCCCTTGAAACTTTCAAACTGGTGTATCTCATAAAGGAATTTTTTTTACCAAAAAATGGATGTCATATATATGGTAAAGTAAACGAGAGAATTGGTCCTTACTTCTGTCCTATGTGTGGTCATGAGGACGAAAGCGTAGTACATTTGATGTGTGATTGTGTGGAATTGAATGAATGGAGAAAGGAGGTATTTGGTGAGAGAGTGTTTAATGAAGAATGGATGGTAAGGATGATGAAGGATGAGTGTTTTGTTACTGTAAAAATACTTGGACGTTTCTTGAGGCTTGCGATGGAGCATAGAAGGAGATTTTTAGAATAGGAGCTGCGTGTTATCTATGTAAGTGAGTGCGTTTCTTAGAATTTTTGTTGCCATGGCCCTCGGGCTTTTTTGGTAAATTATATTCTATTATATTCTATTCTATTCTATTCTATACTTTGATCAGCTCATCAGCGGCTATCGATTGCCGTCGAAGTTGAACTTTATCCTTTTCAATCGTAGATATCGTGATGGATGAAAACTTGGAACAATATCTTATATAATCTAATTGATATTATAAAGCTATCCGTAACTTTTCAGGATTAAAATACCATAGATGACACTATTAATTATTACAAAATTGCCTTATTGTTTTACATTACCGTATCGTTTGTACCCGTTGCGTAAACAGTTAATCCTAGGTTATAGCGATAGACCATCGATACAAACTTTCTTACTGTCATATTTACAGAAATCGAATACAATGTGCACCAATTTTCAAAAATGTCTAGCCCCTCGTGAACCGATTCTTACTTACAAGTCCGTCTCCCGTTATTGACATCAAATTCACGGGAAACAAATAATGGATACACCAGCTATCAAAAGTTGCAAGCCCCTCATCGCTGAAGATGATTATTGCATAAGCTTTCTAAACGGGATGTTCTAAAAAAATTAATCATATGATCAAAAGGTATTCTTCAGCGTTGTAAAAACAACAACAAAATAATATAGGAAGAAGGGACTAAATTAACTTTGCAGTCAGTTGTACTTTATCCTTTTCAATCGTAGACATCGTGACGGATGAAAACTTGGAACAATATCTTATATAATCTAGTTGGTAATAGAAACCTATCCGTAACTTTTCAGGATTAAAATACCATAGATGACACTACTAATTATTATGAAACTACCTCATTGCTTTACATTTTCGTTTGTATCCGTTGTGTAAACAGTTAATCCTCGGTTACATTGATAGACCATCGACACAAACTTTCTTACCGTCAGATTTATAGAAATCGAATACAATGTGCACCCATTTGCAAAAATTCCTAGCCCCTCGTGAACCGATTCCTACTTACAAGTCCCTCTCCCGTGATATACATTAAGATAACCGGAAACAAATAGTGGGTACTCCAGCTAGCAAAAGCTGCAAACCCCTGATTACCGAAGATGATTATGGGCTAACAGTCGACTGTTGCTTAAAAGTCCCCTATATGTATCATAACTGGTATCGCCTATTTTTGGTTTCAATGTACCTTATTATGAAGTTGTCAACCCCTTTGAAATTTTCAAACTGGTGTATCTCATGAAGGAATTTTTGTACCAAAAAATGGATGACATATACTTTGATCAGCTCATCAATGGCTATCGATTGCCGTCGAAAAAAAAAATTCTACCTGTCTTAGTTCAAAAGTTGACTTTTTTGCCGTAGGCCAACTTTCTAACGTCACGACTTAGAAAGGAGCAAAGGATAAGCTCTAGTTTCTTTAGCAATGAGAGAACTTTTAAAGTTTAAGAGGCTCATCTGATACCGTTACTCTACCACAAACCAAAGTGCAAAAAAAAAAAATTATAAACTCAGCTGAAATCGTCGCAGACATGGACAGAAACAATAGATGGCAGCACTTTCGGACCCGTGGGAAAAAGCCACTTTTTTGTCTCTGTAGATTTTTCTATTCATCACTCAAAGAAGATATGTTGGCTGTGGGGCCGGGTAACTGCCGCATATATTTAACACTTATAGATTTTAGTCCATCTTCAATTTGAAACTGGTGCCTGCCTGCTTGCGTGCTAGAACGGAGCTTTCCACTGGAAAGCAGAAACATCTTTTGATGAAACGAGAGGTTCGCTACACAACTTCAGATAGTCCTCTCTGACATAGGCTATACAACTCCACTTCACTTCGCAAACCGTAGGCTCTGGCTCGATGACAAGCAAAAACCATCCTTATTGGCCCCAGGCAAGAGTTCTACGGAGCTTTCCAAAATGTAATGTCATATTCATCAATCCGGCCTAAGGTCCACACTTTCCGTAAAAACCGCACAGGTTAGACCCTTCTCAGTTACCAGGAATAAAATGAAATCGGAGTCATAGGAAAAAAAAAAAAAAAAAAAAAAAAAAAAAAACGAGGACAAAACCAAAGTGTTGCTCTCGCAACACAATAATTAACTCTCCGCCGGGACCGCATACAGCACATGTGTCCACTCCTTCCACAGCGGAAGAGAGAGCCTAAAGTAAGGCCCAGAAAGCACCAAAAGGAGCGGATTAGTCGAGCTGAGGATCCTAGACTGAACCGAAAACACAGCTTTCCTCTTAAGCTCCCCAAACGAAGGTAGACCACCACCAGCAAACATACCAGAGGCACTGCAATTCCAGGGAAGACCATGAAGCCACCCGAAGGAATTGTTATAAAGAACCCGAAACCTGTTCTCGCATTTAGAGGGTATACTCTGCACAAACGCAAGGCAGTACAAAGGTGTGCAGTATGACCTGAAAAGGACATCTTTAACTGCAGGCTCACATTTCCCGAATTTACGAATTAGTATGTTTGCTCTGGAGCACAGAGACCTGGAGACAGCAGCAACGTGCGTTTCGTCACTCATGGTTGAAGTAAAAGTGTAACCAAGGTATTTGAAGGAACTGACGAAACCCAAAGGTACTCCAGACAGAAGGGCATCGGGAATATGTTTCAGCTTCAAGTTCCGTGGGATGAACGCCATACAAAGCGTCTTCTTTGTGTTGAAAACTATATCGTTTTCACAGGCAAAACGATCGCAAACGCCCAGCAGAAGGTTAAGAGCAGCCACAGTTGGAGCCAGGATCAGAAGATCATCTGCATAGCTTATGTTATTAAAGCATGTATTGTTGATGAAACAGCCAACTCCTGTGCGAGAAAGCAAGATGTTCAGTTCATCAACGTACAGATTGTACAGTAGAGGTGAGAGTACCCCTCCTTGGCGTACTCCGTTCTGTACACTAAATGGCTGACTAAAAAAGCCACTCCATTTAATCCTGAATTTCTGCACCTTGAACCAATGATGCAGGGTACCAGTTACTCGTACATCCACTCCTTTTTCACTCATTTTGTCAAACAACTTTTCATGGTTTACACGGTCAAATGCTGCTTTCGCATCGATGAAGCACACAAACACCGGGCTTGAAAACATCCAAAAATATTGGATCACTGATTTAAGAATAAATATACAAAACTCGGTCGAGGATTTTTCCTTGAATCCGAACTGATAAAATGAAGAATCCACTTGTGGCAAGATTAAATCATACACACACTTCTCAAACAGCTTCGACACAACCGCCGCCAAGGCTATTGGCCTGTAGTTGCTGAGAGAAGTCATGTCGCCGACACTAGATTTTGGTACAGGCACAAGGCACACTTCTGTCAAAGAATCGGGCACAAAACTGTGGTTTAGAAAACCGTTAAACAAAAGTGACAGCACACACAATAAAGAAGGGCCTCCGTGCTTTAGATGATTCGCAGTCACTCCGTCTAAACCACCAGACTTGCTACCAGAAAGCCCAGACAACGATTTAACAACACATTCAATCGTTTCAACACATTCAACCGGTTTATGGGCCAGTATTTGCGCTTATGAAATCTACGAGGTTGAATTTTAAGAAAAGACTAAAGTCTTGCAGAAAGAATGAGAGATTATTGAGGGCTGAGAGCCTTGCAAAGTCGTTTTTAAATGTGAAGGATTTTTGGGCTAAGGTCCGTTGTACGTTTAGTTCAAAGAATATTGTTGCGGAATGTTTAGATGGTGTAAGTGGTGATGGGAACATTGCGGAACTGTGGAAAGGGAAATTTGGAGTGCTTTTCAATTGTGTAAGTAGCGATTGCTCGTGGGCTATGGGCCTTGATACTTCGGTTCCTGCTAAGCTTCTTCTTCCTAGCTTGGTAGAAAAACTAATTGGCGATCTTCAAGTAGATAAAGCGGGCGGGCCTGACCAGATATCAGCAAGACATCTTAAGTTCGCAGCACGGGAGAAAAGTGAAGTACTCGCGCGTCTGTTTAATGCTTTTATTTCCCACGGTTATGTCCCTTCGAAGCTGACTGATGTTGCTTTAGTGCCCATACCGAAAGGGCACGGTTGCGATGTTTCGAAGTCGGAAAACTACAGGCCTATAGCTTTGGCAACGATTATTTCGAAGTTGTTCGAAAAGTGTGTTTTGTCTGAAATTGGGCCCAACCTTCGGACAAGTGATTTCCAGTTTGGATTTAAGGCGCTCCATGGAGTTGATTTTGCAATTTTTTTGTTTAAATTTGTAGTTGAGTATTTTTGGTTGTATTCGTCACCGGTTTTTGTTTGCTTCGTTGACTCATCTAAGGCGTTTGATAGAGTTAACCATAGTAAAATGCTGAAGATGCTGGTGAGTAGAGGAGTTCCGCCTCAGTTTATCCGTTTGTTCGCTTTTTGGTTCCGTAATCAGGAGTTCCGTGTGAGGTGGGGGTCTGCATCTAGCAGTTCTTTTCATCTGGTGAATGGCCTAAGGCAAGGAGGAGTCCTTTCTCCTCTTCTCTATGCAGTGTATGTTGATATGTTGTCTCAAAGATTGAAGGAGTCTAATTTAGGCTGTTTCATTGGTGGGACTTGCTTCAACCACTTCCTATTTGCTGACGATCTCGTTGTTCTTTCACCTTCGGTGTTTGGGCTTAATAAACTATTAAGTATTTGTGACACTGTGGCTTCTGAGTTGGATATTATTTTCAACACGAAGAAAACGTTTGCTATGGCACTATTTCCGACCGGATGCTCGCTCCCGCGACATCAAGTTCTGTTATCCGGACGGGTCCTTGAATATGTTAGTGAATTTCGTTACCTGGGTTTTTGTGTTAATGATAAGTTGAGGGATGACTCCCATCTCCGTGAGCTGACTCACAGCTTATGCAAGCGTGGTAATATGCTTATTTGGAAGTTTGGTGACGTTAATCCTGTCATCAAAGTCCGATTGTTTAAGACATTTTGCTACCAGTGTTTTGCGATTTCTTTGTCTTACAGTAGTACAGCGAAATCAATGAAGGTGCTTGAAGCGTGCTACAAACGGATCTTCCGTCGTCTGATCCGCCTCCCACCCCGAGAGAGCATTAGTCAGGCGTTTGTGCTCAATCATTGTCAAACTTTCGACGAGATAGTGAGGAATTCTCGAGCATCGCTTGTTTTGAGGCTACGGCAGTCGAAGAACTGCCTTGTGGCGATGGCTTCACACCCGCTATTCTATTGTCTACCTATTTGGCGACATCTGTCAAGTGTTGATTAATTAGTGTTTTTTGTGTTTCTAGTATATGGCGAAAGCTGAAATAAAGTTGAATAAATAAATAAATAAATAAGCTGCTTTGCTGAGTCAAGTAGAGGTTTCGAAAACGCACGGGATTTTGCGGCGCCACTGTCGGAGGTAACTGAAGTGAACACTGTTATATTTTATGTTCAGTTTACAAACAAAAGTATTTAAATTAATTTTATTTACTTTTTAGCTTGAAATTTACCGAGTCGCCTGAAATCTGTCAATATTCGATTTGTGGCTTTTATCTACACTGAAGAGTACAAATCAACTATTCCCGTCAACCCCAAATAGTTGATCCGTCTGAACAGATCAGCCGCTGTTTACGCGCTTATTTCCGCTTATTTCAGTCCCGTGTGAACAAGCTACCAATTCCAATAACAAATATTCAAGTGGGGCCCATTGAGTTCGGCATATATTGCTGTTGTATGCACGCGAGAGGGCTAGTTAGGATCTCTAACTGGGAAGTGGGTGGTACGACAGGGACGATACGGAATCTTATCTAGGGTTGTGTTGGCCAAGCGTGTTAAAAAAAAAAAAAGACATTTAGAAGTACTGGTGCAGATCTTAATTCAGAACGGTTGGCTTGACTCAGAAGAAGGAAACTATATCTGGATGTTAGAGTAGAAAAAACTGACTTTACAATGTTTTATTTTGATAAGACAGCTGGACGCCATGCCGTGATATTAGATTTCTTCACTAGCACTTGTGTAGGCTGCGGTTGTTTCTCTAATTAGGCTACTGTCTGATTCAGGCCCGATTCTCTTTCTTGTAGCCACTATATGCTAAACAGAACAGAAGAACAACAACTTTTCCTGGAGTTCATCACCGTACTCACCCAAAAAGGAGTCTACTGAACTCACTATTAGTCCTGAATGACTTATGAACAGCTAAAGGAAGGCAGAAAGTGGGAACGGCACCAGCTTAACCCAAGGCGTGTTGTTGAGAAGATGACAAGTTTCCAAGAAATGTGCGGGCTTCAGTAATTTTAGAAACACCTCTGACTGGTTGTTTTTTACAACATTTTGTGGGGGGGGGGCGGAGTATCGTCCTCGCGTTTTGGTTTTGATTTTGAGATACAATGTTCCTCCTAGCATTCTCATAGTATGTAGTGAGGCGCGCCAGATTGTGTTTTACAGAAAAACGCCCTGGACCACTGTCTGATTCCCGAGGTGCCATTTCTGGAGGGGGGGGGGGCAGCATATCAAAAGTCTTTAAGAAACAAGGGGACTGTCATGACCAGGACTGTCATGACCTCGTTTCTTAAAGACAAGTTCATTTTCGAGTTTGAGCGGCTTGAGCCTGAAGAGGAACCTTGCCAAGGAGGGCCGAAATATAGCTCCAATAAAATGTAGCTGACTTATCCGTTTTGGACCGTCAAATATACCAGGGGCGTCACTAGACTTTTACCTATGGGGGGGGGGGAACGCGGCCAGTTTGTGCCGACGGACTTAAAAAATGTGCCGACAAAAGCCGGCATAGAACAAACCAGACCCGGTGTAAAACGAATTGTAATGCAGTTGATTAATTCTTTAATGTAAATTCGTATTGAAATTCAAATTTTCGGCTTTTCCGTTCAGTTTTTCCGTTCAGCTTTCTAAAAAAAGTGACACTTTCACCGACTATATCCGGAAAGCAGGCGAATTTTTTTTAATCTGCCTTCTTTCCGAAAAGTTTTGCTATATCTGCCATATTAATGTTACTTTTAATGGGTTTCAAACCCCCAAAAATTTCAATCCTAAAATGCTAACTAAATGAAACACCATTCTTCGAAATAAAGAATAGGCCTAATACGAAATGCGCCGTAGGCAAACATTTGTGTAAAACTAACTGTAATGCTTCAATCTTTATTATTCCTTTAATATAAGTCCGTAAATTTGAATTCATATATTCGGCTTTTCGTTTCATCTTTCGCTAAAGTGACACTTCCAACGACTGTAGCCTATCCAGACTGAGATAAACTATGCGCCGATGGCGAAAATCTCCGAAAAAAAAAGTTATCTACGATACCAACATCTAGCTTTTAATGTTTTCAAATCCCCAGAACTAATTGAATTACAGTACCGTTCTTCCAAACAGAGAATACTAGGAAATAAGCCACAGGCGAAGATTTGTGGATACGCTGGTAGGCAGAGGGCATTTTTGCGACCCGAAATACGAATCACAGATCTGTCCGTCCAAAAAATTAGTGGCTATGCACAGTAAAGTAGGTACAAAGTAGAATTGTTGTGAATTTACGGCAAAAGAAGTAGTTTTCACGTTAAAAAGACATGCCGTATATTGCGAATCGCCATTGCACTACGTCCCCTCATTTACTCTTCCTGATTATGACGACACCAAGAATTTACCAACAAAAGAATGAAGGATGTGCAGCCAGATCATCAAAAAATGGCAGTTTATGTGTATGAACAGATAAAGGACCTACAAACAAAATAAAGAGAACAGGTTTGCTGAATCTTGACGACAAGTAACGGAACGGAACAAAAACGTCTTTAACGTTGTATTAAAGGTTTGGCAACGAGACGTAAACTTCCGTGATTGGCCCGACAAAAGTTTGCGGAGTTTGATTTATTACTTGTAATAACATCCCGATCTGCCGACGAGACTTAAACTTTCCTGATGCACCTGAGTAGCCTAACGTTTCCAGAATTTGATTTCTTGCACATAAAAAGAACCTGCTGTGCTGACGAGAATACTTACGCCCTACAAATTCATTCATGAATTCAATTTCTTCTGTGTTTTTGCCCGACAAGACTATAAAGAACTTTATTTCATATGTGTAAACAGAAGCCGATGTACCGACGAAACTTGAACTTTCAGGATGCGCCCGATAAGCATTTGCTGAATTAAGATTTCTCACGTGAAAAAGAGCCTGATGTGCCGACGAGAATACCGACGCCCGACAAAACCACACAGCATTTGATTTCTTCTGTCTTGTGCCCGACAAGACTGCACAGAACTAGACGTATAAAAAGAACCCGATGTGCCTACGAGTCGACCGGCACCCGAGAAAAGCATACAGAACTCCGTTTCCTTTGTATTTCATATGTATAAAAAGAACCCGAAGTGCCGACGAGAACACCCGAGGCCCGACAAAAGAATACATAATTCGATTTATTCTTGTGTTTTGCCAAGAGAATATGTGCAGAATTCAATTTCTTCCGTGTAGAAAGAACCCGAAGTGCCGACGAGTCGACCAACGCCGGATAAAAGTATATGAAATAATTTTACTGTGTTTGCCGGCGCTCCGCGCTGACGAACTAGTAAACTTTCGCCGGGCGTCGCGAGTCCCCCCTCTCATAGTGACGTCCCTGGTCATGGCAGGCAGTCATTTATCCTACAGAGGATTTTATACTCATTCACCGAAGATTGACCTTTTTAAGCAGGAACGACGCTGTCTACTCCCCTAGATCTTATCAAAACTACGCCTCTGCATCCGGTTGAATTGCGCCGAGTTGTGTTTTTTTGTAGTTCCACGTGGACAGCGGGAGTGTAATTTTAATTTTCTGTTTACACCCTTTCAGTATTTTTTTTTTACTAGCGTTTCTTCTCATTGGCTATTCTAATCCATTCCCTCCAGTTGCTCTCAGAGGTTTGATCGAGATTGGAGTTTATACCCCTAAAGGACATACCATAAGCAGGACCTTCAGTCTTACCTTCTTTCAAGATTAGTTGAAATCGGACCTATCTCATTCCAGAATTCCAAGCACCCCCTCCCCCACGTGTGGCCAGAATAGAATCAGAGTTCTTCATCAATGCCATAAACCCCCGACTTATTACCCAGAACAAACTTCGAGGTTCTAGGGCAGAATTACCGAATCTATTCAATACTTGCAAGCAACCAGACGCTACCCATAGAAAATGTGAAACAAGACTTTCGCCTGGAACAAGGATATAGTAAAGCCGGCATTCAATTTGAAACCAGCAAGTAATACCTAAGCAACTTTAATGGGGAACAGGCAGCCCTTCTTTTTAGAATAACTTTGACAGAATATAACAATAACAAAATGTGAGTAAGATTGGACCAAACAATATTGTTGCTAACCTGTAGATTAATATAAGCTTTCAATACTAATATTGCCCAGGAGACGAGCTTTAATTTTGAATCACTTGTGGAATACCAAGTAAAATCCCAAGACGAGACACACAACAATAAGCCCACTTTCCCGCCCCAAGCCGGCCACAAAAACCTTCCACCACAAAAAAGTCCATGGGGCGGGACACAAGCTCATAGGCTATGGAAACACTGAGGCGCACAAACAGACAAGCAAACAGCAATCTAAGCTGACAATTTTCAACATCGTGTCACTTCGATTTCAAAAGCCCCGCTTGCCGATATGTTGTAACTTCTCAGACTGTTTTCCTCACAAGTGGCTAGATGGCGTCGTGGCAGCGCTATAAAATTGAAAAGTGCTTTTGTCAAGAATTGACGGGTTTGATACGTTAAAAACTAAAAAAACGACCTGTAAGCAGAATTACAGCATATACAGGACGCACTTTGCTGTTTAATTTGCCTTTTTCCGCATTCAGTCCAGTCTTATTCGGTCTGCCGGCAGGTCTGCCGGCAAAGTTTAGTGTTCTTCCGAATGTCTTTAGTAATTTTGTTCGAAGTCGGTCTAGTAAGTAGCAACTTCGTCTTTATTCTCCGTTGATGTCAGCAGAGTGTTCGTCTTTTAAATAATTTAAAGCTGGAAGGAACAACCAAAACCAAGGCCTACTTGAACTAGTCTAGGCCTACACTACACTGAATAAGGCATAGATTAGAATAAGCCAGTGGTGTTGTATTATTGAATGTAGCCAGCACATAAGAAGTAGAGCTGAGGAGCATTTGCTCTCATTGGACAATAGGATGGTTGATACTGCACGCACTGCTGGATATTTTGGACGCTGCCTGTCATTACTACCTAGTTTCTGCACATCCCTTTGCTCTAACAGGTTAGTTTGTTTAGCTCAACTTCAGCCGGACTTGGCTGAGTATATAGTAAGCTTTCAAATGATTTATTAAGCATGATATTTTGTTATATATCACCAATAGCAATACTAGTACAGTAGAGGTATTCTTATGTGAATATCTGCTAACAGTGGATGATGGTCAAAGAATTGGTCCAACAACCAGCGACCAACAACCCAATCGAGCAGCAAAAACAGAAGCAGTGTCCAAAATTAAATCACAGCAACCCTTTAACTCCAGGCAAGACACACAAAAGAATCTTTAGTTTTGTGTTTCCCACAAGGTTTTTCCAACTTGAGCGGTTTGAGCCTGAAGAGGACCCTTGCCAAGAAGGGCCGAAATATAGCTCCAATAAAATTCAGCTGACGTATCCGTTTTCCACCATCAAACATGATTCGCAGTCAGCTTGGGCTGAAGGAATATTTAAAAATCAAGACCCAATCCAGGCACTTTTTTACTAGGGTAACTATCCTAGCTCCTGGACGTCCTACCTCTCAGTGAGTTTGATGTTTCGGTAATGGAAGAAAAACCTCCAACTTCTGATTGCACACTTAGTTAAAATTTTTAACACACATATTACCGTAGAGTAATGGTGCGTTTTTGTCCTACTCGTGCTTAAAAATAAGAAAAGAACCCGAAAGTAAATCTGATACTTGGAAAGAGCTATATAAGTGGGACGAACGTTTGAGGCAGTGTTGTGCGAAGTAATTCTATGTTTTAAGTACAAGTACCAAGTAGGCTACTCCAGATGTGACCCATAGCCTAATATTTAAGGCGAGGGAGTGGGTTTCAAGCCAACATTTAACTTACGGGTGAAAAAGGGTTGAAAATCACGGTAAATCTGTTTTCATCCTGGAAAATTAGTTCATACAAAATCTGGCGAAAAAACGACTTATCGGTAGCGTTGATCAAGTGATACCCGTTTCCAGGATCTGAGATTCTGAATCAATCATTTTGGTTTACTGTGCTTGGTCAGTACCACGGGCGAAGTCAGAAGACCAGAAATTCAGTGTGTTCAGTACCTCGTGTTATAACTTTTTTGAACTGAAACACTCATATCATACCATCCTCTCTGAAGGCTAATTACTTCATATCATCCTGTCTGGAGGCTGATACGACCTCATATCATCCTACCAGTTCCACAGCTAATTTTCTGTGTGAAGATCATCTTATATAACTGACCGTCGGTCATAGAAGGATATGCATTATGTATCTGTTGGAGAAAAGTTAAACTTGGTTAACAAGTTCATTTTTTTTCGAGAATATTGAAAATTCCCACCTAATTACCGAACCAAAATATTGAAACTGACTTTCCGCTCTCGTTCGTCGTTTCAGAACGACAATGAAACGTCAGCTCAACCTTTCTGAAGGCTAATGACTTCATATCATTCTCTCTAGAGTCTGATACGACTTCATATCATCCTCCCATTTCCACCGCCTAATGTTCTGTGTGAAGATTATCGTAATATAACTGGCTGTCGGTCATAGAAGGATATGCATTACATACCTGTTGGAGAAAAGATATACTTGGTTAACAAGTTAAAATTTTTTTTCAAGAATATTGAAAATTCGCGCCTAATTACCGAAACAAAATATTGAAACTGACTTTCCACCTTAGTTCGTCGTTTCAAGAACGACAATGAAACGGCAGTTCAACCGTACAAAGAAAACATCTTATTCTCGGCAGTTAAAACGTAAACGGCGTTAAAAAAAATACGCTTGAAGTAAAACGACGGTTGGAACGACGAAAACGAACGCAGCTAACCTTCAATTAGTGTTTATGCAAGTGCTGCGGCTAGAAAGACACAGTTTGCCGTTCGGAAACTAAACCAACAATCAGTTTTGGTTTTGATTATAAATTCGGTAACTGAGATGACAAATTCGGGAACTGGAACATGGGTTCCATATTGGTATCCCAAACGGTTTTCTGACCTCTTGGCGTTTGGAAACTTAGAAATGCTACTATGGTTCGGAAAAAATACTGTTTCTACCATCCTCTTCAAAGTAGAAAGGTGGCACGTACCAGTAATAGTGCGAACACACGATCAGGGTTTCCCGGCCGGATTTCCTGTACTTTCATCATCAAGTTGAACAGATTTCAACTTTTCCATAAGGAAGTGATAATGGTTCCGAAAATCCGGGCAGGAATTCCAGACCGGGAGCACCCGACCCTGATCGTGTTTTCGCGCTATAAGTAAGCCAGTTTAACAACGCATGATCAGTTGATGACAGTTTTCTACTATCTGCTCTGGGAAATTTATTGCAATTTTTTAAAAAGAAATCTACCAGTAAGTGTGAAAATCTTTCGGGAACTAGGATAGTTACCCTATGAATACTTGTAATAACCACTCACACTTTTGTCACTTTTTGAATGAATATTTTGCTAATTCATGGCTGAAAGTTACTCAACTGACTGGTTTGCTTCGTATATTTTGTAAAGTTTGTCATGAGGCATGCATCTTCAGTGGAGACGATGGCAGGACAAACCTGCAGATGCCTTCGAAAGAACAATTTTCAGTAACTTCAAAATATAGTTAATGAAAATAAAAGTATAGTTAATTGAGTTTCTACTTCAAATTTGTGCCAGGATAACCCTGAAATAGTTGGCTGTTAGCAGATACCAATTTTTTATTGTTCTTTTCCATTTTACTTTTTTATATGCAAGTAACAAAGCAAAGGTGGTGGAACAGAATTTTTTTTTCTTTCAAATAAGCATACCTGTACTGTACAGTAGGGGTATGTTAATGTGAACAGTGCTGTTTTGGGTGTTAGAATGAAGATACAAAATACAACATTGCCTGCAGAAAACCCAATCCAAATACGAATAGTGTTTCCAGGCTATGATTTTTGCATCTGTCCTTATTTCAGTACCGGACAATTTTAGAAGTGAACAAATTTCTCCAACCAACCCTTTTCGGGAATATTTTTTAACCAGTTAAGCCCAAAGGTATATCTAGAAGAAATTCCAATACGATCCGGCCAGTGCTGTATAAGATTTGAATGAATTGCGCTTTTTGTCTTGGAGTTTGCATGTGCAAACCTCCAGGAACGAACATCCCTATTTTGAAAACGCCACACTCAGGAGAAGAATGCTCTCCATGGCCATGTCTGTAAATTTATTCTGCATGGTGTGTTCAAGTATGGTTTCATTGTTCAGGTGTCCTTTAATTACAGGAAGGGTATCCAACCCTCAAATTTTTCATAATCTTGAACTCATAGGTTAGATCAGTGCAATCCTAACATGGTCCTAACTGTCAAGAAAGACCCCCTAAATGACCTAGGGTAAATTTGGTACTGTACGGAAGTTTGCTTCTAGTATTTTCTGGCGAAGTTTGAGCCTAGATACCCCTCCTGCACCTACTTTGGCTAACTGGTAGTGATCTTTAGACACGGCAAGTGCATGAAAATGGCAAAGTTTAATGTCAACAAACGTTCACATAAGCATACCTCTACTGTACTTGCTATTACAGGAGAGGTATCCAGCCTCAACCAAGATTTGAAATTTCCAGAGAAGTCTTTTCTCCAGGAAATCTATCTGGCTTACAAGGAACCAAAAAATATGACTAACACATTTGGTTGAAGAAAAAGATTGGTTTAAATACTGAGAAATAAATTTTGGTTTTATATCTCTGTTTAAACATGTTTTTATTTTCAGTCAATACCTTACCTGATCTTGTATTTCTTGCCATAATTTGCAAAGTGATGAAAAAGGTAGAGTTACAAAAGTTAATAACTAGAAAATCCCTTTTTTAAGCACGTTCAAAACAAAGAAAGGCATATAATTTGAATATTTTGGACATATAACTGTTGAAAAAAAAACAACAGATTTTGTTTCTTGACTGTCAGGGCAGCATGAACATTTCAGTTTAACATTTTCGTGGCAACATTCCTGTTGTGTAAAAACGTGGTCAGGTACCCCTCCTGTACATGCATATACAGACTATCTAGTGATAATAGTGAAATACAGACTAGTGACAATAGTGAAATACAGCTAGTGACACTAGTCAATATTTAATAAAGAACCCAAGAATTGCTCTAATGTTCTTGCAAATCTTGGAAATTCAGGTGAGGATTTGGCTGGTTCCTTAAGATTCTGAAATCTCCAAGACTGCTAGGATTTTAGCTTAGTGGAGGCTCAAGGGAGGTTATCTGACTAGAACTTTCATGTGTCTGCCATGTTTGAAGGTTCTTCTTTTCAAAAGAAGAGATTTTAAGAGAAGAATATAACTTATATTTGTGTACTTTTCCCTTGTTGTAAGGATGTGCGGGTGGTAGGTGAAGATATGGTTTCTTCTTGGGGTGTAGTATGAAGATATTCTGAGACCGTAGATGCCCACTAGCCCCAGGACCAGTCAGGAAAATGGGTGTAAGGGACAAGGAAATGCTAGTTCAGCTGCAGTCCATCCAGAAGTCTGGTTCACACATCCTAGCGAAGCTGGAATTCACATATCCAATCAGGCCTGGGGCTTACTAGCCAAGATGGACCATTACATAAATTAGTTTACTTGAAGGAAGAACGAGTAGGCTACAGAAGTGTGACATATATGTCGATAAAGTGTAGTACTTACTCCCTAACGAAATAATGAACTGATCTTTACCATGAGCTGTAGTGCAACAGGGGGGGGGGGGGGCTCAGATTAAGGGGGAAATAGAACTCTGACTCGGGCAAGAGATTAATTCTGTTGCTGAACTTTTGAATCAAGTGCATCAAAGCATAACCATTGGATTAACACAGCCCTGGAGGTTGATTGTGGTGTTGTCAACCAAAGTGATAGGTAGACAAGTAGGTGATAGAGGGAGGAAATAAACTAGGGGGACTATTGCAGATTATCAGATTATCCTGAGGTTTGGGAAGTTTCTTCTCTCCAAACCCCAGAATCGAAACATCTTACCACCCACTGCACCGCCCAACAAACGTACGCGTCACCAAAATAAACTGGTTCCAGTAGCTTCGCGAACGAACCGCCACGCAAATTCGTTTGTATCTTTTTTTACGGATTTTTTTTTTTTTTTAGTTTGTTATTTAGTATAGTGAAGCAACGCAAATTAGCTGTCAGCTACGATGTTGTCTAAATAAACCTATCTCTCTCTCAAAGCAAAGAGCGGTCGGATGTCTCCATGACAATCTGGATGTTAGTTTTCTGGCATTGATTTTCATGTTTTTAAGGTCTATGCAGATATTTTCTAATTTGATCTTGGTGAACTAAAGATGTGTATTCATGATGGGAAGACCAGATGAGCTCTGGATCAGCCTGGGCTCAAGGACCATAGCTGCATTTGAGCATATCTTCTTTTCAAGCCATTTGTCTTCATTAGTGCGTGGACTCATGGAATTACATCCAAAAAATTAGACTATGGATTGCCATATGGATGAGCTCCTACAGGTACATCGTGAAATTGACCATGGGCTGTTATTAGTGAATGGACTTGTGGAGGCACGTCATCGAATCCATAACCTAATGGGGAGATGGAGCTCCAGAGATCCATGCTCTTCTGTCAGTCCGTAGTCTAATATCCTGACGTTTGTAACCTTGTAAGTGTATGTCATTTAGAGCGTGTTCCACCCTACTTACCGTAGTTAATACGCATGACGTCACGAATTCTGGCTTTTTGCCGTCAAGGCTGGAACGACTTTTCTATTTTCCCGCAGGATATCATACCACGGGCGATTCCGACCAATCACGTTACAGAGATGCGTAGTTACTACGCTCCCGGGTATAGTAACTATTAGTTACTATTTCGAGAAGGTCGGAACGGTCAGCGTAGTAACTTTTCGTGAGGATGGAACGGAAATAGTAACTAATAGTAACTATTGTTAGAAGGGTGGAACACGCTCTTAGTGGGGTGTGAGCCTTTAGACAGTTGATGAGATCAAAACTCTTCCTAACAAGTTCAGCTGGCTTTGAAATTTGCCCAGTCTTTCTGTCAGTCAAAGGAACTTGGACAGCTCATTCAAAGCTCTAGTATAATGTTATTGTTCTTTTCAGTAGGCTAGAATTAACCTGCCTTAATGACCAATTATTTTCAGGCTCTCGATTGCTTTTTTTGCCCTTTCTGGGCTGGATATTCTCGATCAGCTGAAGAAAGTGAAATGCATTGATGATACAGTTAGATGGATATATTCTTTCCAAATCATTCCAGATTGTGAAAGGACTGACAGTGAATTAGGCCATTGTGGCTTTCGCGGATCTCTTCATGCCACTGACACTTTTCTAATAAAAGAAAATGCCAGTGGAGTAAAAGGTGTGCAATCAAAGTCTCAGTTGGACACTGGTCACATAGCCATGACATATACTGCATTGTGCTCCTTGCTAATACTTGGAGATGATCTTAGTGGAATTGACAGAGAAGCTGTGATAGCAGGAATAAAAGCCCTTCAGTTAGAAGATGGCAAGTACGTTTTTCTTCTATAATTGCTAACTAGCTCGAATGACAGAACACATGAGCTAAAATCTTAATGCCTGATTTGTTAATTGATATGTAAAGAGTTAGTAGTAATAGCGGACAGTACATGAAGAAGATGCAAATCTTCTTACACAGTGGGTGTATTCCAACCTCCTCTAGAAGTTGTTACTACTCTGAAATAGTGACTAAACAAACCATTTAAATCTTCTACTAATAAGTTACCGCCAAGCAGGCAGTGATAACCCTGCAAAAGTGAGAGTTTCTGTAAAAAAAAAGTCCAGCGGACTTGCAAACTATTTTTCACCATATTTAAAGTTTAACTGAAAAGCCAACTCATTTTTGCATCATTTAACTGAATACACAGCATTTTTTGGGTTGTGTTTAAAGTTTTTTTTATTTTTTACTATTTGCTCTAAAGTGACCTTCAGAATATCTACGGTCGTGCCCACAACGCAAATGTCTACTATAACACAGAAAAAAAAAAATCGCAATACATATACGGCGTTTCAGACACAGTGGCCAGTTATCAGCTTACGGAAGGTAGCTCACTGCGTGAACCGTAAATCGTTTTCGTCGACCATACAACACAGATACAAGCACACAGAGCAGACAAATCAGACAAGGAAATTCCACTATTTGAAAATCGATTATTCGTGAATAGCGGAGCAACGAAGTAACGCATTTTCGCCGGTTTTTGGGATCCCAAAACGTAAGTGGAGGGATACCTATGACATCGCAAAAGTTGTCCGTCTGTCCGTCCGTCCGTCCGTCTGTCCGTCCGTCTGTAAGCACGATAACTCTCGAAGGGAATGAGACATTTTGATGAAACTTGGTGTGAGGATTCGTTGGGTCGTCGGACCAGTCGAGTTCGTAGATGGGCTTTGTGGCCCTACATTTAGGGGTGGGGGAGGGGGTTTAAATTAAGGGGCAAAAAATATTTTGAAACAGCTAATGTGATAGTCGATTATGGGGTAAGAAGACATGCTGAGCACGATGGTGAAAATCATTTTGTCATCGGACGAGTAGTTCGTCCGGAATCCGGCCAAAACCGGAAAGTTTGTTAAAAGTAAAAGTTTTATTTGAAGTTGATTAGATATCCGATTTAGGGGTAGGAAGACATGCTGAAGACGATGGTGAAAACCATTTTCTCGACGGACAAGTAGTTCGCCCGAAATCCGGCCGAAACCGGAAAATTTGATAAAATTATAAGTTTTATTTCGAGTTGATTAGATATTCGGTTTAGGGCAAGAAGACATGCTGAGCACTTATGTGAAAACAATTTTCTACCCGGACATGAAGTTTGCCCGGAATCCGGCGAAAACCGGAAAGTTGGTTAAAAGTAAAAGTTTAATTTGAAGTTGATTAAATGTTTGATTTATGGGTAAAAAGACATGCCGAACACGATGGTTAAAATCATTTTCTCGCTGGAGAACTAGTTCGCCCGGAATCCGGCCAAAACCGGAAAATTTGTTAAAAGCATAAGTTCGATTAGATGACAGATTAAGGGGTAAGAAGAGAGGCTGAGTTGGTATATGACAATGGTCCGGAATCCGGTTGTAACCGGATTTTTTTTCAGTCAAACTTTTATTCAAAGTTGATTAGTTGTTCTTTATAGGGATAAGGAGATACGCTGGTTTTGTTTCTGTATTTTTTTGTTTTGCTGGACTAGTAGTTCGCTCGGAAATCGGCAGGAAGTCTCGGTCAGTATCGTCAAAATAGATATGGCTTATAGAGGTATATCTGAACTTGGTTTTCTCTGATGATTAGCCTGTCCAAGACTGGATCTGGCGAAGACAAGACTCGATTGTCTGAATCAAATATTAGATTTTTGGGATCCCATCGACACCTTTGTTCTTGTTCAAGCTTCTTTAAGTGACTAAGTGATCGGTAACTAGATTTCAGTTTAGCTTTAAGTAATTAAAAATTGAGTTTGTTGTAGGTTATATATTTATAAGAAAGAACTATCTGTGGGGTTAACTATCTTTAACAGATATTAAAAGAAAAAGACTAGTATTAATTAGAAGTTTTCCATACTTACCTCCATAACATAGTGCACGAGAAATTAGCTTTTATCCAGTTAGTCTACAAAAGTGTTTAGTAGGCTACCCCACAAGATCCCAGAAATCAGAACGCCACACTTCCTTTATCATTTCCAGAAATTCTCAGAGGAAAAACTAGATACATGTCGTGCAGGTGGTGTAAGTCTTTCCAGTACCGGCCCTGTATAGGATCAGTATTGGATTAGAAAACAAACGGGAAAGGCATATTGCCGATTTGGTCCTTAAACTGACGTAGAATTCCTTGAATTCACACTTCTTTTTTTTTATAGCTTCTGTGCAACCCTTGGTGGTAGCGAATCAGACATGAGGTTTGTCTATTGCGCTGCTGCTGTTTGCTACATTTTGAACGACTGGACAGGATTAGACAAGAGTCTTGCGACGAAGTTTATCATCAGTTCTATGGTAGGGTTTGTGTGGTTGCATCATTGAGGTTTCCAGCTTTAGGGCTAGGGACTTCTCCCTCTCCCCATCATCTCAACCTGAGACGGAAAATGGCATCTCTACTATAATTGCCTAGTTAGCACATTTAAAGTATGTCATCTCTATCTGGCACACAGACGAAGCCATAAGGACTTCGCTGAGAAGCGATTTTCCCCTCGCCCCTGCTGTTGTTAGATTTGTCAAGCGTTACGCGAGATTTCGGATAAACTTGTAATTAAAAAGAATGTTGTTCTGGTACCATCTACGCTACCGTCTCTCAACACATAAAAAACAAAAAATTGAAAATAAACGTCACGATTGGAAACTGCTGTTGACCCGATTAAGTCACATTATGCTAGAAAAGCTGACAGTATTTAGTAAGTATTGTTTTGCTTCTTTTTTCTTCTCTTTAGGACAGCGCCGCCTGCTGATCTAACGGTTGATACATACTATCATCGTCATCTACCTAATAAAAGCGTGAAGTTTTCTGTTACTATTTATTTTTAGTCATATGACGGCGGAGTCGGTGAAAAACCCAATCATGAGTGCCACGGAGGACTGACCTACTGTGGAGTGGCTGCACTTCACTTAATGGGGACTTTGGAGACACTGAACAAGAAAGATGTAAGTGTCGATTGTTTATGCGACCTTAGGCCTACTTGTATGTTCGCGTCCATAGGCCGCATGTCACAAAAAATCAACGAAGATTAAAAAAAAAAAAAAATTATCTTCGAAATTATCATAGGCCGCATAGCTTTTTTTAGGCTGACATGCAGTTTATTCCAGGAATTATATTATATTTTTTTGTGTTAATAAATAATCTGAAACAATCGTCAGAGTCCTTGGATCGTTCTCACGAACTCGAAACTAAGATATGGAACTGTAAAGCTTGTATACCGGACTAACACCAGTGAATGTACACTAATAAACTAAATGAATTAGTTGTACCAGATTAGTTAATCAATCAATCAAGTTTAATCCGAATAGCTACGAAAAGCGCGAAAAAGGAATACAAATTTACAAAATACACAGACACACAAGAAAAAAATTAACTAATACACTTACAAGAAATTACCAGAAATAAATGATGGAATGAAACTACGTAAAAATTGGGTAGAAGAATTAGCGGGATATGGGGAAAACTTATTGCCAGTATTCCTCTCGGACCGACGCACGGAAGACGGGAGGGGAGGGGGGAATAGATGGGTCATCTGGGGACAACACGTTATCTTAGCTCCAAATTTGTTTGAAAGAGTATTTCTACGTACAGATAATTTAGGAATGTCGAGTTTAATGAGAGCCTCTTCGTATGTAATATTATGGTCACCCAGAATGGTTCTCATGGCTCTCTTTTGGCCATTTTCCAGGCTATCAGAGAGCTCTGCAGAATCTAGTCAGCGATAGACTGAATACTATTGCCTAAAAGCATGGCATTTTAAAGCCGGTTTCAAACCTTAGACTTCTAGTCAAGCACACAGGACATCATTTTTTGTCTTTCCGCTGATTTGAACTTGGCTTTAAAGCTTATCTTCAAATCAAAGTTGGTGATTAACACAATAAAAGCGTTTCCTAGTAAGCGACGTAGAGGGCTTACCTCTGAGCCTCGTTTTTGTTGCAATAGCGCTGCCGCATCACTGCTGCAGCACTTTTTTGTTTTTGCACAATATTCATTTTTGGAATCACTTTCTTCTTGGTTGAAGCGGCAGCGCTGCAGCATCTTGCTAGGAAGCACGGACTTGGTCGGTGAGCAAGTCCGCGATTCTCGAGAAGCGCTGCCGTCTTCCTCGGAAGCGCTACTGTGCAAAAATGGATGTAGAAAGAATCAGTCCGGAATCGGCCGAGAAGTGGACCTGCAGCAAGCAACAAAAACGAGGCTCTGATGTCTTCAGTGGGTCTTTGGCGGGAATTTCAGATGTCTATGATCAAGGCTGCAAAATTCTGCTACTTATGCTGCACAATAAGTAGCTGTCCAGAACATGTCCGTTTTCGTACGCCTAGCTAGAAAGTTTGTGTGGAAGTCTGTGATGGTGTGTGCTTTAAAATCGGCGACGCTGTTCCAGATAATGACAAAACATTTCGCTAAAGTATGTGCACAGTAGTAGAAAATCTGATGCGATTCTGTATAGGAAAAATATTATGTGAAAATGAGAAATTAGCGAGTTTCACATAATTAGATGGTGGCACTGCCTCTAGGGAGCAGCCACTAGTGAATACAAAAAGAGTACAAGAAAAACTAGATACCACTAGTGGGAACCCTCTGATAAAGAATTTAATTTTTATTGACATTTCCTAAGCTATTTTCACAATGAAGAATTTTTGGATGGATAAAGTGATTTTGAATTTGAAACAACAAATACACCCGGGGAGTTCAGGAAAAATTAAATGTCTCATCTGTATTGTAAAGTTTTGTCCCAATCCCTACATTACTTTGCCCCCCCCCCCGTGGTCATCGTATCTTTTTGCTCACAACAGTTAAAGTTTACTTAAACAGGGGTCACGCAGGTTGCAAGTTTCCATGTCCCCCCTCCCTCCACCCCCACAGGAACGATTGGATTAATCCGCTAAAGCATGGTTTAGCTGGGCATTCAGCCGGGTCCTTCAGAAGCTTGTCAAGTTTCATCTTCTTACCTTATACCGCGCACACACGATCAGGATTTCCCGGACGGATTTTCATAACTTTCATCATAAAGTTGAACAAATTTCAACTTTTCCATATGGAAGTGATAATAACAACATAACAACGCTGACGATTTTTGTAGGAAAATTGGCTTGACACCTTGGAAAATGCTAAAAATAGAGCAAACGCCGATAAATTTTCGGCGCGCCGGCGTCTCCCCAAATTCTCTCCATCGAATTCAAATTCGGCGCGGCTTCGGTGACTGTCCTAGAAGTATCTGTATATAAAAATGAGAAGGACGGCTGGCATTATTGAGCCGCGTTAGATTTACCAACATTCATCCACCCAGCATCCACCTACATTATCCTGTAGTCGTTTCCTTCACGGATAAAGACGTCATTTCTCAACGAAAAATTTAATTTTTCGTCGAGCGAATTGAACGACAACGGACGAACCATTTTCATCATCGCTAGTACTTCGAGGGGAATCCTAGAACGAAAAAAAAACTTCCGTCCGGAATTTTGGATATTATCCGACGGTTTGTAGAACTACGACTACAGCTTTTCAACAAAACAACAATAGCGCTACGCCTTAGTTGAATAAAACGGCTGGTCGTCGACAGTTATAGATAACTGTTGTTGAATCGAACGCGGGTTTGGTCGGTGGCAGTGTCATGCTAGCCTGCGTAGTGAGAGCCTCAAGTCGATTACTTGTTAGAGGGGGGAAATTAACTTGTGAATTTTCAACAAGTTCGTTTTCCAGCATGAGCGGCTTGAGCCTGAAGAGGGCCGTTGCCAAGCCAAGAAAGTCCGAAATAGAAAACTGTAATAATGTAAAACCTAACCCAAAAAAATCAAATTAGAAAAAAAATATAATTTTGGTTTTTGTTTTAGGTTTCTCGCCTTACTAAATGGTGCCTAACGCGACAAGTAAGTGGCTTTCAGGGCCGACCGAACAAACCTGCCGATACCTGCTATTCTTTCTGGATCGGAGCCACCCTAAAGGTACATGTTGAACCGAGTCTGGATTACAACCCACAGGTGTAAATGTGTGTCCCTGTCTGTTATATTCGTTACATGCGAAGTTCTTCTCAGCGTGATGGAGAGCGTTCCACCCTTCTAACAATAGTAATTATCATTTACTACTCTTGTACAACCTTGTGAAAAGTTACTATGCTGGTCGTTCCAACCTTCTCGAAATAGCAACTAGCAGTAACTATTTGCTTATCACGCTCGGGAGTGTAGCGAGCGTGGTAACTACGATCTCCGTGACGTGATTGGCCAGATTTGCCTGTGGCACGATATCTGGCCGAAAATAAAAAAAATGAGTTCCAGCGTTGACGCCAAGAAGCTAAGAACAGTGAGCTGATGCGTGACTACGGTAAATAGGGTGGAACACCTCGACAGTCCTATACTATTTAGTATCCGCAGTTCGTGTCACTGTGGGGAAATCTCTATGCGATGCATCAAGATTTCGAAAAGAAGGCGGACGTTCGCATTCGAATGCCAAAATTCAAGTGTGAGCTGTGTTCCTTCGGGTTCCCTTGCTCAGTTGTTCTCTGAAAACGTTCATCAATGAGTGAATGGTGGTCATTTTGTCAACTTTTCCTCGCTTTACGAATTTCGTGTCTATGAGACAGCTGCAAACCTTTCGCGCAGCTTCGGGGAGTTTCGATTAACAAAAACTTTCCTTTTTTTTTTAGAAAATATTTAAGCAGAAATACGAAAGTGCCAACTATACTTTGATGCATGCACAATATGATTTTTACATTTCCGTATAAAAGGCTACCACGTTTAAATATACTGCCTGTCAACTTATAAATGTTGTTTGTTTTTTGGTAAACTACCACTCTGTTAACTCGCTAGGGGCTCTCGATGTCTATTTCCGGGCCTGAATAACGTTGAAAACTTTGAATTAAACACTAGGCCGTGGGATGAAGTGGTATTGTGAAATAAAAATAATCTGCTTGTCAATTTTCTAAATAAAAGAACAAACACACAAAGAACGTGTCCGAAACGAACGAAAATGCTGAATTAATTCAGCATTTTATGCAGAATTTCGATTTCGGACTTAAATTTTCGCTCAATTAATGCAGAATTAATTCAGCGTAAAATTCATTGACAAATTCAGCAAGAATACTAAATTTTCATGAAGAAACTGAGGAGTACGGCGATTCTCTCAGTGTTTTTGGCGGCAAACGTAACAAATTCAAAAAGACAACTGACAATTCGGCAAAAATACCAAATTTAAGACAACTGGCGATCATAGCCAACGAATAAAGGAAAGATAAGAAGGTTGGATATCAGTAGCTCATCCGTTTTGTCAGCTTTATACAGCTAATTCTTTTTTCTTCTTCTTCTTCTTCCTTACTTAAATTTTGGTATTCTAGAAGTGTCAGAGAAGAAAAAAAGGTAACAGCTTTCGGACTAAAAAAGAAAAGAAAATGCAGCATTTACAGCACCAAAAAGCTTTCGGACACGTTCAAAGTTAAGTTTGTTTTTGCTAAATTATAAAAAAAAGTGGCCCTGACTCGGTTAACTGCCTAGGTGCCCTGAATCTTCATGTTGGAACCTGACCAATGTTGACGAACTTCGATTAAACCCTTAGTACCGACAACCAGCCGACAACAAAAGGCACAGGTGGAACTCAATTATTTTTGCAAGATTTCGGAAACTCGAGCAATGGAAAATAAGGAGCCATGAGAAACAAGACTAAAGGTTTCGATGGAATCCCAGAAATTCAGTATTTGATCCAGATCCAGACAATTGGGTCTTCTTTTCGGCAGATCCGGTCTTCGCCAGACTCCATGAACATTTTTACTATTAAAATTCAGAAACAGATTAAGGCCAAATATCTAATTATCTGAGAAACCCAAATTCAGACATGGATTTGGCATGTGTGTTTACCCCTATAGGTCATATCTGTTTTGACGAAAACTTCCTGCCTTACTTCTGCCAGTTTCCCGGTTTCGGCCGAATTGCAAAACTACTTGTCCGGCCATAAAAGAAAGCTAAAAAACGAACTCAGCGGATCTTCTTTCCCCTGTATCGAACATCTAATCAACTTCAAATAAAAATTCAGCTTATAACAAATTTTCCGGTTCGAGCCGGATTCTGGGCGAACTAAATGTCCGGGCAAAAATGATTGTCATGCACGGTTTCAGCATCTCTTCTTACCCCTAAATAGGATATCTAACAAACTACAAATGAAACTTTTAACAATTTTCCGATATTGGCCGGATTCCCGGCGAACTACTTTTTCGGGTAGAAAATGGTTTTCACATAAGTGCTGAGCATGTCTTCTGACCACTAAGTCGAACATCTAATCAATTTCAAATTAAACTGTTACTTTTAACAAACTTTCCGGTTTTGGCCAGATTCCGGGCGAACTGCTTGCTCGGCGAGAAAATGGTTTTCATATTCGTGTTCAGAATGTCTTCTTACCCCTTAATCGACTATCTCATTAGCTGTTTAAAAATATTTTGTTTGTCCCTTAATTTGAACCACCTCCCCCACCCCTAAAATGTAGGGCTACAGAGCGCATCTACGAGCTCGATCTTTCCCTTGCTTTAAGGTTTCATCAATGTCTTTATTTGAACCCACCAAGTTTCATCAATATATCTCATTCCCTTCGAGAGTTATCGTGCTCACAGACAGACGGACAACTTTTGCGATGTCATAGGTCGTTTTGGGATCCCCAAAATTGGTTAATTGTTTTTCCGTAGATATTAAATGCGTACGATTTCGTTGATACGACTGCCAACAGGGCCTTTACGATGTCCACCCGCGAGGAATACACAGGAGGGTTCGCCAAATGGCCTGACACAGTACCTGATCCGCTTCACACATATCTAGGTATGTAAATTGCACCTCATTATTTATAAAGAGCGTGTTCCACCCTTCTAACAATGGTTACTATTAGTTACTATTTCCGTTCCATCCTCACGAAAAGTTACTACGCTGACCGTTCCAACCTTGTCGGAATAGTAACTAATAGTTACTATTTGCTTACCATGCTCGGGAGCGTAGTAAGCGTAGTAACTACGCATCTCTGTAACGTGATTGGTCGGATTCACCCCTGGCGTGAGATCCTGCGGAAAATAGAAAAATCGTTCCAGCCTTGACGGCAAAAAGCCAGAATTCGTGACGTCATGCGTAGTAACTACGGTAAGTAGGGTGGAACACGCTCAAAGTTCTCACGTTTTTTTTGCTATCAAGATGTATGGTAGACCAGGTCACGTCTATCAGTTTTCAGCTCTAAATCTTGTCTGCTCTTTCTCTGTACTTTGGAGTGATTGAAAACACCAGCGACACGAACACCGTTTCCCTGCTTGTTTCTGGACCTTTTACATCCCCGGATTCGCCCGCCGACTCAAGAAGAATTTTTCTATGAAAATTGTGCTGTGAGCTGCTGCTTCGATTCATAAGATAATTAAAATTCGTTTAATTTCACAACAGGTATGTAATGCATATCCTCGTATTACCCACGGTCATATTACGATAATCTTCATACAAAAAGTTAGCGGTAGATTAGAGAGGATGATAGCAAGTCAGATTCCAGAGAGGATGATAGAAATCATATCAGCCTCCAGAGTGGATGATAAGTCATATCAGTCTCCAGAGGTGATTTTCGTTCGATAAAGTTATAGTTATAACAGTTAACTCACCTCCATGTCGGTTGATATCGGAATAACAACGTCGATGGCCGTTGAAAAATATCGCCGTCGGCTCGGGTAGGTTATTTTTTGTCTCGGTATAGCTCTAAGGCTTGTATTAGCTTCGAGGACTGGACTCTGCCCTCTATGAATCAAACTGGCTCCGCCCCTCGGACCTCAGGATTGGCGGAGAGGAAGAGTTGGCTCCTCCCATAGGAGGAGTCAAGTAGTGGTTTTGTCGTGATGGGTGACAGGTTTATGACAGTGGTCATATTCGATATCAACCTCGACGTCTGAAGTTAACCTTCATTATCTTATTACAAAAATAGTGGGACAGTCATACATGGTCACATAGTGACACATGTATTACAATTTGAAATAAAATATGGTAACTAACATAACTGCAGAATAAATTGGGGAGCAAAATAAATAGGGAACAAAGGACTTCATATAAGGCTTCAGTGGTTCTACGTGCGGCTTCATTAGTTGGATTTTCTGTGGGTTGACTTGACTGACCGGTAGTAAGCTCTTACTTACTGCAGAAACCGTTTTTCTTCATGCTGACGTCATGCTAGATAGTGATGTGCAAATTTCTCGTGATTAGACTGAGACAAATCCACGCCCTGATTTACCGAAGTCCGCTAAGTTATGGTTTAAAAGAGTTTAAAGTTTAACAGAAAAGGGCCGAGATAGGACAATCTAGTTACGCATCATGTTTTTACTTCAATAGGCTTGACGATCCGATGAAAATACATTGCTTTGTCTTTACTAACGATCGATTTTCGTATAATGGACCTTCACTGTCGGATTTGTGGTTTTGGCACAGAAAAGCCGCTTTTGTGTTGGAATTCAAATTTTTGTGTTATAGTAGAACTTTGCATTGTTAGGACGGCCGTTGATATTCTGAATGTCATGGTACGACATATAGTGGACAAAGAAATCCCTCACACAATCCAAATAATTTGGTGAATTCAGTTAAATGACAAAAAATTAAGTTGGCTTTTCACTTAAACTTTAAGATCTCTCATTTAAAAAAAAAAACAATGGCTTCTCACGCCATTTGTGTTATACTAGGTAAAATTCATTATCTTGCCTTCTGTGGGAAAATCAACGTGTATGGATTTCAAAACAATGACAACAACTGTTTGTCCCAAATTGGTCTGTACTATTTTGCATTTTTTTTTCAGGGCTTGCTGGACTTTCACTGGCTGGAGAAGAGGGCCTACAACCGATCCATCCATCTTTAAACATATCCATGCGTGCTTATGAACATCTTAAAAGACTCCAGGAACGCATGGAGTTAAAGCTGTAATCCTGTTTAGCTCGAGTTCCTATGTATAAACTAAACTTCATCAAGGATTTGATAATGGTACAATCAGAGCACAGGTGAAAATAGAATTATTGACACCAGTTAGTCTTGTATGGCGATATTGAGAGCAAGAGCTGATAATCTTGTAGCATAACGCATTTGTAGGGCGAAAGCTTTTTTGCTGCATTTGTCTTATTATTATTAGAACCTTGCCTTGAGCCAACCCCCCTCCCTACTTTCTACACGCATGCGCCATTTCCCACATACACCTGATACAAGCTACAGCAAGAGTTAGAGTATGGACCTTGCGCACATGCAAGTGTGTAACCCCTGATCCACAGAGACAGTAGTTGCGCTTTTGCAGAAACCATGGTATCAGATACCTCGGTTTAAAGTCGTTTTCACAGTTGCTGTTGTATGTGATACCGCGGTCAAAAGGCGGTCTTTTCACAAGTTTCAGTTTCCAGGGCTTGAGCCTGGAGAGGACCATTGCCAAGAAGGGCCGAAGTACAGCTCTAGTAAAATTCAGCTGGTACGTGTCCGTTTTGCACTGTCAGAAATGGTCACACGGCGTTTTTGCAGTTACGGTTATATCTGAAAAACTCATCACAATTTTATCATCACCAACACTGGAGCCTGGATTTTTGTCAAGTTGGAGGGAAAGAAGTTTGGCACTTGTGATGAGTTGTGACGTGAGTGGATATTAGTATTGATGACTTATAAAAGCGCGAATTCTGCAATTGTCGTTTTTGCAAAGCAACTGTAGTATCAGATACCATGTTATCTGCAAAAACGCAACTCGTGTCTACTAATTCACATTATTCACAGCCGCGATAACAGTGTCACTGATGCCAAATTGTAATTTATCAACGACAGGCCCAAACTCCAGACATTACAAACAAACAAAAAAACATGCGACAAGTTATATTTTTGTGGATAACGCATTTACCGCAGAAGCACAACTCTTACTAGAAATGATCGTTTCACGGTGTAATGGCTAGGAAATATCGGTTTCGAAAATACCACTATTTGCCACGTGAAATTGGCGGTTTTCTTGTTAGCGCTTGTCGACTCTATCCAGCCTTCCTGAGCCTCGTTTTTGATGCATGCTGCAGGTCCACTTCTCGGCCGATTCCGGACTGATTCTTTCTAAATCCGTTTTTGCACTGCAGCGCTTCCGAGGAAGACGGCAGCGCTTCTCGAGATTCACGGACTTGCTCCCCGACCAAGTCCGTGCTTCCCTGCAAGATGCTGCAGCGCTGCCGCTTCAACCAAGAAGAAAGTGAATCCAAAAACGCATATTATGCAAAAGCAAAGAAGTGCTGCAGCAGCGATGCGGCAGCGCTATTGCAACAAAAACGAGGTTCTGATCTCCGACGTGGCGGCGGGACGCAAAATATTTGAAAACTGAACGCGCCGTGGTTAAAAAGTGGGAAAACCAAGCAAATCATGAGAAGTCTAAAATAGAAGGTAAAACTGATGGTCTACCATGTCTTCCAAAATGGAAAATAATATTTTGAAGCTTCTCGTGTCCTTTCGTCTCCTCTCGTGTGAAATAGTTGTCGGCGTACCTTAAAGGTTTTGGCGAGTTTGCATTGCGTGACCGTCAAAACTCGGTTAGGCCGAAAAAGCTATAAAAAGTCATAGGTACAAAACGAAATAGTGGCGAAAGGTGGGGATTTTAGAAGCTTGCAATCCCGTAAGGGAGCTAGGAATTATATAAAAAGCACAAGAAGCAAGGGGGGTCCTTTAATAGTAATTAGCCCCTAGTTCTGTAGACGCACATGCACAGCCTCTTGACCCATAAATTCAGGCTTTGTTATATTCAGGGGTGAGAGTATTTCGTACACAATAGTTGCGTGCACACACAACCCGGCAGTCGATCTCCGAAATTTTTGCGCGTCGCCTGAAGGTTCCCCCACTCTGGCGGAATATTCTTATTTTAGTCTTGTCTGACTGTGTGTTCATGTAGCTTCAGAGGTGGTCACACAAGCTGGAATGGTTTGTCCCCACTCAGTTGAGTAGGAATGATGAGAATACGTTCTTTTACTGGATTGTCAGTTATTACTTATTAGTGGTAGTGCCTTTAGCATATTGGTGGGTAATATAGTTTAGCCAGTGAGTGATAATGGGGATGATCAAGTATTGTTGGCATAGTCATGTTAAGAAGTCCAGGTTCCTGCTTAAAGAAGTAGGAAAGTTTCTTGTTGTTTGCTTAAATGCCTTTACTGATTCGGTTTTTAATAGTATTTCCAGCCCGGAAACATATTCCTCGTGTGGATTTCTTTTTACATAGCTTCTGTTCGTCAAGTGCGCCTGTTTAAAATATGTGCATCGTTTAGTAAAACACTTTTCGTGCTCTGTCTTGCTCTCAGTTGGATTGGTGACGTCAGACCTGGTGAAAAAGTTATCTAAAAATAGTACTAGCAAGTAGCAAGACCGCAAAACAACGGGTTTTATGTTGTGGTGTTAGGGTTTACTGTTCTAGGGTTCTACCTAAGCCATGGTCGCTCCACTGAGTGGTCTGAAAGGAAGGGCTCTTCCTTTCAGCTCACTTATAGTAGAGGTATGCTTATGTGAACGTTTGCCAACAGTGAACGATCGCCGAAGACAAAACTAAAACCCAAACCAGGCATTTTTGCCTATAAATACTAGTAATAATCACTCACGCTTTTGTCACTTTTTGAATATTTTGCTCATTCACCTATGAAAGTGACTCAGCCGACACCGCTGTTTTGTTTTTTTATAATTTGAAAAGTTTGCCGGGAGGAACGCACCTTCAATGGAGAAGATGGCGGTCCGTACCGTCATATGCGTTCAAAAGAGGAAGGACCTTTTTAATAAATTCAAAATCAAAGAAATTTAATTGAATTTCTGCTTCAAGTTTGTGCCAGGATAACCCTGAAATAGTTGGCTGTTAGTTGATATCAAGTTTGTTATTTTTCTTTTCCATTTTACTTTTTTATATGCAAGTAAGAAAGTTAAGGTAGTGGAACAGTTAAAAAATTGTTCAAATAAGCATACATCTACTGTAGTTGTTCATGTAGTCTTTCGACCCGGTTGCGTCTTATCGAAGGCGTAGATGTGTTCGTACGGTTCAGGACACGTTTATTAATCTTCAACGTGATCTGCAACTATCTGCGCCACTTTTCTGCTTAGAAAATGACTAGAAAAGCCTTTTTATAGGCTCTTTCTCTGACGTCAAACTCGCCTTGCTCAACTCCCATTGATCACCTGCTTATCTCCCGCTTGCAAACCGCAGCGTCTCGGAAGCGTTATGTAAGAACTTTTGGTGGAACTTGGTTTTGAATTCTCCTTTTAAATCTTGCTGAGTTTAAAAGGTTCGGAAACAATGTAACTTTTAAATCTGAATTTGCTAACAATAAAGACTTGGAAGACCCTTCGTAACAACCGGATGCTACTATGATGCTATTGGATACTACTACATAAGATTGGACCAGTCTGCGGCACATTGACAGTATTCTTTGCTATTACATAGTATTACATGCAACGTTTTCGTACTACTACCATACTACTACTGCTGAGTTTATAAGGTTCGGAAACAGTGTAACTTTTAAATCTGAATTTGCTAACAATAAAGACATGAAGACCCTTCGTAACAACCGGATGCTACTATCGCAAGACAGGATGCTACTGGATACTACTACATAAGATTGGACCAGTCTGAGGCACATTAAATGATAATATTCTTTGCTATTACATAGTATTACATGCAACGTTTTCGTACTACTTGCTGAGTTTAAAAGGTTGAGAAACAGTGTAACTTTTAAATCTGAATTTGCCAACAATGAAGACATGAAGACCCTTCGTAACAACCGGATGCTACTATCGCAAGACAGGATGCTACTTATACTACTATATAAGATTGGACCAGTCTGAGGCACATTAAATGATAATATTGTTTGCTATTACATAGTATTACATGCAAAGTTTTCGTACTACTTGCTGAGTTTAAAAGGTTCGGAAACAGTGTAACTTTTAAATCTGAATTTGCCAACAATGAAGACATGAAGACCCTTCGTAACAACCGGATGCTACTATCGCAAGACAGGATGCTACTTATACTACTATATAAGATTGGACCAGTCTGAGGCACATTAAATGATAATATTGTTTGCTATTACATAGTATTACATGCAACGTTTTCGTACTACTTGCTGAGTTTAAAAGGTTGAGAAACAGTGTAACTTTTAAATCTGAATTTGCCAACAATGAAGACATGAAGACCCTTCGTAACAACCGGATGCTACTATCGCAAGACAGGATGCTACTTATACTACTATATAAGATTGGACCAGTCTGAGGCACATTAAATGATAATATTGTTTGCTATTACATAGTATTACATGCAAAGTTTTCGTACTACTTGCTGAGTTTAAAAGGTTCGGAAACAGTGTAACTTTTAAATCTGAATTTGCTAACAATAGAGACATGCAGACCCTTCGTAACAACCGGATGCTACTATCACAAGAGAGGATGCTACTGGATACTACTACATAAGATTGGACCAGTCTGAGGCACATTAAATGACAGTATTCTTTGCTATTACATAGTATTACATGCAACGTTTTCGTACTACTACCATACTACTACTGCTGAGTTTATAAGGTTCGGAAACAGTGTAACTTTTAAATCTGAATTCGCTAACAATAAAGACATGAAGACCCTTCGTAACAACCGGATGCTACTATGGCAAGACAGGATGCTACTGGATACCACTACATAAGATTGGGCCAGTCTGAGGCACATTCAATGATAGTATTCTTTGCTATTAGATAGTATTACATGCAACGTTTTCGTACTACTACCATACTACTACGCAGGATACAAATTTTCCATCGGGGATCATGTGGCCTTCCATCTGTGGTAGCTTGTAGTGCGGAATTCGTGTTTTTGCCCACTTTTTCACTTTTCTTTCAATTTTTCATTTTTCTTTGTAGCCCCTTTAAACCAGGCTCTCTTTCACTTGCAGCATTTGATTAGGTTTCTAGCACGCGTCCCTTGTTCTTCAAGCATGATGGTCAGAGCAAAAGAATCATACGAATGGAAAAGTCTTTGTAAGTAATTAAGTAATTTATTTATAACTCGCCGTTTTCAGAAAGCGGAGTAAATGAAGAAAGTAAATAAAACACGTAAACATACACAAAAAGACACTGAATTTCAATCGTCGGCCAGGAAGCAGTGTAGAAGGTCGTGCACTGGTTGGGTTCTGTTGTCAATGATTTTTGATAGCGACGAAGAAACATCCAAAAGGGTATGTTTGTGATTTGATTGAATGATTAAAGGTTGTGATTTGAAAAAGCATCAACAGTGGCAAGGCGCCTGTCCGGCGCGGACACACGATCAGGATAGGAAGCTCCCGGACTGGAATTCCTGCCCGGATTTTTGCCACCATCATCACTTCCATATGGAAAAGTTGAAATTGATGATGAAAGTGCAGGAAATCCGGCCGGGAAATCCTGATCGTGAGCTCGCACTACAAGCTAGGTGTCGCTAGTAGGAAGGAAATTGTTGTTCAGATGTTAGTTAGGGTTGCTTATTTAACACTTACTCATGTCTCATCACCTTGGTTTGTTTCTTGATTGTAAAACACGGAAAGGAAAAATAACAAAACTTGATATCCCGATGGAAAATTTATCTCAAAATAGTACTATGAAGTAGTACGAAAAAGTAGCATGCATTATTAACGATGCTACTACATGCTTCTACTTCAAGGCTACCGTGTTACTGCATACTACTATATGCCACTATTAGCAAGACTGGATGCTACTATGGCAAGACAGGATGTTACTGGATACTACTACATAAGATTGGACCAGTCTGAGGCACATTAAATGATAGTATTCTTTGCTATGACATAGTATTACATGCAACGTTTTCGTACTACTACCATACTACTACGCAGGCTACACATTTTTCATCGGGATCGGCTGTGAGTTCGACGTACTGACAGACATTGTGACCGCTACATGGCAGTTGGCCGAAGGGTGAATGCCATCAAGACCAAAGGTTTCGATGTGATCCGAAAAATACAATATTTGATCCAGACAACTGGGTCTTGTCTTCGCCAGACCCCTTGAAAATTTTTACTATTAAAATTCAGAAACAGATTAAGGACGAATAGCTAATCCTCTGAGAAAGCCAAGTTCAGATATGGATTCAGCATGTGTGTTTACCCTTATAAGTCATAGTCTGTTTTGACGAAAACTTCCTGCCACTTCTGCCAATTTCCCGGTTTCGGCCGAACTCCGGAACTACCTGTCCGGCGAACAAAGAAAGCTAAAAAACGAACTCAAGTCTTCTTTCCCAAATAATGAACATCTAATCAACTTCAAATAAAAATTTAGCTTATAACAAATTTCCCGACTCCAGCCGGATTCCGGTCGAACTATATGTCCGGGTAAGCGATGATTGTCACAAACGGATTCAGCATCTCTTCTTACCCCTAAATCGGATATCTAATCAACTACAAATAAAACTTTAACTTTTAACAGTTTCTCGGTTTTGGCCGGATTTCGGGCGAACTAAATGTCCGGGTAGAACATTTTTTTCACATTGTTCAGCGTGTCTTCTTGCCCTAAATCGAACATCTAATCAACTCCAAATAAAACTTTTAATTTCAACAAACTTTCCGGTTTGGGGCGGGTTTCGAGCGAACTACTTGTCCCTCGAGAAAATGGTTTTCACCATCGTGTTCAGCATGTCTTCCTACCCCTAAATCGAACATCTAATCAACTTCAAATAAAACGTTTACTTTTAACAAACTTTCCCGTTCTGGCCGTATTCCGTGCGAACTACTTGTCCGATGACAAAATGGTTTTCACCATCGTGTTCAGCATGTCTTCTTACCCATAATCGACTATCACATTAGCTGTTACAAACTATTTTGTTTGTCCCTTAATTTGAACCCCCTCCCCCACCCCTAAATGTAGGGCTACAAAGCCCATCTACGAACTTGACTTGTCCGGTGACCCAACGAATCTTCACACCAAGTTTCATCAAAATATATCTTTCCCTTCGAGAGTTATCGTGCTTACAGACGAACAACTTTTGCGATGTCAAGTGTATTTGGATGCTCGCTATCTCTCCTAAAACATATGGTTAAATTTTCATCCCCCCCTTCAGATCTGCTCCATTTTTATACTTCGTTTATACGACCAGTTCTCGAGTATGCTTGTTCGGTATGGCATTTTGGCCTTACTAAAGATCTTTCAGACCGGATAGAACGTATCCCAAAAGGTCTTTGCGCATTATTGGGCGGGAAGGTAAGCTCCCCTATTTGTATCTTCTCAAAAAGTTCGGGCTCACTAGGCTTGAGGAAAGGAGACAAACACTGTGCTATGGTTACGGAACATGAGCGTTTTCTGACCCACGGTTCCGTGATCTCGTCCCACCCATTCACGATCCTCCCGGAAGTAGACCCCCCCGGGAAAAATCACAGTAAGTCCCAAAGTTAACACCAGTAATTTGCACTCAGTAATTTGCAGCTTCGA
This sequence comes from Branchinecta lynchi, assembly GCA_023053575.1. Classification (NCBI taxonomy): domain Eukaryota; kingdom Metazoa; phylum Arthropoda; class Branchiopoda; order Anostraca; family Branchinectidae; genus Branchinecta; species Branchinecta lynchi. The sequence continues at coordinate 20,327,457 of JAKZAP010000014.1, read as the reverse complement.
TCATCTTCCGTGACACTTTTTAATTCTCACGACTAAAACTGGATTTGTTTTGTTCTTTTTGCATTTATATAATTTGGTTGCGTTTAAATTGTATATGTATATATTGACATCTGCAAATCTGCTATAAATGTCTATTGACAACGTTTTCGTGTATGATATGTTAACGAGAAATGCAAATTCGGCATGATTGCTGCGAAAGTCGTTTTTAGATTAAATTCTACTCTACGCTGCTCAATATTTACAAAATACACAGACCCGAAACAAATTAACGAATACACTTCAAAGATATGACCAGAAAGAAGTGATTGGATGAAACTATAACGTAAGAATTGGGCAGAAGAACTAGCAGGATATGGAGAAAACTGATTGCCAGTAATTCCTCTCGGACCGACGCACAGAAGAGGGGAGGGGGGGGGGAGGAATAAATGGGACCTCCGGGGACAACACATTATCGTTGCTCCAAAATTCTTTGAAAGAGTATTTCCGCGGTTAGGAACGTCAAGTTTAATGACAGCCTCTTCATATGAAATACAATGATCATCCAGAATGAGAAGGTATGCTTATTCGAATGTCGCCTACCTTTGAACGGTCGCCGAAGAAACCACCAGTTTCAAGTTCCAGGCAACTTCCACTTTACCTGATTTGACCCCACGTTTCATTTAGAACCTGAAAGGTAGGGGTGCCAAAGCGTGCACCATTAACACGTTAGCCAGCTTTCTATCGTAGCCTATGCAATGCGTGTTGGCCAGCAACGATGATGATAGAAAGTCTGACTGGATCCCAATCACCTGCGGCCAGGGAAGTCCCGAGCCTTTTTTCATTGAGGCGGGAGCGAATCTGGCAAAATTGTTTGTATTTCCCCCTAAAAACACAGCGAGTTGCCTTCAGGAAGCGATAATGTAAAAAAGTTGCACTGCATGTACAAAATCAAGTCCAAAGAGAAAATTTGGCGCGTTTTCATGCTGTTCCACTTCTTATTTTTGCTACAGTTAAATCGTAAAGAACAAGAGCTAAATAAATGCCACTTAAATGACCGAACTCAGTAACTGGGGTGAACCAAATAATGAATTCGTACTCTGTTCGTACTACCAAAAAAATAACTAAATAAATAAGGGACAGATCGGAGCGGTAAAACAACCAAATTTCGTAATGGAATAAAACTCTTGTTAGAACCGCCTAAAACACTGCATGTACAAAATCAAGTCCAAAGAGAAAATTTGGCGCGTTTTCATGCTGTTCCACTTCTTATTTTTGCTACAGTTAAATCGTAAAGAACAAGAGCTAAATAAATGCCACTTAAATTACCGAACTCAGTAACTGGGTGAACCAAATAATGAATTCGTACTACCAAAAAAATAACTAAATAAATAAGGACATATCGGAGCGGTAAAACAACCAAATTTCGTAATGGAATAAAACTCTTGTTAGAACAGCCTAAAATACCTATAATGTAAAAATGTTACACTGTATGTATGTCTAAAGAGACAATTCGGCGAGTTTTAACGCTTTTCCACTTCACTAGCCTTTTACCTTTGGAGGACATCCACTTTTGCCAACAGGACTTGAAAATGTTTCGACCAAAAACGCCGCTGCTGCAAAGCGGCAACGTCGCTAACGGCTGTACGCAGAACAAATCAAAGCGCCACATGAAATTTTTGAAACCCGCCTTTTTTCTAGCAACATGTAACTACTCTCCATGCAAATTCTGACTTTTGATGTGGTTCACCCCCCCCCCCCCCCCCCCAAATTCTAAGCCTCAAACGCCAAGTAAAGGACGAACCCTTCTTCTAAATACTGAAGATTGCGATACCCCGCAGGCGAAATTTTGATGAAACACTGATGATCAGAGTGCCTTTTTGCGCTCCTAACGCTACCTATTAAGCCACGGAGCTGTCTGGCGAAAAAAAGGCGCCATCCAGGGAAAAGTAGATTTATTCTGAATTTATAGCAAATAAAAGTAGTCCAGTTTTCACGTTAAGAGACGTGACTATTCCTCAACTACTGCAATCATTAGAAGTAAAAGTTAAGTAATGAATGCCTGGCAACTAGCTGAAGCTACAGTTAAATGGTAAAGAACAAGAGCTAATTAGATGCCACTTAAATCATCGAACTCAGTGACTGGGGTGAACCAAATAATGAATTCGTACTAATTACTAAAAAGTAAGGTTTTTGGGATCCCAAAACATAAGTGGAGGGATACCTATGACATCGCAAAAGTTGTCCGTCTGATCTGTCCGTCTGTCCGCACGATATTTCTCAAAGGGGATTAAGATATTTTGATGAAACCTGGTGAGAGGATCCTTTAGGTCAAAGTACAGGTCAAGTTCGAAGATGGGCTTTGTGGCCCCATAGTTGAGGGTGGTTAAGGGGCAACAAAAATATTTTTGAAAGCTATTTAGATAGTTGATTTAGGGGTAAGGAGAAATGCTGAATTCGAATATGAAATTTATTTTCTCGCAGGACAAATAGTTCACCCGAAATCCGGCATAACCCGGAAAATTTGTGAAAATTAAAAGTTCGATTTAGGGGCAAGGAGATGTGCCGAGTCCGAATATGAAATTATTTTCTCGCCGGGCAATTAGTTCGGCCGGAATTCGGGCAAAACCGGAGAATTTGTTAAAAGTAAAAGTTTTATTGAAATTTGGGAAGATGTTCGATCTGCGGGTAAGAAGATTTGCTGAATTCGTATGTGACAATCATTTTCTGACCGGACGTATAGATCGCTCGGAATCCGGCTGAAACCGGAAAATTTGTTAAAAGTAAAAGTTTAATCTGAAGTTGATTAGGGGTTGGATGTAGGGGTAAGAAGACATACTGAACTCGTTTTTGAGCTTTAGTTTTTTGTCAGACAAGTAGTTTGTCTGGAATCCGGTCGAAACCGGAAATTGGGCAGAAGTAAGGAAGAAAGGAGATGCGACGTAGGCTATAGGGTAAACCATATGCTGAATCCATATCTGAATATTTGACAGCGCAAAACGAATAGATCTGAACTAAAAATTTTGGGATCCCATCGAAACCTTTGGTCTTGTTTCTAAATGACCTACAAGGGGGCCCCAACTCAGTTAAATGTCTACGGGCCCTGGACCACCATTTCCGGGCTAATCCTATGTCCGTCTAATGCGGTACTTTCCTTCAAGGAAGACGAGACCTGGTATGCATACTCGGGAACGGTTCTACTGGGTACAAAATAGCGACCGTATATTTTAACACCTTGTATATGAAATGAACATTAAGAATAACTAAAAACCGTACTTTGACTGCGTTTGCCTCTTCGTTTGTCGGTTCGCAGCCCACTGATTTTTTAGCTCAATCTCGCGAGATTTGGCCTAAAAAAGAAATCTCACGGTCAGACAAGCTAGTTCCCTACTGGACTGTTGTTAAAAAACAACAACAGAAACTGTCCAATGATTGTTCTGATTCATTCAACGTGACATGTTTCGCGACAGTACAGCGACATGGTTCGGAGTCAACCGGAGATGAAGAATACCAGACAGCAAAAGAATTTTCAAACCCAATAGCATTGTAAAACTTTAGCGAAAATGAAACGTCTCAGATCAACGACTAGGAAACACTCCCACTTTCTTTCTCAGTACTAACACCGTAAAGCCGGACATCAATTCGGTATCATAGTAGTAGTTAGTACCAAGAGTCTTCGATCATTGCTCGAGATCCCGAGAGGATTTCACAGCAATGCTCCTCTGTAATCTTAATCTACCTCGCTAGTTTTGAGTTATTCCCGGTAGACGATTGTCCAGCTTGTCCAACTCCCATGTAGTGAGCGCCAGTATAGGATAGTGTGCAACGTTGACGACCAACTGGGTCGGAAGAAGATGCGGTGGGCGTCGGACTGGACATGCCGTCGTAATAGCCGAGTACAATTATGGCCCTTATTTTTAAGTTACCTGGATACCCGAGTCAGAGGGTTATTTGGGGGAGGGGGATACAGTCATATTGTTAAGTTTTCGGCATGGTGCTCAAACGTCAAGGCATGCTCCAACGTTGAGGAACTATTTGAAAAGCAATTTACCATTTCAGATTCTCAATTCAATAGATTATTTTTGTGGTGCCATTCCCTTGCTGAAGGGAATGGTGCCCAACATATGTGCACCGGCGCTCATACGCTGAGGCCTGCCTTGACGTTGCAGCATCATGCCCCAAATTTGTGTGACTGAGGGGATACTTAAATTTGCCCCAAAAGGACTAATTCCATTAAGTCTGAGTAATAAAACCTGGCGTGGGGGGCCCAAAACTGATCTTTGCCCCCAAACCCCCTAAGGTTTACAGAAATGGTGCCTCGGGTCTGATGACATTCGGAAGCCATTATCCTGACGCGACGTACGTATTTTGACAAATTCGGTGCTCGAAATCTAATCTACCTGAGAGATTCTGGCCCGATTACTAATTTTGGACTTCATGTGTCTCATTTTCTCACTAAATCAGATTTCCCGGCAATCATAACATTTGACAAAGCTTGTATAAAACAAGGATACAAATCAGATTTCCCGGCAATCATAACATTTGACAAAGCTTGTATAAAACAAGGATACAAGAAATACCTGGTGGACTAAGTGGGTGATCTGGTGCTTTCGTCTTGAAACAGCGTCTGGTCCATCCTTCTTGCTTGCACTGAAACCACCGCTAGGCGCCGACTGTTTCTCGAGCGATATCTGTTTAAGCAAATCCTTCGGGTCAGCACGTATCGAGTCTTCGGATACTTCGACAAAATTTATCTGCTCGTGGAATCGAGCCCGCTTGCCTAGTAGCCTTACCATCTGGAAAACAGATTCATCGTAACTTTACCCGGTTCCCGCGAGTCTTACGCCAAAAACAAATTGATACATTCCACTAAGAGCCCCTTTCTGGGATCCCAAACGTCAGATGGGTTACCTTTGACATCCTAAAGTTTGTCCGTTCGTCTGTTAGCACGGTAAATCTCGAAGAGATAGTGATATTTTGATGAAACTTGGTATGAGGAACAGCTGGGTCAAAGTGGAGGTCAAGTTCATCGATAGGCTCCGTGGCCATACATTGAGGAGTAGGGGAGGGGTTTCAAATTAAGGGACGAACAAACTTTTTTTTGTTAAATTGATGAGATTATCGATTCATGATAATGAGACATGTTGAATCCATATAATGAGACATGTTGAATCCATATCTGAAAAAAAAATTTCTTACCGGACAATTAGTTCGACCGCCAACACCGGAAAATTTGTCAAAAGTAACAAGTTTTACCTGAAGTGGATTAGAAGTTCCATGTCCATGTAAGGGGGAGGGGACATGCTGAATTCGTTTTTATGGCACTTGCCTTCCGGCCAAGTGCCATATACCGATCACTTTTCCGTCGGTCAGTCGGTCGGTCCGGTGATCGCGAGTTAGGATACTTCCAGATACGCTGGATAACGAAACTTGGCAGGCGTATTAGCGACCCGACAAAACTAACTTAGAAATAGTCATTTTCCCGATCCGTCCTATCGTGGAGGGAGTAGATGGAAGGGGAATCCGGAATTTTCAGGTATGTACAACTTCTGAACGGGGTAACAGATCTTAACGAAACTTGAGATTTGGAAAGAACTCGCGTCTCAGATATCCCAGTTCATGTCCGGACCGGATCCGTTGACGTAGGGAGGGGGGGGGGGGGAGGGGAAAACCGGTAATGTTGTGACACTCAGTGTAGAGGGATCGGCATGAAACTTGGGAGGGATGAACAGTTACACGCCCTAGATACATCGTTGACAGAATCTTACCGGATCCGGGCACTGTGGGGGGGGGGGAGTTGGTGGAGGGGGACCGGAATTCTGGGGATCCCGACTTCAGATACTTCCAGATGTGCTAGCACGACGAAAACTGGCAGTCTTTTCAGGGACTCGACCAGAGTGACTTGAGTGTAGTCGTTTCCCCGATCCGACATAACAGAGTGGAGACGGTAAATCCGGAATCTTGAGGGAAGCATAACTTTCGAATTGAGCATCGGATCTGAATGATACTTTACAGTTGGAAAGAGCGAGTGTCTCGGATGTCTCAATCCATGTCCGGACTGGGTCCGATAACTCTAGGGGAAATCTCTGGATATGGGGATGAAACTTTGTTAGAAGAACACAAGGACAGGTTCTAGATGGACTTCTGATAGAAAAGGACGATAGACTTCTGATAGAAAAAGACCTGATTGATTGGCGAATTGTCAGGGAGTCGGACGGGGTTTTCCGGACCGGTGACCGCCGAGTTAAGGCACTTCCAGGTGCACCTGGACGATAGATCTTAATTGGCAGCCGACCAGGTTGACTTACCAACAATCGTTTCTCCAACCAATCGTTTCTCCATCGTGGGGGAGTGGAGGGGGGGGGGGGGAATCCGGAATCTTCAGGTATGTATAACTTTCGAACGGGTGATCGTATCTTTATGAAACTGGAACCTGGAAAGACCTCGTATCTCAGAAGTCTCATTTCAGGTACGGACAAGATCCGCTGACTTGGGGGAGGTTGGAGAGGGAACCGGAAGTCAAGTGACACGCTCAGAGTGGACAGATCGTGATGAAACTTGATGGGAATTGCGAGATAGGACAATCTAGTTACCCATCTCTTACTCACTTGACGAGGATTGAAGACCCACTGAAAATACGTTACTTCGTTTCTGCGCTATGCACAATAATCGATTTTTACATAGTGGAATTTCCCTGTACGTTTTTGGTAACTCTGTGTGCTGGTATCTGTGTTATGCTTGACAAAAACAATTAAGAAAACAATACCAAAGGTTTCGATGGGATCCCAAAAATTCAATATAATAATAATTTTATTTAAACCCTCCATACAAATACAATATAAATGGTCGGAGGAGTTGGTAGAGAAACAAAAGAAAAAGAAAAAGAAAAGAGAATTACACAACAATACGATACAAAATTAAGCTGCGATAACTAAAAATAAGCAAAACAAGAACAAACTTGAGTCACATGACTATACCAGGCTAGCCAGTGGAAAATCGTGCAGTTTTCTACTACGATTAATAAAACGACTGGTTAACTCATTCATTTTTTCAGTTATTTCAAAAATATGGTACCTTTGTGATACGTACGAGTTTCGGAACCATATGGGAATTCCCAGTAGATTTTTGCAGTACCGGAAAAAATTAGAACGGACTTGTTTACGCTCAGTTTTATTCAAGGAATTCCACAGAGGGGTTAAAAAGAAGACATGGGGCGCGAACATGGCGTTGCATAGACGGCCAAGCGTAACTTTATCAAATTGGCCTTTAGTTCGTGCTAACATTCCATAAGTCTTCCGCAATTTTTCTTTGAGAGCCGCGATAACTAAATTTTTAGTAGCTTTAACTGATCCAGACAACTGGGTCTTGTCTTAGCCAGATCCAGTCATCGCCAGACTCCTTGAACATTTTTACTATTAAAATTCAGAAACAGATTAAGGCCAAATAGCTAATCATTTGAGAAAAACTTCCTGCCACTACCGCCAATTTCCCGATTTCGGCCAAACTCCAGAACTAATTGTCCGGCGAAAAAAAAAGAAAGCTCAAAAATGAACTCAGGGTATCTTCTTTCCCCAATAATGGACATCTAATGAACTTCAAATAAAAATTTAACTTACAACAAATTTTCCGACTCCAGCCGGATTCCGGTCGAACTATATGTCCGGGTAAAATATGATTGTCACACACGGATTCAGCATCTCTTCTTACAAATCGGTTATCTAATCAATTAGAAATAAAACTTTAACTTCTACCAATTTTCCGGTTTTGGCCGGATTCCGGGCTAACTACATGTCCGGATCGAAAATTGTTTTCACGTAAGTGTTCAGCATGTCTTCTTGCCCTAAATCGAACATCTAATCAACTTCAACTAAAACTTTTAATTTTAACAAACTTTCCGGTTTGGGCCGGATTCCGGGCGAACTGCTTGTCCGTCGAGAAAATGGTTTTCACCACCGTGTTCAGCGTGTCTTCCTACCCCTAAATCGAACACCTAATCAACTTAAAATAAAATTTTTACTTTTAACAAACTTTCCATTTGGGCCGGATTCCGGGCGAACTACTAGTCCGTCGAGAAAAAGGTTTTCACCATCGTCTTCAGCATGTCTTCCTACCCCTAAATCGAACATCTAGTCAACTTAAAATATAAAACTTTTACTTTTAACAAACGTTCCGGTTTTGGCCGGATTCCGGGCGAACTACTTATTCGACGACAAAATGGTTTTCACCGTCGTGTTCAGCATGTCTTCTTACCCCATAGTCGACTATCACATTAGCTGTTTCAAAATATTTTGTTTGCCCCTTAATCTGAAACCCCTCCCCCACCCCTAAATGTAGGGCTGCAAAGCCCATCTACGAACTTGACTGGTCCGACAGCCCAACGAATCCTCACGCCAAGTTTCATCAAAATATCTCATTCCCTTCGAGAGTTATCGTGCTTACAGACGGACGGACAGACATACGGACGGACAGACGGACAACTTTTGCGATGTCATAGGTATCCCTCCACTTACGTTTTGGGATCCCAATAAGTGTTCATGCAGTGAGTTACCTGTCGCGAGATGATCACTGGATGATCATTGTCTACGCCATAGTATAATTTTGCGTTGTGAGGACGGCCGCAGATATTCTGAACGTCATACTAGAGCAAATAGTGAAAAATAAAAAATCTCCGGAGCGGAGATTCGGAGTACCATATTTGAAAACTGAGCGCGCCGTCTTTAAAGACTGTTTAAGTCGAGGAAAAGAAAAGGAATCCACTTTCACATTGACGCGTCGTTGCTTACCTGTTGCGCAGAGTATCTTTCACACCTGCGCGAGGAACTTTCGCGCTGGATGGTAATTTACATTTTCCTTTCTTGGTTTCTTCTGCTGAATTTTAATTTCTTTCACTAGTAGCAAGTTTTCTTCACCATCAGCATGTTTTTTCTTTAGTTTTTCTTCAAAATTTCCATCTTCTACTGACAAATTTGATGCGTTGCATTTTATTTGTCTGCGAAAGCTCTACGTTGCATCAATGCAAGCACGACGCAGAGGCCCCGTAGCTAGTGTGAAAGGTAAATATTTTTTGAGCGCAAGCTGACTTTGAAACATATATTCAAACAATGTTCACAACGGACACGTCAGTTACGATTCTTCATCAGCGATATTTCGGCCCTTCTTGACAAGGGTCCTCGTCAGGCCGTAAATCTTCTAGATTAGAGGTTTGTTTCCTTCCCCGACGTTGACCCAGAAGATTGACAGCCTGAGCAGGACCCTTGCCAAGAAGGGCCGAAATATCGCTGATGAAGAATCGAATATAGTGTGAAATATAGTGTGAAAGGCTCAACGCGTCAAGGGAAAGCGGCTTAATATAAGATAGACCTGTTGCCTATGCCTTCCAAGTGATCCAAAATGTGAGAAACAGAATTTCGAAGCTTCTCCCGCTCTAATACTGACAAATTTTTCGGCGGACCTTGAAGCTCTCGGCAAAGTTTGAGCTGCTCGACTGGCAAACTTGGCTACAAATTCTTAGGTGGTCGACACAGGCGAGCTTGATGGTCGTACAGGCACAAGCGGTCTTTTAAGGAACTTCTAACCTTGAAGCAGATGTGACATTTATCCAGGAAGAAGTACGAACTAATGAAGAAAAATGGGACGTGATGGCACTACTTGTTGCCGGATGAAAGTGAAATTGGTTTCAAATAAGTTAATAGGTTAAACCAGTATGGAAATAATTCAAATCATCGTAAAATTTTTCCAATCGTAAACAATTGAAAACAATTGGAAACAGTTGTTTACGATTGAAAACAGTTACTTACGGTTGGAAACAGTTGTTTCCAATCGTATAATTACGATCGGAAACGATCGGTTTCAATAGTAAAAATACAATCGTTAACAGTTGTTTCCAATCGCTGTTTCCAATCGTAAAAAGACAATTGTTTCCAATTGTTTTCAAATTGGAAAAATGTTCCACAAAACGATTACTTGAATTATTTCCATACGGGAAGCATGAGCAACACAAGAAATCGTGTTCTATTCCCTTTTCGAAGGGAGTGCATAGTTAAATATCGATGGCGTAGGTAAATATCGTCCACGTGGGTATTTAAACGATCCATTATAACGACGAAACCTATCGAAAATGTAACTTCCGCTGCAAAGGGAAGGGAATTCCCTTCTCGGTCCAGAAGGGAAGGGGATCGGAAGGGAAGCGCATAGTCAAATATCGCAGGCGTAGGTAAATATCGTCCACATGCGTATTTAAACGATCCATTATAACGACGAAACCTATCGAAAATGTAACTTCCGCTGCAAAGGGTACAACAAAAAAATGTACTAAAATATAGCATACCGCCTCATCGTCCATCGTCGGATGGCTCGCAGTTATAGGCGCTGAAACACCCGCGTACGACGTGCTTTCGTAACTTTCGGCAGTTGCTTCAAACTCCATCGAATTTCCAGTATAGCTGACATGGGTTTCTTCGTGTGTCTCTAGATGTCTCTTTCGATCAGGTTTTATGCTTCTAATCTCTTCCAGAGGAATTGCAGGGACATCTAGCGGTTCTTTTTCGGCAAATGAGAAAAATTCGGAGTCCCCATCATCTTCGTCATCGGATATTGGGAGGGCAGGTTTGGAAGGTTGCGGCATCTTCAAAGATAGCAGCAATTATCTACAGTGATACAGAAGCTACGAACTGATTTATCTACCAGCTACGAAGCGATCTGGATTTGTCCTGAATAACAGATGAGCAGGTCTTGAAAAGCGAGGTTCTGAAACTGGGGCATAGCCACATTCGCGAATCAGGTGCTGGAATCGACCGTCATCCAACACAGCGTACGCATTAGTTGCGTTTTTGCAGATACCGTAGTATGTGTTACCACGGTAACTGGATCTGCAATTAGTCGTTTTTGCATTTACCGTGGTATCTGACATACGGTTGCTCTGCAAAAACGACAGTTTCCGAAATTGCGATTTTCGAAGTCATCCCAAAAGACAAGACCAAAGGTTTCGATGGGATCCCAAAAATTCAATATCTGATCCAGACAACTGGGTCTTGTCTTAGCCAGATCCAGTCTTCGCCAGACTCCTTGAACATTTTTACAATTAAAATTCAGAAACAGATTAAGGCCAAATAGCTTATCACCTGAGAAAACCAAGTTCAGATTTGGATTCAGCATGTGTGTTTACCCCTATACGTCATATCTGTTTTGACGAAAACTTCCTGCCACTTCTGCCAATTTCCCGGTTCCGGCCGAACTCCAGAACTACTTGTCCGGCGAAAAAAGAAAGCTCAAAGACGAAATAAGGGTATCTTCTTTCCCCAGTAATGAACATCTAATCAACTTCAAATAAAAATTTAGCTTATAACAAATTTTCCGATTCCAGCCGGATTCCGGTCGAACTATATGTCCGGGTAAAATACGATTGTCACACAGGGACTCAGCATCTCTTCTTACCCCTAAATCGCTTATCTAATCAACTAGAAATAAAACTTTAACTTCCAACAGTTTTCCGGTTTTGGCCGGATTCGGGACGAACTACATGTCCGGGTAGAAACTTGTTTTCACATAAGTGTTCAGCATGTCTTCTAGCCCTAAATCGAACATCTAATCAACTCCAAATAAAACTTTTAATTTTGACAAACTTTCCGGTTTGGGCCGGATTCCGGTCGAAATACTTGTCCGTCGAGAAAATAGTTTTCACCATCGTCTTCAGCATGTCTTCCTACCCCTAAATCGAACATCTAATCAATTTCAAATAAAACTTTTACTTTCAACAAACTTTCCGGTTTGGGCCGGATTCCGGGCGAAATACTTGTCCGTCGAGAAAATAATTTTCACCATCGTCTTCAACATGTCTTCCTACCCATAAATCGAACATCTAATCAACTTCAAATAAAACTTTTACTTTCAACAAACTTTCCGGTTTTGGCCGGATTCCGGGCGAACTACTTATCCGATGACAAAATGGTTTTCACCATCGTGTTCAGCATGTCTTCTTACCCTATATTCGACTATCACATTAGCTGTTTCAAAATATTTTGTTTGTCCCTTAATTTGAATCCCCTCCCCCACCCCTAAATGTAGAGCTACAAAGCCCATCTACGAACTTGACTGGTCCGACGACCCAACGAACCCTCACACCAAGTTTCATCAAAATATCTCATTCCCTTCGGGAGTTATCGTGCTTACAGAGGGACGGACAGAGGGACGGACAGACGGACAACTTTTTCGATGTCATAGGTATCCCTCCACTTACGTTTTGGGATCCCAAAAAACTGATATTCAGTCACATTACTAAGTGCCAAACTTCTTTCCCACCAATTTGACAAAAATTGGTGAAAGTGAGATGACTTTGTCAGATACCACGATCATAAACTATCAGATACCACGATAACTGGCCAGACACTACGATAACTGCAAACACACCTTTTCACCGTTGTATCAGATACCATGATAACTGCAAAAACGACTTCAGACCGTGGTATCAGATACCATGGTATCTGCAAAAACGCAACTATTACTAAAAACGCATACTATCGTAAATTCGAATCGTCTGTTCACCGCGTTCACAGAGTTTTCTTTGTCTATTCTTTTCTACTCCGGTGTCACCTTGTAAAGCGAGATTAAAATTTTCCCCGCCATACTAGAATTTACGATGTAGGGACGGCAGCAGATATTCTGAACGTCATGACTAGAGCAGATAGGGAAAAATAAAATAATCCCTTTGCAGAATCCAAATAATGCAGTGTATTCAATTAAATGACACAAAAATAAGTTGGCTTTTCAGTTAAACTTTAAAGACATGTCTTACTGATTCACTCGTTACGCCTAATTATTCCTTCGTTCTCATTTCCGAGATTTCGAACTTCCTCCCCCATTTTTTTCCATCCTAAGGATACAACGTTTTTTACATTTGTAGAGCTCGCGTTTTTCGAGTCGAATTAAACCTCCGCTTACTGCTCCCCGAAGAGCTCATCGGCCCAAAATACCGGTTATGTAGGTTTTTCCTGTTTCTCACAAAAAAAAAAAGAGGCACAGCACTGCTAAACCAGCCAAGCTCGGTATACAATCAGTATATAATTTGAAAAACAACCCACAGCTTTGGAGTAGCCATTTAGGCTATGTATTATATTGGAACATTAACTGTATCTATTTAGAAATGTGCTTTAAGTTAAAGAAGACAAGTAAAACTGCGCACAGAATGCACAGAGTACAGTTACGACGACTGTATTTGTATGTGAAGAAGCACTCGCAACCTGATGTTATGGCGAGATGTGTAGCAGGCCGGAAAAAAAGATGGTAAATGTCCATATATACAGTCATCGGAGTCAGGATTGTCTAGGGCGTCTGATGGCCTACTTCACGTGCAGACTTCATGGATTCATTATCGATTCCCCAGGTCGATTTACACTAAGGTTTGCGTACCAAACCACAATAGGCTATAAACCACCCATCATCCATTCGGCCTTACAGGCCAGCCCACTCAAAAGAGCTTTAAACGAAACTCATAATAATAACCTATGATCCGTGAAATATTCAAAAGGTTTTATTCACTGGTAGGTATTTAAAATATCATAAATCAACCTTTATGTAAAAAGGGTTGTTGTCGGTCGAGACCCCGAAACGAAGTATAGAAGAAGATGACTCGTGCAGTAATAATATCTTAAGAGTTAACTAATAATACAAGAGCCGCGACAGTATAAAAGAATAAACAAACCGAACGGAAAGGGAATAGCGCTGCCTAGCGGCGCCATAAGTTAACAGTGCGGGGTACAGATGGCACCACTGTAACAGTACAGCGATTGCAAGTGACGCTTATTAGTGGTAAATAAACCAATGAAAGTTCGTAGAGTTTGATTATTGCTTAAACTTTGTTTACCTTTGCTGGAACGACTGCCACTTTCTTCACGTCGATCGACGCTTTCGGCCTCAGCAGGGAGTTGGGGATCAACGCGCGATTAAGCTCTTTTCCAGAACTCTTCTTTGGCTCTGGCAGCATCGACAAAAGACCTGATCCAGACTGAAAAAATTTAAATACTTCTAGTAAAACAATTGTTTGGTCTTATAATCCTAATTCCTACAGACTAATTATTATTACTATTCCATGCGCCATGCAAAAAGTTTCCTAACACGAACGGGTTACTCTTGTCCACATCAGCTCACACACAAAGTGCGTGTTCCGCCCTTCTACAAATAGTAACTATTAGTTACTATTTCCGTTCCAACCTCACCAAAAGTTACTACGCTGACCGTTCCAACTTCTCGAAATAGTAATTGTTTGCTTACCACGCGCGGGAGCGTAGTAACTACGGATCTCTGTAACGTGATTTGTCGGATTCGCCCGTGGCATGATGTTCTGCTGGAAAATAGAAAAATCACCAGCCTTGACGGCAAAAAGCCAGAATTCGTGACGTCATGCGTAGTAACTACGGTAAGTAGATGGAACACGCTCAACGTGTATGCACAGCAAACGCTCGTAGGCTGAGACAGGACAATCTAGCTACCCATCACTTATTCACTTAAAGTTTAGCTGAAAAGCAAAGTAAGTTTTGCATCATCCAACCGAATACACTGCACTATTTGGATTGTGTCAAGGGATTTTTTTATTTCTCACTACTTGCTCTAGTATGATGTTCAGAATATTTCTGTCCATCCTCACAATGCAAAATTCTACTATGAAGCGGAAAATTTGAATCTCAATATAGACGTGGCTTTCCACTGACCACTGATTAGCTAGCGGAAGATAGCTCACTGCATGAACACTTTTCGTAAATCGTTTTCGTCAAGCACACAACACAGGTACAAGCGCATAGAAAGTCCAACAGGAAAAACCCACCATATGAAAATCGACTATTCGCAAATAGCAGAGCAACGAAGTAACGCATTTTCATCGGGTCTTCAAGCCTCTTTAAGTAAATAAGTGATGGGAAACTAGACTGTTCTGTCTAAGTCCGTTTCGGTTAAACTTTAAAGAGGCTTGAAGGTGTTACTTCTTTGCTACGCCATTCACGAATAATCGGTTTTCATATGGTCGAATTGCCCTGTGATTTGTGGTACCTCCGTGCGCGTGTATCTGTGTTGTACGCTTGACGAAAAATAAGTGTCCAGTCAGTGAGCTCCCTTCCACGAGCTGGTCACTGGCCACTGAAAAGCCACGTGCTATTGAGATTCAGATTTTCCGCGTCATGATAGAGTTTTGCTTTTTGAGGACGGTCGTAGATATTCTGAACTATAGCAAATAGTCAAAAATCTTAATACAATCCAAATAAAACAGTGTATTCAGTGAAATGATACAAACATAAGCTTTCAGTTAAACTTTAAGCGGATGTAAAGAGTCAAGGTCCTGTGTCCTAGAAGGACATCATAACCAGCAACCTCTAGCCATTAGTTGCATCTGCTCTACCGAATCATAATTGGCAAAATGGTAATAATAATGGGATGATAATACAATGCACAGCCTACGCTATTGTTCGATAAGAAAAGCTCGTCAGAAATACCGGTCCCGAAAAACTGTTCACTCGCAGAAGCAGAAGTTGTGCACTGAGGTGCTTTGTTGTGCCTTGTTTTTTCTTGTTGTGTTGCCATGACCCCAAGGGTTTTTTCGTGCAATAAATTTATTCATTCATTCATTCATAGTAGTTGTGATATGAGTAAACAAACACCTTGCTTCGATTAATGACTCATTCATTAGCATTCAACCTTTCACGAATTAGCCGCGTTTTTTTTCGCGCCACACGCATGCGCAGTGTGGCATTTTGGTCTAACTGCAGATCAAAACTCTCGTATTGAAAGAATCCAAAAACGCACTCTCCATTTTATCCATAAAGGCCCAAAAGTACCCTACTCCCTTCTTCTAAGCACATACACAGTTGATACATCGGAGAAACGGAGACTGAACCTATGCCTCGAGATTGGTAAAAAACTTCTTTCGCACCCCATCTACAATGAGTTTCTCCCTCCCCCATACAACAATGTAAGGGAAAGGCAAGAGCCAGCAGTCTCTACGAAGTTCCCAATATTCCAACCAGTAGCGGCCAAACACAGCCGTTACCAAAATAGTTGTATAGTTGTATATTTAGTGGTCAACCCCAGGACAACCTGGACGCCCAGGTTCTCGGGTGACTGGTTTATCTGAAGATGTATTGTTTAGTTCCTATGTTTTTTTGTTACAAGTTGTTTAATGTTATTTTGTGTAAATAAAGAATAACCTAACCTAACCTAAACAAAAAAAAGATTGTTGAAATTTTAAATAGTCTTTGACCATTTGTACGTGCTTTTAAATGTTTATGTTATGACAGTACTCGCCAATTTTGATTTTGTAACCGTGAAAGTGTGAGTGAATAAATTACTATTCAATTCTAAACCTTTCTCCGTGCCCTATCCCGTTCTCCTATAAGCGGTTTTTAGTATTAGTGCTTTTTTCCGTTTTTAGCAAACGGAGAACGAGTTGTATCTCATTTTTCATTCCCTTCTGCTGGGTGATCAACGGAATAGGAACCTCAGCTCTGAAAACCGTTCTCATCCCATTCTGCTACAATCATAAAGTATTCTTCCGCGAAATTACAGAAATGGATAAAAGCACCCTATTTTTATGAAATTAGCAGAAATTAATGAAGAAGAAAAGGGATTTCATGGAATGGACCTTCCTATATTCACAAACTCACGAAAAAAATTCCAAAACTTGTGGTAAATGCTAACAAGGGAGTGAGCTTCGTGAACAGGACATGTAGTCTTGGGGAGTTTCCTACCAGAATGTTAGAATAGATGGTTGCTTCTAGGAAAGCAAAGAAGGGAGAGACAGATGCATATAGAAAAGCAGAAAGCAAAAGCAGAATAGGAAAGCGGGAAAGAAGGATGAAAGAGACGATACAATATTGAAAATAAGAAGGAAAATCAGTCCTCTTCTCAGGTTTACTAAAGTATGTTTGTTACATCTTTTAACAAACAAATTTTAAGAACACGTTTAGCTGACAGTAAAAGTTGTGTTCATCAACTGCAGGTGAATGGACCAAAAATGGGCGACAACGTACGCAAAGCTGATTTTTTAAGTTACTAGCCCCTCAATTAAAAATTGGTTCAATAGGCTTTTCTTGTAACAACCTCAACGAATATGTCCGCTCTCTCGTTATAATGAGTTTGAAACTCATTCAACAAAAAAATGGCTTATAGGCAGAATGGAGAAGTAAGGGAAATGGGGTTTTACAAAAACCGCGGCTATTTTGAATGCAGAGCCTCATGGTTCTCCATTGACCAGAACTGACCAGGTTTTTTTTTTTATGTAGTTTCGGTGTAGTTTGAGGTACTTTTGTTTTAGTTGTGAAAGTACAGTATGTGGAATAGACAAATAAAACGGCACCCGTTCTGTACTTTCGTAACTGGAACAAACGTATGTCAGACTATAATGAAACTATTCCGAAACTACATCCAAAAAACGCACCTTTAAGTCGTCTGTAGGCTACATAAAGCCGAGTGAAGTGTGTTTAAAGTATCAGTTGGCAATTAATTCGTCATTTTACTTCGACCAGTTTGCAAATAAACTGTAACACCACCGAAGCTGGCCTATCATTTGAGAACAGTAGTTGTCAAGTATCGCTGTTCTTCAACACAGAGTACCCTTGACAACCGTCTAGGCTAACAGATAGGTTAACCCTTTAAAGAATAAGATACAACAACTCACTTTTCCAAATACCATTGGCCTTTCCTTGATTTGGAGATTCTCGAGATCCGAAAACTGCAAGAAGAGAGTTTTAAGTTGAAATTTCTCTTCAGGAGCTGAAATGAAGTAATCTGATATCTAGACGCAAAATCCTGTCTTCGTCGCAAAATCGCATGAATGTGGTATAAAAAAGACTAATTCGTGTCTCCGTACTCAAACGGTTTCCCCAGTTGACTCCTTGGGGAGTCGAGGGGAACTCGACTCCCCTTTCTGGGGCACCCCCAGACAGACAACAACGATGACACGGTAAATGCCTCCGGACGCATTTTGTTCGAAAATTATAATTATATTTTGTTCGAAAAAATAATTAGTCTTGAATGATAAAACCCACTTTATTCTCTTTCGTTTTTTGTGACTGCACTGTCAGAAGTTTCATAACAGATAATACGACCGATGCGCGGTTTCAACAGATAATGCGTAACAGATAATACTTCGGATGTTATTGGTCTTCAACGTATATCTTCCTACAGACTACCATGATGATAAATCGGAGCGAAAGTACGCAGTTCGCGAACTAGCGAAATGCCTGAAGTCTGTGAGCCAGAGAAATTTGCAGTGCGTAGTCATGGGTGGCTTCATCTGCAACTTGCCTGACAGCGCGTGTCTCCATAGTCAGCGTCTAGACGGCGTCTTCGATTGCACACTTCTCATCCTTCCTAAAGATAGTGATTACTCCTTCGTTCACATTTCCGGGTCCGTTTCAAACATTGACCATATGGTCTCCTCTAAGGAAATTAACGGAAATGTAATGGTTTTGAAAGAGGCTGGGTTCGTAGATGATCTACTCCTACTAGCATCTCTAAGCAAACAAAACCAAAGGTTTCGATGGGATCCCAAAAAGTCAATATTTGATCCAGACAATTGGGTCTTGTCTTCGCCAGACTCCTTAAACGTTTGTACTATTAAAATTCAGAAACAGATTAAGGCCAAATAGCTAATCATCTGAGAAAACCAAGTTCAAATATGGATTCAGCATGTGTGTTTACCCCTATAAGTTTTGACGAAAACTTCATGCCACTTCTGCCAATTTCCCGGTTTCAGCCCAATTCCGGAACTACTTGTCCGGCTAAAAAAGAAACCTAAAAAACGAACTCAGTGTATCTTCTTTCCCCAGTATTGAACATCTAATCAACTTCAATAAAAATTTAGCAATAACAAATTTTCCGGCTCCAGCCGGATTCCGATCGAACTATATGTCCGGGTAAAAAATGATTTTCATACACGGATTCAGCATCTCTTCTTACCCCTAAATCGGATATCTAATCAACTACAAATAAAACTTTAACTTTTTCCGGTTTTGTCCGGACTCCGGGCGACCTACTTCCCCGGGTAGAAAATTGTTTTCACACAAGTTTTCAGCATGTCTTCTTACCCATAAATCGAACATCTAATCGACTCCAAATAAAACTTTTAGTTTGAACAAACTTTCCGGTTTTGGCCGGATTCCGTGCGAACTACTTGTCCGGCACGAAAATGGTTTTCACCATCGTGTTCACCATGTCTTCTTACCCTTAAATCGAACATCTAATCAACTTCAAATAAAACTTTTACTTTTAACAAACTTTCCTGTTTTGGCCGGATTCCGGGCGAACTACTTGTCCGATGACAAAATGGTTTTCACCATCGTGTTCAGCATGACTTCTTATCCCATAATCGACTATCACAGTATCTGTTTAAAAATATTTCATTTGCAACTTAATTTAACCCCCCACCCCTAAATGTAGGGCTACAGAGCCCATCTACGAACTTGACCCAAAGAATCCTCACACCAGGTTTCATCAAAATATCTCATTCCCTTCGAGAGTTATAGTGCGCACAGACGGACAACTTTTGCGATGTCATTGGTATCCCGCCACTTACGTTTTGGGATCCCAAAGCCAGCTCTAAATCCACTCAAAAACGACAAGCGGAAAGTCGTAAGTGACTGGGATAAAGCTAGAAATACTGTGTATCATGTACCATCAGGTACTGAACTCACTTCTTGTAAAGGTACACACCCCCTTCCATTTACTTCAAGGGAATTCCAATACATCACAAGGAAGCGAGACTAGCCTACTTATAAATACATTAGGTACCGAGACTACTCACTCGCTGCTCTCAGCCGAAAACAAAAGCGGTTCCTACTAGAAAGGTTATAAAGAAAACGGAAATTCCCAAATTTTCACAGAATCTGACTCTAGTTAATTGCTGAAACGATGCTAATTTTGATTGGGGCCTAGTAAGAATGTGACCGGCCCAAATACGGCCCTGTTAACTCCCTCCGTTTAGGATGGAATGAGAATCTGACAAGCAACTGAAAGCTCCACCGTCACAAAATAAGAGTATTCCTCCAGAATTATAACCGACCCAACACGTGTCTGGAAAGAACGGGTTGAGTGAATCGGCCGCCGGAAAACCTCATCACTCGGTTAACGAGAGAGGTTGGGAATCATACTTTTCCAACGAAGTCAGTGCCCCCGACGCAAATGTGTCTAATCCCTTCGTAAATCGGCTAAAATCGTTACTATCCAACCAGTGTCTCCCGAAGTTTGTCGTTACTTACGGAAACGTACTTGAAGCTATTTTAAAGCTGAAGAGAAAACAATACCGCGGTGTAGACGAACTGTACGCGCTAACTGCTACAGGGTACTACTATGCTTGTGGAGTATCTGACATTGCTGTTCCAGATTATTATCGGTTCGCTATCGCCTATCCTTAACAAGACCAAAGGTTTCGATGGGATCCCAAAAATTCAATATCTGATCCAGACAACAGGGTCTTGTCTTAGCCAGATCCAGTCTTCGCCAGACTCCTTGAACATTTTTACAATTAAAATTCAGAAACAGATTAAGGCAAAATAGCTAATCACCTGAGAAAAAGAAGTTCAGATTTGGATTCAGCATGTGTGTTTACCCCTATCGTATCTGTTTTGACGAAAACTTCCTGCCACTTCTGCTAATTTCCCGGTTCCGGCCGAACTCCAGAACTACTTGTCCGGCGAAAAAAGAAAGCTCAAACACGAAATCAGGGTATCTTCTTTCCTCAGTAATGAACATCTAATCAACTTCAAATAGAAATTTAGCTTATAACAAATTTTCCGATTCCAGCCGGATTCCGGTCGAACTATATGTCCGGGTAAAATATGATTGTCATACAGGACTCAGCATCTCTTCTTACCCCTATATCGCTTATCTAATCAACTAGAAATAAAAATTTGACTTCCAACAGTTTTCCGGTTTTGGCCGGATTCCGGACGAACTATACATGTCCGGGTAGAAACTTGTTTTCACATAAGTGTTCAGCATGTCTTCTTGCCCTAAATCGAGCATCTAATCAACTCCAAATAAAACTTTTAATTTTGACAAACTTTCCGGTTTGGGCAGGATTCCGGTCGAAATACTTGTCCGTCGAGAAAATAGTTTTCACCATCGTCTTCAGCATGTCTTCCTACCTCTAAATCGAACATCTAATCAACTTCAAATAAAACTTTTACTTTCAACAAACTTTCCGGTTTGGGCCGGATTCCGGGCGAAATACTTGTCCGTCGAGAAAATAGTTTTCTCCATCGTCTTCAGCATGTCTTCCTACCCCTAAATCGAACATCTAATCAATTTCAAATAAAGCTTTTACTTTCAACAAACTTTCCGGTTTGGGCCGGATTCCGGGCGAAATACTTGTCCGTCGAGAAAATAATTTTCACCATCGTCTTCAGCATGTCTTCCTACCCCTAAATCGAACATCTAATCAACTTCAAATAAAACTTTTACTTTCAACAAACTTTCCGGTTTTGGCCGGATTCCGGGCGAACTACTTGTCCGATGACAAAATGGTTTTCACCATTGTGTTCAGCATGTCTTCTTACCCCATAATCGACTATCACATTAGCTGTTTCAAAACATTTTGTTTGTCCCTTAATTTGAATCCCCTCCCCCACCCCTAAATGTAGAGCTACAAAGCCCATCTACGAACTTGACTGGTCCGACGACCCAACGAACCCTCACACCAAGTTTCATCAAAATATCTCATTCCCTTCGAGAGTTATCGTGCTTACAGACGGACGGACGGACAGACGGACAACTTTTGCGATGTCATAGGTATCCCTCCACTTACGTTTTGGGATCCCAATCATAGGTATCCCTCCACTTACGTTTTGGGATCCCAAAAAGAGAAACCCGCGGAGCAGTGCTCTTCGTACAGGCCAATCCGACCAAGTCTAGGATGTGCTCACGCTCTATTCAGTCTGTCTGGACGCTATTCTAGCGGATTCCCACGTAACTGGTGACCTTATAGTGATCTGTGTTTTTAAGAAGAGTGTTTGATTCGTCGATTCATGCTCAGGCCCTCTTAGCGGCTATCAGCGACGTGTAAACCTCCGCGTCAGTCGCGTATTATACAATATGGATTGCCGTTTGAAAGCGCGTATAAAGATAGAAAACCGCGTCACTTCAGTGGTTGTTCCAGTAAAGAAGGTTTTCGCCAGGGTTCATTTTTATCCCCTAATTTGAACAATAACAGCATTTTAAATGCCCAGGCATTTGTAAGTGTTTCACGCATCGCCAAGAGTATTAAAGTGTCCGTACGCGGACGACTTATTAAATCTAAGTCGGTTTACTAGTGGTCTGCAACCGAATTTCCCGAACCTACGTGATGAATATCGAAAAACTGATCTCGCTTTCAATACATCCAAATCCACAGTAGGCTACTATTTTCAACGACAGTTCCTCTCAACCTAAATACCTCCAACTGGGTATTGAGTCAATTACCGTTCGTCTCACGTCCTGTACCTTGCTTCTGCCGATAGGCCGTCTACTGGTCGTCAAACACGTCGAGAAAACAAGAGCCGGAAGCTCATATGGCACTTGCAAGGCTGGGTCAGATGGAAGTGACGGTCAAAAGTTTTTTTTTGTTTCCTTTTCCGTTAAGGTGCGCCAAACTTGCTAGGCTGGGTTCTCAAAATTAATTTCTAAGCAAAATCCTTGAAGCAAAAAGGATAATGTGCTCATGGCGGTCGTGAAAAAGTAAATTTTTCTTAAAAGTATTTTTTGTTAAGGTTAAGATGAGTTCTTTAAGGGATGGTCGGATCGGACAGTGACGATGTCTAACCCAATGATGTCAAGTTTCTGATGCTCCAGCAGCACATCTGGAAGTATCCTAACTCACGATCACCGGAATTCCGGACACTCCTTACAGCTCTCCCCCCCCCCTTCGGTATCCAAATCCGGTCCGATTCTGTCACTGATGCACCAAAGACTTGTGCCTGTACTTCCCACCAAGTTTCATCCTGATAATCTCTACTCTATGCGTGTCACACAGATTTCCGGTTCTCCCCTCCGATCCCTCCCCCCCCCCCCACACCCGGTTCATCGGATCCTGTCCGGACTTGAAATGGGGCAAACTGAGACATGAGGTCTTTTAAGATATCAAGTTTCATTAAGATCCGATAACCCATTCCCAAGTTATGCATGAAACGAATTTCCGGATTCCACCGTCTCCCCCTTCCCCCACGATAGTCAGATCGGGCAAGTGACTGTTTCCAAGCTAATTTGGTCGGGTCCTTGAGATGCCTATCGTCATAGCCCACCTGGAAGTAGCCTACATTAAGTACGAATCGCCGGAATTCCGGACCCCCCCTCCAACTCCCCCACAGTGTCCGAATCGGGTCCAATCCTGTCAGTGATGTATCTAGAGCGTGTGCTTGTTCTTCACACCAAGTTTCATTCCGATCACTCCACTCTGAGAGTTTCACACGATTTATCAGTTCTCCCCTCCGACCCCCCCCCCCCCCTCGAGATTCGTCGGATCCAGTCCGGACTTGAAATGAGACATCTGAGACACGAGATCTTTCCAGATATCAAATTTCATTAAGATCCGACCACCCGTTCGAACGTTATGCATGTCCCTATTTTCCAAATTCCGCCACCTCCCCCTCCCCCCACGATGGTCGGATCGGGAAAGTGACTAATTTCAAGTTAGTTTGGTCGGGTCCCAGATATTTTTGCAAAGTTTCATCGTCCTAGCGTATCTGGAAGTACGCTAACTCGCAAACACCGGACTAACACCGGACTGCTTTATCAAATGATATTTGCGAGTGGTTTAGTACCTGATTCATTTTCTGTAGGCCTTGTAACACCGGTTCTGAAAAAGGGCAAAGATCCCTCACAGTGTAGCTCACATCGTCCAATTACTGTTGCGCCTGTGCTCTGTAAAATTTTTGAATTACTTGCTCTTGGTGAAATTACCCGTGTATGTTATACTCGCGATAACCAATTTGGCTTCAAAAAGGGAAGTAGCAGAGAGCACGCACACCACCTTATTTGTAATGTACTTCTAGAATGTGACCGAACCGGTGAGTACGTTATCATTTCAGCGCTCGACGTAACACGAGCTTTCGATTCCGGTATACACGGCCAGCTGCTTCTAAGTGCGTCTAACCGCGGTCTTGACCGGTCTATTTTGATTCCTTTTCGTGATCTGTACAGTAAGCTTAAAGTCAAAGTGAAGATCCTTCTGCCAAATGGTGTGAAAATTTCATCAGTAGTAATTCCCGTTAGAAAGGGAATACGTCAAGGAGCTCTATCTTCGCCTCCTCTCTACAATAATAGCGTTAGTGAAGCTCAGAATGTGACAAAGCCCAGTTTTGTGTATTTAGGATTAGATATTTCGTTGTTAAACTACGCTGACGACATTTTGAATCTGAGCCGTTCTATTAGTGCAACAGAGTCAAACTTCCTGTCCCTAAGCGAGTCGTACAATAAGATCGGCCTTTCATTTAATGAGGCAAAAACAGAGGTTGTTATTTTCAACCGCAAAAGTGGTGATCCTGCTCCTCCTGTAAAGCTTGGTGATCAGACCATCCAGCCTTCTTCTAGTCTAGTATACCTAGGCCTCCCTATTGGTGATAGTATCAGAACAACTCGTTCTCTATTAGTAGAGGATTTTGCGAGCAAAACTCGTAAGGCATATGGCATGATCTTATCATCTAAAGCATGTTACAATCGGCATATTCGAGCTCGGCTATTCGCAAGTCTGGTCATGCCGCACATACTCGCTCTTTCTCCATTTTGGCGCCTGCTATCAGATCTAAATAAGCGTAAAATTCGTTCTTGCTTTTACCGTTTTTGCAAGTTTCTGCTAGGTTTACCTCCGTGGACACGGAACACTTATGTGAGCAAGAAGTATAATGTCCCAGAGCCTTTCTGTGCTGTTAAAGACAGAATTGAAAAGTTCCGACAAAGTTTAAGGTCTGACAATAGTCTCACTGAGGCTATACGTTACTAGTTGTGCTTTTGTTTGTAAATATGGGTGTAAACAGTCGAGCTATTACGAGTTAAATGTCTGAGTGCCTGTGTTGAAGTGTTTTTTCTTTCTTTTGATGTTGTGAAATTTTTTGTGATTTTGCTTTCTCTCTTTTCCTATACTCCGCTTTTGTGCTTTTGCCTTTAATTAGCGGGAAATAAAATTCATTCATTCATTCATTCATAACCGACCGACCGACGGAAATGTGATCGGTATATGGCACTCGGCCGGCGCAAGTGCCATAATAAAAACTACGTACCGCATGTGGGTCTATCGTCACCATCAGGCTCGATTTATGCCGAAAGTATCTCGCGAATTTATATATGATGCCACACTGCCGCATATTCTGCATTTCGCGCCGTTTCGGAATTTGTTTAATGAGACCCAGAAGCGTAAGCTCCGGTACCCTTACTTCAGTTTTGCGAAGTTTCTACTGTGCTGTCCCTTGTGGACGAGAAATACTTATATGATTGAAAAAAAAAAAACAGATTGCTGACCCCATATCGCAGTAAATCAGGTGATTCCAAATTTCCAGGCGAAATGGAACCATCCTTGCCTTAAACATTTTTAAATTTCTTGATTGTGTAACTGTTCTGCAAAATGTCATGTGTACATATCTATGCTGTGTCTTAAATTTCTCTCCTTTTTCTTATTTTTTTACCTCTTTCTTCTTTACTCCATTCTGTTCTGAGTGAAAAATACGGCCGATAAATACTTTACTTACTTACACATACATGGATTAATCTTTGAGACAGGCATATGCTACTGGTTGGATCAAATCAACCAGATAACTGCTTGTACACTCTTGACAACTCACCTCACTCAAAGAAGGTATCACTATCCGCCTTCTCCCAGTTGCCTTTTTTTCCTTCAATGCCTTCTTTTCTGCTTCCACTGCTTCTCTCTCTTTGAGTTCCTTCTCAGTGAGATTCGGTATCACCACCTCCTCCTCAAGCAAGTCAGAACTGTCTTTTGTGGGGACAGGGAGAAAGGCAAAAATGGACTTTCCCAGTGAGTCCCCATTAGGGACACCAGTCTGTCCTTCATACTCATCATCCGAGATGTTTCCATCTATTTCTTCATTTTTATGCAGTTCAATTTTTGTATCAACAGTTGCTGTTGTATAATTTCCATTTACAAGTGAAGAAG
The DNA here is from genome assembly GCA_023053575.1 of Branchinecta lynchi. Classification (NCBI taxonomy): domain Eukaryota; kingdom Metazoa; phylum Arthropoda; class Branchiopoda; order Anostraca; family Branchinectidae; genus Branchinecta; species Branchinecta lynchi. Next base: position 20,301,362 of record JAKZAP010000014.1, on the reverse strand, counting down.
AAGTTACTGTTGCTGTTGTTGTTACTAGCAACGACTCACTTGTGCCATCAAAAGTCTCTTCCTCTTCCATTTCAGCATCACTTTCATCACTATATGCAACCAGAGCCATTGTTTAGTCACTGACGGGAGAACAAATTAAACACCTAAAAGTAAATACAGAACTACAGACTGTCTTCTGCTGCACAAACATGACGGTTTTGCTAACAGTTAATATTTATTTTTTATCACTCACTTTAAATTTCCCATTTTACTTTGTTCCCACCTGCTTCGCTGGAGCCATAATCCCCTTCAGTTACATCAGCAGCAATACTGATGTTTCATTTATTTCCTGAAAGCTTTTTCTGAGGATAAGCTCAGAATTATCTTTTATTTGGATTCAAATATAAGCCTTCTAAAATTTGTGAAAAATTCTGAGTGAGAAGTTGAGACATTAAAACAGCAAGGTGTTTAGATTCGAGCATTGGCAGAAGTGTCGCGATAGATTCTGTATTATTTTCGCTGACCTGCCCACCTGTGCAACTTTTTTTTAAAGTCAGAAAATCGGTACAATTACCTGGTACAAATTCAGTATATTTTCTCTAAAACTAAGAAAAAGAACTTGACTACATGACTTATCGTACTAATTTTGGTGATTTCCCTAGAGCTCTAACTCGAAAGAGGCATTTCTGTGTCCGTGGCGGAGGATGCAGTCGAATTTCTTCACGCCCCACCGCTTTTTCTTTCTGGCAGGTTTTTTGTGACTTTCTAGCTGCTAGTTACATAAGTTTGGCTGAAGTAATTTTCCTTGATAGGCACATTTTGGTCATGAGAACTACGTTCTGCCAAGCTCTATCTCAGAAGACACAAAGGTTTGCAAAAAGAGGATAGAAAAGAAAACAGGAGCCAATGGGACGAGAGAGAAAATAAGAGAAAAGAAAGATATTGTATAGATTTGTAGAGTAGCCTAACATGAAAGAAAAATTTGGCATCTGGTACTTTTTTTTTCACGGAAAGTACATTTTTAGACCTATGCCTAGTCAATTAAAAAAATCAGTACCATACCACAACAGTGTTTGGGAGATAACAGATGGCAGGTCACAGTGTTTCAATTATTGACTCATTAGCGATTACAAATGTACTGAGTCGCCAATAGGATAAACTTAATTCTGAAATATCAGTTTGACTCTTATATGAGAAAGAAAATATGTGTGTTGTTCAGGAGTGGTCAAGGTAGGAGCTTATTTGAACGAGGGACAAAGCGATTTTCCTGTCTAAAGGAAACAGAGGAAAATGTAGTTAGAATCAAATATCAAATCACACTTAGGCTAATGTCCAAAACACACCCAAAGCCCTCTGGTTCTTCTAGCATAAAGAACTGTCAGGATCTTATTACTTGGCTTTTGAAAAATTAATTAGGCCTAGTGTCCTCGTCAACATTACTGAAACTGTGAGTCTGGACAGGTTGTTGTAGAGTGGTGCAACTCCTTGTATGAGCATCCAGTGAGGAAATTATGGCACTCTGTCTTACTTGAAATCTTCTGGGATTTACTGATGCAGTTTCCAAATAGTGACATAAGTTTGAGGAGAACTGCACATAGCCAGGGCTGTACTGTAGCCCAGATAAAAACAAATGTCAGAAGTAACACATAAGCATAAGCGCAGCATAAGCCTACTGGCAACCTACTGGCAACCAGGCCATATGTTCATGTACAGTAGAGGTATGCTTATTGAACGTTTGCTGACTTTGAACTTTGCCATTTTCATGCACTTGCTATTACTAAAGTTAACTACCAGTTACCGAAAGCAGGTATGTAAGGGCCTCTGTAAGAACTTGAAAAGGTATTTTCAGTCATACGCAAATCCTCAATTTTTGGGCATGGTGCCCCAACGTCTGGGCATGCCCTGGAGCATGGGCATGGTACCCCTGTGACATTTGGTTAAACTGACACTGGCTACATATTAAAATAGGGCCTTCTTCCTGTCCTAGATCAGAAGATACCTGATTTCACTTTCTATCCAACCTCATTTTCCAATTTTCACAATGTTAGAGCACTTCCAAGATACAGAGAGTTTTGTGGAGGCCACTTCTTTCCCAGTGGGTTTACTCTATCCTTTTCCATGTAGTTGCCACTAGGTTACTCAATCCTTTTCCATTTTGTCAAAAAGTCAAAAGTCATAGTAAAAAAAAAAGTAAAAAAAATCACTCAAAATAAATACAATAAAAGGCAAACAACCTAAAGAAATATTTGCTCCAGTGAACAGATTGAAAAGCTTGCCTCATCCATGCTACCTAACATCAATTTTCGGAAAAAGATAGGATAAACCCACTAGAAGAGAAGTGGCCTGCAAAAAACTCCATTTATCTTGGAAGTGCGAAATTGGAAACTGAGGTTGGATGGAAAGTAAAATCAGGTATCTTTTGATCTGGGACAGAAAAAAGACCGTATTTAGGTATGTAAACAGTCTCAGTTAAACCAAATTTCACAGGGGTACCATGCCCATGCTCCAGGGCATGGTGCCCCAACGTATGGGCACCATGCCCAAAAAGTGAGGATTTGTGTATGACTGGGTAGGCTATTTTGGATCTTCACTCAACAATTTATCCCAAAATCGTACTGTTCACATTCAAGTAACTGTTCAAATATGCACTCTACAGTCTAGAGGTATGCATATTTGGACAGTCCGGCTACTTAAATGTGAACAGTGCAGTTTTGGGCTAAATGGCTGAACGAAGACCCGAAATGCCTCTACTGTATTTCTAGGGTGTTCTAGCGTGGCCAACATTCATGGTAGAGGGGATTTGCAAACTTTAATGCTTGCTAAGAGCAGTCTAGTACACTAGCCCCTTTTCAGGCACGGTGCTTAAACGTCTAGCACCATGCCTGGGTGCTAGACGTTCATGCACTGTACCTTGGATTTCATGTATGGTGCATGTATTTCAGTATACAGTGCATACATCAAAAACACGGTTTCTGTCATGACAACTGAGCACCAGCTCGGACAGGGCTGAAATTACTACCATGAATTAGAGAAATCAAAGACAATCCTTTATATATTTTTCACAACAAAAACAAAAGGGCTCGGCTGATGACAGATGTGAAAAACCTCATTTCCTTTTCTACATAGTCAAGGGTTTTGCATGCAAAGTGTCCTGTGCCTCAGCTTTTTCTACCTAGCAGCCAACCAGAATATTGGCTCTTGTGGAATAGATAGGGAAAATACATGGAAAATAGATAGGGTGCTGTTAGGTTTTTCATCTCCATCATCATTAGAGCCCTTTTGTTTTTGTTGTGAAAAATATGTAAAGGATTGTCTTTGATTTCTCTAATTCATAGTAGTAATTTCAGCCCTGTCCGAGCGGGTGCTCAGTTGTGATGACAGGAACTGTGTTTTTTCTGTATGCACTGTATACTGAACTGCTGAAATCCATGCACCATACATGAAATCCAAGGTACAGTGCTTGAACGTCTAGCACCCATGCATGGTGCTAGACGTTTGAGCACCGTGCCTGAAATTGGGCTAGTGTACTAGACTGGCTAAGAGGTGACATGACACTATGATCTGTTCTATTTGCCACTTGAACAACCAGCTTGAAAATCCAAAGTTAATAACTAACTGTTGTTAATTGACAACCAGGCAAGAATCTGTATTTTAACCATCAAATGATGGTGTAGTTAGTTAGAGTTGTCTCGTCCTGAAAATTTGTAACACATATTTACTTCACGGCTGCTTCAAGGTTAGGACTTAAATTTGGTTACAGAAAAAACATGCTCACTCACACATTTAAAAAGACCGCGACATCCTACAGAGGTCCTAAATTGACTTTTTCTAACGCCTGAATGGTAAGGTAATATTCCTAACTGCAACCTTACTTTGACGCAGCTTTGACGTCTCTAACTCAAAATTTGATCTAAGAAGATATTTTTTATAGAATTATAAATGTTTGGAGCCCAATGAGGGTTTTTTTTTAATGTGTTTATTCAAATGCAAAAATTTCAACATTTACTTCGTATTTTTTATTTTCTCATTTGTGAGAATAAACCTGAAAATCGCAGAGTTTTCAAAAACGAAACATCTGGCATTGAAAAGAGCTTGAACTTTATCCTGCCCAGCTAAGCAAATAGAACTGTGAGTTCATGTTATCTTAGTATTATGAGTATCTGTTTTCGAATTTTGTCTAGGGAAAGGTTAAAGCAAAAAGATCTACAAACATGGTGACTGGCTAGGGCCAAACCATCTCCTGAATTTTCCATCAGTGCAGCCAAGTGCCAGCAGCTTGTTGAAAACCAAACTGTGAAGGGGAGCATAATAGGATGCTTCCTCTCGAGTTGATCAGTAAATAATATTTTATAAATCTTGCAAGGAGTTGAAATAAAATGCTGAGTGAGAATTGAGATACAAGGAACCCGCTATTGCTGCTAATGTGGCTAATGCAGATTTTCCCATTTGCAGATTTGGTTAATAAATTATTTAGTTCCTGTTTATTACCGAATTTGGTAATTACAGGCCCTTTGTCCAGCCTTTGTCTAGTACATATTTGGTTCGGTCAAGGTTCAGTCATTTGTAAGTTCGGTGATTTAATGTCTCTGTTTGATTCCCATTCATTACCAGATTAAGTAATTTGCCCAAGTTTTTAAGTGTGTATCTGATCCATTATATCTTATCAGTCCATTTAATAATTTGTTGATTAGGCTACTCAAATTCATTCGTTCCTGAGTCGTTCCTCGACAAGTCAGCAGTCTTTCGTTTAGTCTGTGTCTATTACCACATGTGCCACATTTGTTTTTTGTCGGTTTCTAACAAGGATTTTTTTCCATCATGAAATGTGCTTGTTATACTGTCCCCATCTGTTCCTTTTTGGGAACCCAAAACTTAATCCGTCTGTCTGTCTGTTAGCACAAAAAAACTCTTGAAGGGGTTGAGATACTTTATTCAAACTTGGTGTGAGGATGCTCTGGGTTGAAGTACAGATCTATTTTGTAGATGGGCTCTGTAGCCCCTATATCGAGCAGTGAGGAGGGGTTTAAAAAGTAAAGGGTGAATTTTTTTTTAAAGTTTAGATAGAGATTTAGAGGTAAGGAAACCTGCTGAATCCATATCTGAAACTTGTTCCTTTTGCCGGACAAATAGTTCGCTTGGAAACTGGAAAAGACCGGGGAAATTGGAAAACATAAAAGTTTTACGTAAAGTTGATTAGAGACTTGATCTGTGGATAAGGAGACATTTTGAATTCGTTTTCTACTTTTTTTTTTTTTTTAACACTTTTTCTGCTCTGTTATAGCCTAAATTTTATGCCACTCAGATTTGGATAAAGTTGATGCTGTTTCTGTTCTTTAAACTGCAATATTATTTCTCATTCTGTTTCGTCAAGCAACTGGTATGGCATGGTGGTAGAGAACTTGGCTTTCAAGTGAAAGGTCCTTGGTTAAATTCCAGTCAGCTTTGCTCCTCTTTTGGTGCGTATTGAGGTTTTTGTTTTTGAAGACAGTGTGCCTCTGTCAAAAGTCGGAATTTGGGTAGTTCTTAATTGGTTGATCAAGCTTTTTATAATATCAATAGCAGGTTACCTTTACATCTTGAATATTTCTGCCGCCTTAGTCAGTACTAATTAAGGAATCTCATGAAAGCTTGAAAATTGCTATGTATTTTGTTGTGTTTTCATCGGGTTTCTGGAATTTCGACTCAATGGTAAGAAGACCTATAAAATTGGTATTTCATATCTGTTTTGGTATGAGTCGCTAGGTTGTCTGGTTTCCCCAGAATCGGTTGAAAATAGAAAATTTGTCAGTTTAAAAAATATCTTTGCCCAGCTGCTTATTTTGGTGTAGCCTACTGTACTTCAAGTTAATTCTAAGATCGTGTTAATGAAAACTGGGAATCTTTGAAAGAACAGATTTTCCAAAGTACATATAGATAAAGAACATGTTGGATCAGAATATCCTTCGAGTTTTCGACGAGTCATGGTATTACGATTGTAATCGAGGGTAGACTGGTAGTTAAAGACACAAGGGAACTAGCCAGCAGATGTGATTAAGTGGTTGGTTAGTGATAAATAATTTGTTTTACGGGATCTGCTGAAGACTGGAAATCCAAAAGACCTGATAATGTGGACGAAGAAGTACCGTAATTATTCCCCTTTGGGATCCCACAGAAACCTTTTGTCTTCTTTATTTAGTTTGGTTATTTATACTACGAATTTGGTTCATCCCAGTAAGCATACTGAATTCGGTAATTTCAGTGGCATTCATTTAGCTCCCTTTCCTTACAATTTAACGGTAGCTTCAGCTGGTTCCTCTTCATATTTAACTTGGTGTAGTTCAGAGTACCCCAACCGTCATTCATTTTGTTCTTTTATTTTGCCTTTTCGATTGCGAACTCCTGAGTGCCACAGCTTCGAACAGTCATTTCTTGTTCTCGTCATCATCAAGCCTACGGTTTGAATGGCATTGAGTTCCACTTCGTGTAGTGTAGATCTCTTTCTGAATTCTCGGTTGATCGCTGGTGATTACTTACGGTCAGAGGTTTTGCTTAGTTGACTCCGTCTACCACCCCACTCAAATTCTTGAAGACCTTTATATTCTGTTTGAGCAGGGAGCTTGGCGCTGGTGATGACTTGAAGTTGGTTCGGGGGTTTTAGCTCGTCGCACAGGCTTTTTAGTTGTCGACTTCTTCGTTGGAGGATGCGGCATTCGAAAAAGAAGTGTTTGGGCCTTTCTTTTTCTGCCTGGCACATGTGACAGTTTTGGGAGTGGGTTATGCCTCATTCGCATAAGTTTTTGTTCGGGAGGATGGTTGGGACTTCAGCCTGTAGAAGATGCATAAGCTGAATATACAAACATGAAGAAGTAACCGATAGGCCTACAGACAGGGCCGTATCCAGGGGGTGGTGGTTAGGGGGTTGAACCCCCCCCCCCCCCGTAACATACAAAATTAATGATTTGTATAGGCTTTTCCCTCTGATCTATGTGTTTTTTGTACTTTTTTGTCCGACCAGCAGGCAGGTAACCCCCCCCCCCCCCCGAAAGGCAGACCCCCCCCTCCCCCCGAAATAAATTCCTGGATACGGGCCTGCGCACAGACAATATTATTAAAATTCGACAATGTATTTTAGGGTTTTATCGTATATCTAGCATTGTATTTTAATTAATTTGACAAACCAATTGTATATAATTATTATAATTGTCTCTTTTATTGTGTAGCATACGATTACTTTGTCGTCAGCCTATGCTATCCAATTGATATTTTGTTATTAATAAATGATTGATTGAGTCTGTCTTTTAATGGTGAGCAGTATGGTCGGAGGTTGGATGTTGAGATTCTCGCTGTGGAAGTGTCTCTCGCCGTTGTTGGTTACTGAGGGAACCGGTTACTAGCTAGCGTCGTGCTTGTCGACCACTTCATTCTAACTGATGACTTTGTGGCTTAGGGTGTGTCGGAAAACGCACTCTGTACCGTTTGACTGGAATGTTAATAGTAGGTGTCAGTAAGCTTCTGATTTTTGTCAGATCGACATAGATTTTTGAATTTCTTTAATCGTGTAGAGTGAGGACTTCGAATCAGCAAGAAAGATTGTTGGAGGTGTTGACTAAACTTTAGCCGATTATCTACGGGTCGTGACGTCACACGAAAAGTCTATATTTTCCATTTACTAACGGATCTGATTTTCCCTAGAACTGTTTTACTGGCCGCTCGAATCTATATATGTAGATACAAATATCGAATTTGCCTATTTCTTTCATGACGTCACGAAAACGTCACAGCCGAAGAAAATCGGCCAAAGTTTAGTCGATTGAAGGAGGTCTTCGGGAAAGGACATCTGCTGCCATTAGGATTGTCTCTAGTTCCGCTGACATTGTAGGTGAGTGAATGCTTATTCTTCTGAGCCTCGTTTTTGTTGCATGCTGCAGGTTCACTTCCCGGCCGCTTTCCGGCTGATCCTTTCTACATTAGTTTTTACACTGCAGTGCTTCCGAAGAAGACGGCTGCGCTTCTCAAGGATCGCGGACTAGCTTACCAACCAAGTCCGTGCTTCCCTGCAAGGTACTGCTTCAACCAAGAAGAAATCGTGCCGGCAGTGAATCCAAAATGCATCTTGTGTAGAAGCAAAGATGTGCTACAGCAGCAGGGTTGCAACCAAAAGTAGGCTCTGGTGACGAATACGTTGAATGCAGGGATAGATGCTGCGACGCCGGCCTTGTCATCTTTGACTGATCCGTCTGTGTAGACCTGAGTGTGGTTTGAGAATTCGGTGTGCATCTTATGGAGACATACCCGTTGGACCTCTAGGTCAGAATATTTGTCTTTTCTGAGTGGTAGTAGTTGAAGCTCGACTTGAACTCCCATGGTGGTGTGTCAGGGAATGGGAATACTGCGATTTTGTAGTCACTCCAGTTGAGGAATCTCGATATGAATCTTTGCCAGGTGGAGGTTGTCTCTGGTTGTGGCGGATTCCGTCCTTGCATCAGTGACTTGTTGACAATGTGAAGGTGGCCGTAGAATTGGATGTTTGAGAAGTATCTCGTAAACAGAAAGACTGACCTCTCTTGGATTTAAGGAAGGCCGAAGATCTTCTTCAGTGTGGAGATTGGGGTGTGGCGATGGAGACCCTATGCGATTAGTATTGTAGTATTTTGGATGGACTCCAATGGTGCAAGTTGAGTTTTGCAGCAAGAGCTAGCTATACACGATCAGCCCGTATTCCATCTTCGATCGGACATAGGCTTCGTAGAACTCGATAAGGCTTCTGGGCGAAGAGCTCCATTTTTTCACTGCCAAACGCTTCATAATCAATATTCTCTTCATGCAGGAAGTACAGATTCCTGTTATGTGGCTGTTCCATGAAAGTCTGTAGTCCGAGTGTTATGCCTAGCATTTGCACTTTGTTCTCCCTTGATATGAGTTAACCATCGATTCTTATTGATAGGGAGATTTACCGAACGTTTTCTGTGGAAGGCAATCAGTTTGGACTTTGCTGCTGAAGTCGAGAGGGAGTGTGCTTTGGAGTATTTTACTAGGAGATCTAGCGTCCTCTGAACGTTGGAACAGACTAGTGCTAAGTTCTTTCCTTTTTCCCATGTGCCAAGGTCGTCTGCGAACAGTCCAGTCGCTGATGGGCATTCTCGTGAATCGCAAGTATATACGAGAAATAGGAGTCGGCTTAATATTGATCCTTGAGGGAATCCGGTCTCGTTTTTCCCTGGGTTGGACGAACTGATGTTTATCTGTAGAATGTATTGACGGTCGTGAAGGTGGTCTTCGATGAACCTGATGAGCTCGTTCGGAAATTCCTTTCTGTCTTTGTTTTCCATTACTTCCTTGAATTTCTTTTTGGAGACATTTTCGTAGGCTCGGTCCTAGTCAAGCAGAGCTTAACTACATCTTTTTAGGTACGATCTTACAGAACTTTCAAGAATGCTTTTGCTAATGCAAAAGAAATGGAAAGTGCTCCCTGTCATTATGCAAATCAGTTTCTGTAGAGTGTGCGTCGGGCGAAAGTTCAAAGTCTTACGACCGAAAAAGTTTATCTCGTTGGTAAACCTGGATTTTTCTACACATAATAAATCAAATTTGTTGGGGTCAAGGACGAAAGTTTAAGTTTCGTCGGTAAATCTTTTTATGGCAATTGCCGTTCGGCCAAGTGCCGTATAGCGATCCTAATTTCTGTCCTCCCGTCGGTCTGTCGATCTGTCGGTCCGGGTTTTGCTAGTTAGGGCACTTCCACCTAAGCTAGGACGATGAAACTTGGCAGGCATATCAGGGACCCAAAAAGATTAAGTTGGAAATAGCCACTTCCCCGTGTGCATCGTGGTGTGAGTGGAGGGAGGGCCCGGAGGGGGAATCTGGAATCTTCAGGTATTTATAACTTTTGAACCCGTGGTCGAATCTTAATGAAACTTGCATTTGTAAAGACTCCGTTTCTCAGATGACGTCGGCAAACGATGTCGGCAAAGCCTTGTCGGCAAACGATGATCCGTATTTCGTTTTTGGTCACTTTTCGACGTGGTTAACCACGTCTTGTGTCACGAAAACTAGCTAAAAAGTCAGATCATTCTGTCTACTTTACTGATGGCAACTGTTGTCATCGATGGACAGATCTGTGATTTGATAGGTAGTCCTTACTTTAATTTGTGATCGCACAAAGACACTTTGATCATCACTGTTTCCACAGAATTTTGCCAGTGGCGCATTTCGTAGTATTCACTATTTAGAAGAAGGTTGCGTCATTTACTTGTAGTTGGGGGTTAAGCCATTATTGGGGGTTAAGCCACATTAAGAGCTAGAATTTGCATAGAAAATAGTTAAACTTTACCAGAAAAAAGACCGATTCAAAAAATCTCGTCTGCGGCGCTAAGTTCAATTTCTCCTGGGTTAAGTCGTTGGCAACGTTGCCGCTTCGTCAACATCACTATATTGTCGGTATATTTTAAGTCCCATTAGCAAAACTGGACTCCCCCCCCATCCCAAAGTTAATGACGTCCCTGCGTATCCCTGATAGTCCAGTAGTTGAAGGACATGAAAATGTGTCGAATTTCTCTTTAGACTTGATTTTATACATACTATGTAATTTGTTTACATTAAGCTTCTTAATGTCAACGCTTTACCGTCTTTACCTGGTTCCCCCCCCCCCCCCAATGAAGAATGGCTCCGGACGACCCTGTAGTTTTATTCTTATCTAATAATTTGGTTTGATGGGTTTATTGGAATTTAGCATAAAGCTAAGGCCAGCCTGAATAGTATATACCTAGGCCTAGTAAGGGGATCAACCAAGTCCCCCAAAATCAGCAGACTCGTTTTTTACTCCCACCCCCACACCACCTCAGAAAAACCAACACCCATTATAACCGAACATTATAGAAGGTGCCAAAGTTTCTAAAACCCTCCACTCTCTTCCAAATAGAAAGCAGATTTTCGAAGTCAGCACTCTGCAAACCTATTCTTTAGCCTGTCTAACCAGCGTGCCAAGAGCTGGAGTCTAGTAGCTTTGGGCCTCAGTCATTTCTTGAATTAATAAAGGAAAACCAGGGGCACTTCGGCATTTGGAGGCTGCTGCTGAAATATTGCGGGACCCGTGACATAGTCTTGGTCATAGCCTAAGATTTAGTAAATACGTGAATTGTCATCAGTGTTGTTCACCTTTTTCTTCTTATTAGATCAATCAATCAATCAATAATTTTATTAACCCGTATACAAATGGCACAGAACATGCCCATACGGAGTATATGAAAAACAATAAAGGAAAGAAAAAGATGAGACTAAACTAAACGAAATGACTATACAAACGCACTATAATACGGATGGCACCTGTCTAGAGAAGAATCAAACTCGGCACGGCGTTGGGCCACAGCCACAAACGGATCAGTAACGCCGTAAAGCTGCGTAACTTTGCGGTTACGAGCCCATGGGGGAAGGCCGAGTAGGTACTTAGCATATTTATAAAACAATTTACGAATGGTCCTTAAATCAGTTGTGCTAAATAACTTCCAAAAAGGAGATAGGGCTAGAATGTGGGGGATTGTGTAAGCATTGTAAAGTCTAGCCAAAATAGGTCTACTATAACGGGTTTTACCACTGACTAATAGACCGTAAGCTGCTCTAGCCTTCGCGCCGAAATTTCCGAGTAGTCCAGCACGGGTACTTTTCAGGTCGGTACCAAGTGGTAGACCGAGATAAGTTAGGGACGACGAAAGCTGGATACTGGAATCACCCAAAGAAACTGTAGCGCTATTGGAACCTGGTCGATTACGAGTAAACAGGATGCATTCACTCTTACTCGGATTGAATTTTAAACCGATATCCTTATACTCCTCACTTAAACTGGCAAAATTCTTCTCTGTCGAAGCCAGGGTTTTACTCAGGTTAAAAATATCATCAGCATAATTTAGTAGCGACAGGTCCAGACCTCGAAAAATAAAACTCATTTCAGCTTTCTTCTGGGCATCGACCACACTATTGTTAAATAGCGGGGGTGAAGTTATAGCACCTTGCCGAATACCTTTATGTACTGGGATGGACCTGTCGATTAAATCAGAGGCACTTCTAGAAAGTGACTTAACTTTTACATTTAATCTACGGTACATGTCACGAAGGGTAGCTATTACTGAAGCGTCCACACCACGAAGCAAAGCCGCTAGAAGAATTTGCGGATGGATTCCAGAGTCAAAAGCTCTGCTGACATCGTGTCCAGCAAGGAACAATGGATCCTCGGATGAAGCAGCTTCAAGTAAAATGTTCGCAAGTATGGTGTGGACGTGTTCACGGCTAAGACCCTTTTTAAAACCGAACTGGTTTTCTGGTGTGGAGCAAGTCTGATTTAACATATCAATCACTAGAGATTCCATTAGCTTGCACAACACCGGAGAAACAGTTATTGGGCGGTAAGACTGGCAATCAGCGCCGTGTTTACCCTTCTTAAGCACAGGTGTAATGACCCCGGTACAAAAAGCATCCGGAACTAACTCAGAATTAAAAATCATCTGATAAAGTAGTTCTAAGTGGCTTATAAGGGATGAAGACCCGTGAACGAGGTGCATCCCGCATAACTGATCAATGCCACTTGAATGTTTCTTCTTCATTTTCATTATCGCGTCGCGGATTTTCTGGGTTGTCACAACAAACCCAAGATCACAAGTATGGGACTCGAGGGCCTCATCGAGCTCTAGGTTAAACTTTTTTTCGAGATCATAATCAGGCGAAGCAAACTCGCTGGTAAAATGTTCTACCAACTCTTCGTCGGTGGGAACAGCTTTATCAGGTGGTGCTATACCAGCCTTCCGCTTTATAAACTTCCAAGATATGTCCTGCCCAAGTGTGATGACTATTAAATCCGTTTAGCTGAAAGTCTTTCCTCCCGTTTTCAGGCAAAAATGATCAGCATGAAGAACTGCCTTCTAATGAAACCCAATCAGAGTATTGTTGCTACATGTCAGGTACTGGCAAAGTACTCAACTGCTGGCAATGAGCTTGCTCACCTCTTGGACCATGACAACCATGCTATGCGTCGTGATTTCCGCGAGTTTATCTCCGACCCAGTGATGACCCCGAAGTACAACATCCCTCTTGAGGAAGAGCGGGAGCTAGCTCTTCAGCGCCTGAAACGGATATGTGATAACAAATTCATCTCTGTGTTGGACTTCAAGAACAATCCTCTTAGAATCTTCGCCGCTCACGAGCTGGCGGCCATTATAGACCCGGCCATGACAACGAAAATGACCGTTCAGTTTAACCTTTTCGGTGGCACTGTGTTCAAGCTAGGCACTGAGAGGCACCATAATGTCCTCCTGAAAGGGATTGATACCCTTGACGCCGTTGGATGCTTTGCGTTGACTGAGCTTGGCTACGGAAACAACGCGGTTGAAATGGAGACGACGGCCATCTACGACCCAGAATCCAAGGAGATCATTGTGAACACTCCGAGTCTGTTAGCTCAGAAGTATTGGATCACCAATGGCGCTGTCCACGCCAAGCACGCAGTTGTTTTCGCCCAGTTAATGGTCAATGGCAAAAACGAGGGAATCCATGGAATCCTTGTCCGAATCCGTGACGAGGATCTCAAGACCATGCCTGGCGTAACCATTGAAGATATGGGTTATAAGATGGGGCTTAACGGAGTGGATAATGCAAAGCTATCCTTTGATAATGTTCGTGTTCCCAAAGATAACCTGCTGAATAAGTATTCAGATATTAATGACAATGGACAGTTTGAATCAGTGATCAAGAGTGGTCGAGCTCGTTTCTTAACTGTGGCAGATCAGTTGCTCTCTGGCCGAGTTTGTATCGCTAGCATGTCGCTTGGCGGTGCTAAGGCATCCCTCGCTGTTGCTCTTGCGTACTCCAATTCTAGACTTACAGTTGGACCTCGGGGAAAGTCAGATATGCCGATTCTCAGCTATCAGCTTCAGCAAAGAGCCTTGATGCCCCTTCTAGCCCGCACTGTAGCGTTAAACATGGGACTGGACTACGTTAAAGATCGTTGGGCTTCCCAAAAGCCAGATGGGAGTGAGAACGCCGAGGTTGTCCAGATGTGCTGCGTCATCAAACCCTTGTCTTCATGGCACTTGGAAAGGGTAGCTTCAATATGCCGCGAGCGCTGTGGCGGCCAGGGGTACTTGTCAGTCAACCGATTCGGTACTTTCTTGGGATTGGCACACGCTGCCATGACTGCTGAAGGTGATAACTCTGTGTTGACTCAGAAAGTTGCCAAGGAACGCCTGTCTTCCTTTAAGCCAAAGAAGGTCACTGTTGCGGACGGTAACCTCGCCGACGTCGCCTTTCTTCACAGCATTCTAGAGAACCGTGAGCATTATAACTTTGGAAAGCTTGGCAAGAAGCTAGCCGCCGCCGGTAAGGAAAACATGTTCCAGGTATGGATGCTTGAAGAAAGCGACCTGATTCAGTCCTCCGCGCGCTCTTATGGTGAGCGACTCGTCTCCGACGTCTTCATGGCAAAGATCCAAGAAGCTAGCGCTGAACTGAAACCACTTCTTACCGACTGTTATCGGCTCTTCGTCTTGGACATCCTAGAAAAGGATTTGGGATACCTGCTTTTGAACGGAGTTCTTGGTATCGAGACTGCTAAGCAGGTTCCGATTGAAGCAGCTGAGCTTACGAAAAAGGTCGCTGGACATGCAGAACAGATCGTTGAAGCTTTCCAGATCCCTCCGTCGATGTTGTCCGCACCCATAGCTGCGGACTGGGCGGAATACAACCGTGGAGATAACAGAGGCGAGCTGTGAGAATTTGCAACAGGTTTCTAGGGGGGTTTCGTATAACGTGCCGAGAACTTAGAGTGTAGAACGACGAGCTACCATAGGATAATGATGCGAGAGGAAAGACGGGCCCGATTGAAAACACACGAGGCCTTGTAAGAAGTTTCATCGGGTGATGTTGTTATCTGACTAGAGATTACGAAGTTCTTCAGTTACTTTTCGGCCAGGGTTTGGTGTGATGCCTGAAAGAAAGGTTGGAATAACGCTGTGAAGAGGCTGCATTGAAGAAGGCCAATGAAGTGATGAGGTAGCATGTTTTGATTTATTTTTGTTGGGAGTAACCTTGCACATTAAAATTTAGCCAGTAGCCTACGGTTTACTACGCGCAGATTCTTTTGTTACTTCACTTCAGGCTGGATGTAGTAGGAGGGGGGGGGGAAACCTCCGGAATATGTGATTGAGGGAAGTCATAGCACTTGAACATTCGTTAGACTACTGAATGTTGGGCCTGAAACACTTTGTCAGTTGGTTTTGCTATAGTGCGGAAAGATTCTGATTTACTGAACAGTATTTTCTGAAATCTTGAGTCATGGTTTGAAATTCATAGCTGAAGCTACCTCCCGGTTAGAACCAGTACCATCAGCTTGAAGAGTTGTCAGGGTTTAGGGAAACCGTAGGGCTTTTTCTAGGGGATCATCAAACCCCTCAATTTGCTGCTGTGGGAAGCATTCCGTAAGAATTAACAAGCGATCGTAAAGAGAAGCTTTGATGGGTTATATGTTAGTCCAAAAATGTTTGACCCAAGTAATTTATTATTACTACCGAACAGTTTATGCTGCGCAAAACTGATCAGGGTCGAATAGTCTTCGACTGGATCTTTGTATAATTTACACAGAAATGTGTATTCTGGGTTTGGTGAATTTGGCACCGTGAACTGCGCATGTGACTTACGCTCGCGTTTTTGACGAAAAAATGCTTAAATTATTAGTTTATTTTGTTAACTTAAAACATAGGGACATAAACCACAGGAATACTTATCACTTAATTTCAAGCATTTTTGGCGATTGGACGTGGGAATCTGTAACTGAATGACTTGCCATCAGTAACAGGACTGGACAGAATCTGTATCACTCTGGACTATTCATTTCATCACGGTCATTGCCATGAAACTCGAAGTAGTGCAGAGAAGCACCAACCTTTTTGAGGAAGATCACTTCAACAGAGGGTGGACGGAGTGTATCAATCATTCCAGTATAAACTTTTTCACAAGTAGTTCATCTCTTCCCATTCACCTCACAAGCAACTGTGATGAACATAACCGCCATTATTACTGTTTGAGTATGTTCCATCATTCTAACAACGGTAACTATTACTATTAGTTACTATTTCCGTTCCAACCTCTCGAAAAGTTACTACGCTGACGGTTCCACGATAGTAACTATTTGCATACCATGCGGGGGAGCGTATTAAGCGTGGTAACTATACACACTCTGTAACTTGATTAGTCTGATTCGCCCGTGACATGATATTCTGCTGGAAAATAGAAAAATCGTTCCAGCCTTGACGGCAAAAAGCCAGAATTCGTGACGTCATGCGTAGTAAATACGGTATGAAAACGACGGTATTTATTGTCATATATGATATAAGGCATACATGTTACAAAATCAATACGAGTGAAATAAGACACTTGAGGCTGCTTTGTAGCCAGAATTTTGTCGAATCTCGGCTTGATGTCATTTACGGCTGTCATTGAACTGACACATCCGTGCGTTCATCAAGCTACATCTCAAACATTTTCGTTAACTTAATTCGCAACCTCAATGACGATTCTTCTTGAAATAATTTTGTTTGACACAGGACTAGATTTTACGGCAGTAGGCTAGCTGCTTTGGAATCATCGTTATTTCACTGACTTTCGCCACGGCTTGTAATGAGGAGCTTCACCTATTGAGATACCCTCCAAATTCTTCTGCTAGTCAGTAAACAAAAAAAGAAAGGATCCGTGAAAAACAGGTTTTTGGGAGAACTGTCACCAGCCAGTCGGTAAAAACATCTTCCCTCCAACAAATATTTTGGCTAGTCATGCTGTTGGTAATATTAGGCAGTCGGCAATCAAAAATGATTGAGGCGAGATTGCAGCTACAGAGTAAACCGATTTTAGTCCCTTCGCGTACCCCTTGCAAAGGTCTCGCGTACCTCTTTTGGTACGCGTCCCACATGTTGGGAACCACTGATATTGAACGTGTCCGAAAGCTTTTTTGTGCTGTAAATGCTGTATTAATGCTGCATTTTCTTTTTCTTTTTTGTCCGAAAGCTGTTACCTTTTTTTCTTCTGACACTTCTAGAATACCAAAATTCAAGTCAGGAAGAAGAAGAAGAAAAAAGAATTAGTTGTATAAAGATGACGAAATGGATCAGCTACTGGTATCCAACCTTCTTATCTTTCCTTTCTTCGTTGGCCATGATCGCCAGTTGTCTCTGAATATGGAATGTTTGCCGAATTGTCAGTTGTCTTTTTGAATTTATATGTTTGCCGCCGAAAACACTGAGAGAATCGCCATACTCCCCAGTTTCTTCTTGAAAATTCAGCATAAAATTTAGCATTCTTGCTGAATTTTATGCCGAATTATTTCTGCCTTAATTGAGCGAAAATTTAAGTCCGAAAGCGAAATGCTGCATAAAATGCTGAATTAATTCAGCATTTTCGTTCGTCGTCGAATTAAGGTCCTTTCTGCTTCTTCTCGAGCCTCAGGACCTTGTTCTCTTGGTTTTCGGAGCTTTCGGACACGTTCATAGAGTACAAATTGCTTGTGATGAAATCGATCAGTTGGTGCTTGATGCGAGTTTCACTGTCATCCTTCTCGTCGTTGGGATTTGCGATTTCGGGTTCGCTTGGATCTTCAGCTTCAGTCTCCGATGGTTCAGGATCATGAACTGCATGGAAGTGCCCAGATGATGAGTAGGCGGAATAAAATTTCACGTGGAGGGTCTTCTCATTGCATGCCGAGGCAAAATGAATCTTGCGTTTTGAAAATTGGCTGTTTCCTCATGGCGGACCAGCTTGAGGATTCAACAGACGAACGGATGACATCGAGTCCTTAACTGGCAAATTGAAGTCTTATCGGTTTTTGGGGCTTCGTAGAAACGTTCAGCAGTATTAACAGTAACTTGTCCTCACAAAGTAAGTAAGTAAGTAATTTATTTATAATCCGCCATTTTGAAAAAGGGGAGTAAATGAAAGAAAAAAACAAAACACATAAACACACAGAAAGAGACACTTAATTTCTATCTTCGTCCAGGAAGCAGTGCATAAAGTCGTGCGCTGATTGGACCCTGTTGTCCATGATTGTGTGTAGCGACGAGGAAACATGCAAAAGGGTAACATCATCTTGAATTTTGAACTTCTCCGTCAATGTATGGTTATGAAGTAATTTAGAGAAAGTGGAGCAGGTGCTTTGCACATTTAAAATAACATGATCTCATCTGTTTAATCTCCTTCTTTCGCAGAACATGAGGGACACCAGAATGAAATAGTATAGAAGGAGCCAAGGCCGTATCCGGGGGGGGGGGGAATAGGGTGTTGATCCCCCCGCCCCGAAACATACAAAAATAATCATTTTTATAGGCTTTTCCTTCTGATTTATGTTTTTTTAGTCCGACCATTCCGACAATTCCTGGATACGGGTCTGGAAGGCAGGGGCGTAACTAAGGGAGGGTAGGGGGGACTCCCCCCCCCCCAACATGGCCTGGAAAGGAAATTCGTTGGCACAGTTTTGCCGAAAATAACAGTTTTGCCGAATACGCACGAGCAGCTAAATTATACGGAAAATTGTTGTCGGCACATTTTGTAGAAGGGTCAGGTTTTGTCGGCACGTTTCTGTACCTAATGAGATATTGTCTGCACATATTTTTAAAGAAAGCGAAAAAGAAATACAAAGGAAACACAGTTTTGTATGCATTTGTCGGGTGTCGGTTGACTCGTCGGCACATCGGGCTCCTTTAATACGTAAGAAATCAAGTTCTGTACAGCCTTGTCGGGCACAAGACAGAAGAAATCAAATGCTGTATGGTTTTGCCTGTCTTCTCGTCGGCACATCATGTTCTTTTTCATATAAGAAATCTAATTCCGTAAATACTTAAGCATCCTGAAAGTCGGTACATCGGCTTCTGTTTACACAAAGTAAATCGAATTCTGAATGATTTTGTTTGGCGTAGGTATTCTTGTCGGCACGTCAGGTTCTTTTTATTCGTAAGAAATCAAATTGTGCACATACCTGTGTGTAACAGGAAAGTTTAAGTCTCGACGACAGATCGGGATCTTACACGTAATAAATCAAATTTCGCAAACTTTTGTCGGACCGTGCCGGAATTTAAGTCTCGTCCTTAAACCTTTTTTGTTTTAATGCAACGTCAAACCCTTTTTCTTTCCATTCCGTTCCTTGTCTTCAAGATTCGGCAAACCTGTTCTTATTTTGTTTGTAGGTCGTTTATCGGCTCTTACACATAAACTGCTCTTTACACAAACTGGCCGCCCCCCCCCCCCTCCCCAAAGGTAAAAGACTAATTACGCCCCTGCTGGAAGGACTTTGCTGTTTGAATTTGCCAAAGCTTAACGATTATAGCGCCCCGGTTTGGGACGATGTGCCCGTAGGCGGCACGGATTGGTTTACAAACTTCTTGAACAACCGAAGAGCAAATTTTGACAATTGAGCGTCCAGCCAGATCATGCGCTTTACTTCGTCTCCAGTACCATCCATGGAACCTTTGCCGCGAGCTGTTCCTGAAAACGACCTGGTTCCAGGACACCCATGATCTGACGTGTTATGAATAAGTGCACCAATCGTGTAGTGATTAGCTGCGTTTTTTGCGGTTATCCAGTTAACCGACCTACAAGATTTCCCACTAAAAGTCGTTTTCTTCCGTCGGTTAACCGACCTAAGTTTTTATAAGCTGATTGTTTGGCTCCGTTTGCAGGTCCCAACCAACCTACGCTCTTAGCACGGCGCGAAATTCAAAAGTCTCATTGAAGAGATAGGCGTCGGCGACGGGAAGACGCCATTTTTCTTATAAGCCGTTTTTTCGAGCTCAGTCGAACCGACCGGCGAGACGAAAAAACGGTCAATAGTGGCAAAT
Organism: Branchinecta lynchi; assembly: GCA_023053575.1. Lineage (NCBI taxonomy): Eukaryota > Metazoa > Arthropoda > Branchiopoda > Anostraca > Branchinectidae > Branchinecta > Branchinecta lynchi. Next base: position 20,281,545 of record JAKZAP010000014.1, on the reverse strand, counting down.
AGGTAGGTTAACCGACCTAAGTAGAAAAGGCAAAAAACGCAACTATTATTGCACCGACTGCCAGCACCATTACTCCAGTGATGTATCCTGCTAGGCTCGAAATGATGTGCACCAAAATGGTCGACATAAATTTTAGTACAAGTTGCAACAGCATTCTTGTCATGGGTTAGGTCGTCATTTACGACTGCATAGCTCAAGTGTGCAAGGCTCCCATTCAGACCACTATAGTAGATAACTCACGTGAAGATTGTAACGAAGTGAGCACCCATGATTTCATTTTGTTGCTTGACTGCATAGTTCTCAGTGGACTGCAGGACAATATAAGCCCCTCTTAGAGTTTCTTTGAAGTTCCTGAGCTCGTAGTGCCGGCGCTGCGCATTGTACAGGTTTGAGGTGCTCTTTGAGGCAAATAAGAACTTCTTTAGCAGAGCCAGTCCTTATGCCTTTGTGCATCTCACGCTTTCCTGTCTTGATGTTGACTTCATTCTTCCACTGTTTGTAGCTCGCATCAACCTCTTCGTCATATTGTGGGCCCAAACGACAATCGACAATACTCGAAAAGCCTTTGTGTCGCGCTTCCGTGTCTTGATGTTCACTTCATTCTTCCACTGTTTGTAGCTCGCATCAACCTCTTCGTCATATTGTGGGCCCAAACGACAATCGACAATACTCGAAAAGCCTTTGTGTCGCGCTTCCGTGTCTTGATGTTTACTTCATTCCTCCATTTTGTCTAGCTCACATCAACTTCTTCGTCATATTCTGGGCCCAAATGACAATTGACAATACTCGAAAAGTTGCATGACCCCTGCCTTCCACATACATGGCACACTCGCTTTGCACATTCCATTTTTGGCAAAGTGTTGCCCGCTTCATCATAAGGGCAGAAAGTAATCAAAATTGCCAAGGAAAACTAATAAAATCAAATACAGTGCGGGGTTTATCTTTTTCTAAAATAGAATTGAAGTCAATTGTGTTTTCTCTTCAAAACGGGACTTCGAGGGTAAGTCACACTTTTTCACCCGGAGGTAAACAACCGCTCACACTGAAACCTCTGGTCTTACTGAAAATTCATTGCATTCTTTATCGTGGAGCTCTTGTGGAGGGATGCATCAGAGATGGAAAGGTTTGGACTCGATTCTGCTTTGACTTGTGTTCATGGGTGAAAACAGTAAGTTAAATCTTGTCTAATGATGGCAGTGATTTTAGATTTGTTCCAAAAGTAATTATAAGAGATATTTCTCAAATTGCCGAACTGGTTCGCGAGGGTATATAGAAAAAGCTCAATTACTTTTTCTTCTGTTGTTTTGAAAATGAATCGACTTCACAACCATACAGTTTTGATTCTTATCTTTCGAATGGTATATTTACAAGTCCAGAATGTAACATTTAGAATTTTGACCATGTGTCTGAAATACAGAATTTTCACTCTTTATCCCTTGAACGACACTGTCCACGCGAAAATGTTCCCCTGCATTCTAACGTTTCTACAAGGATTACACCCTCTAAGACACTACAAAGAACAGACGGGTTACAAGGCCTCGGATATAAGCATTTACGAAATACGACTCCCGACTACGGATTCTATAACGACTACGGATTATCTCAGTTAGAACGCGTTTTAACTCATTTCTCCTCGCGATTCTCCTCACAATTCTTTTATTTCGTGTTTTTCGCTATTAATATCAAGCCAATTCTCTTTCTCTTTCATTTTCGCCAAAAATGAGACCGGAGAAAGCTTCGTAATTCTGCTGGATCGAGAAGTTGCTATTCTCGTTCTTTATAGGCGTACTCTCGCCGTTCCCCGCGGACTCCACTTGAGGAGTCCCTGCGTTTTTGTTTGTTCCGGGGACTCACTCCCCGTATTCTCGCGAGTCCCCAAGGACGGGGAATGCTCTGATTATCGTCACCATCATCAAAAAGGACTCCCTTTCAGATTCGGAGGGGAATCAATTTTTGCTGGTGGTGGTGCAATGTAAAAGTAATTAAAAGTAATCAGAATAAACAAAACCAAAAACAAAGTGGCTCCAGACTAATTTCGTCAACTTCATATCTATTTTTCGAACAAAATCCATGCTGGAAGCATTCCCCGTGTTCTCGCTGTTTCTGTCCGCGGAGTCCGCGTGGAGTGACTCCCTGTATTCTCGCCGTTCCCTTTGATTCCCCGAGGAGTCCTCGGGGGACGGCGAGAGTACGCCTTATAGAATATGCCTTCTCATTGGCCAACCAATGGCGAATGTCCAATATATTAACGGACTGTCAAATTGGTGTTTTGACAAACGCAAGAACTAACAAGAGCAAAAACGCTAAATTGTACGACAGTTACGAAGTAAGAAGCGAGAACCGAGGCGAGAACTAAGAACTCAGATCAGAAACGCAACCACTATTTATCCGTGTTTGTAAGTTTGTTTCGAGACGTTGGAACTTTGGAACGCTCTTAACACGCTCATAAGATTTAAAAAAAAACACGGTTAGGCTCGACCTTCCACTCCTGTTTCGTACATATCTAGGAAAAAACAAGATCTTATTTATCTTTTTCGTCACAGAGGTGACGTCATCGCAGCATGACGATTACAAAAATAGCTAAAGCAGAGGAATGCGGATTGGAAATACCAATGTCGCTGCATCACAAGATGGATCGTCCTTCAGTTCCTATGATCTACCATTGAGACGCCTGAAAATCGTAATTTGCATCAACCAGTAACGCGCTCGAAACTCGTTTTCATCAGCGTTTCAGTATCTATCGTACCAAGGAGTTGGCTAGTTCGCATTGTTCTAACTTCGATACCCGGAACAGTATGGTGAGTTTTACTTTCAGTTGTATTTCTAGGGTTTTTGTTGCTCAGCCAAGTAGTGAAGGCAAAGATTTGTTCGGCCCCTTTTTGGCTTGCAGTCGGTTCCTGTCTTGTGGTAAACTTGTCTTCAAATTCACAGCACTGTTACGTTTAACTTCCCATAATTGCCTTGCCCACATTCTCCCAGTATACACGTGCCGTTCCTCCATGTTTGTTGGACTGCAGTGAGTGGATCAATTTACGAATTTTTTTTTTAACAGACAAGAGAAATCACAGATCGATCGGGCCATTAAGGGTTAATTAGCATAGTGCTGACGTAACAATAGTAATCACAAAGCAGTTTTATAATAATTCGATGTAACACTAACAATACATGTGCAGCAAATTGGATATTTCAATCAAGAAGAAAAAATAAAAGGAAAAAAAAATATTAGAAATTGCACAACCCCTGGATACGCGACAAGAAGTCAGAAGGAACAAGACCGAAGGTTTCGATGGTCCCAAAAGTTTAAATTTGATCCAGATAATTGAGTCTTGTCTTCGCCAGATCCAGTCTTCGCCAGACTCCTTGAACACTTTTACTATTAAAATTTAGAAAAAAGATTAAGGCCAAATAGCTAATCATATGAGAAAACCAAGTTCAGATGTGGATTCACCATGTGTGTTTACCCCTACAAGTCATATCTATTTTGACGAAGCAGATCGAAACTTTCTGCCTTACTTCTGCCACTTTTACGGTTTCGGTTAAATTCCGGAACTAATTGTCCGGAGATAAAATAATTTTCATATTCGGACTCGGCACGTTTGCTTGCCCCTCAGTTGAATCTCCAATCAACTTCATATTAAACTTTTACTTTTCACAAATTTTCCGGTTTTCGCCGGATTCTGGGTGAACTATTTGTGCGGCGAGAAAATAAATTTCATATTCGGATTCAGCATGTCTCCTTACCTCTATTTCGACTATTTCGTTAGCTTTTAAAAAATATTTTTTGTTCGCCTTAATTTCAAACCCCTTCCCCACCCCTAAGTATAGAGCTACATAGCCCATCTTCGAACTTGACCGTACTTTGACCTAAGTAGTCCTCATACCAAGTTTGATGAAAATATCTCAAAACATTTTGAGATTATCGTGCTAACAGACGGACGGACAGACGGACAACTTTTGCGATAGTGGATCCTTGAGTTTGTATGCAGAGGCTAAAGAGATTTGGGGTGAAGAAATTTATTTTAAAGCGGGTCTAAAAAAAGAGGAAATGAAACTAATCTTAAATATGAGGGCAGATAGCTTGCCACTTGGTGAAAGAAGAAAGTATTTGGGAAGTGTAAGGGAGAAATCTGGTCCTTACTTTTGTCCAATGTGCGGTGAGGGAGATGAGGATCTAATTCATTTTATGTCTGGTTGTGATGAAATTGAGGATCTGAGGGAGGAAATTTTTAAGGGAGGGATTCATGGGAGGAAGTGGTTGGTAAATATTATGCGGAGTAGGGATTTTCTTAGTATAAGAAACCTGGCGAGGTTCCTCAGAGTGGCCAGTCGGCACAGGGAAAAGTGTTTGAGTGGGGTTTAGTGTAGTAGTGTGACCGTTTATTTTGTATTTACATGTTGTTATTTATGTGTGTTTGTTATGGCCTTTGGGCTCTGAAGACAAATAAATATCATCATATCATAGGTATCCCTCCACTTACGTTTTGGGATCCCAAAAAACAGACGAAAATGGAAATTATCTTTCCTGGATATACAATTGCTAAGTACTTACATGAATGAATTAAGACCCACGGGGAGAGAAAACAGTGACAGGCGATGCGCAAAAAGGCTCGCAAAAAGGTTGATACTCGACAAAAAGTTCACATATGAGGAATTAAGAAGGAAAAACGCTCTGTGTGCCCATCTTTGTTAGACTGTAGCCTACTATGTATGCCTGGAAGGGGAAACAGATGTGTGAGATTGCTTTGTCCTCTGCATAGTTCATTAAAAACAAGACCAAAGGTTTCGATGGGATCCCAAAAATTCAATATCTGATCCAGACAACTGGGTCTTGTCTTAGCCAGATCCAGTCTTCGCCAGACTCCTTGAACATTTTTACAATTAAAATTCAGAAACAGATTTAGGCCAAATAGCTAATCACCTGAGAAAACCAAGTTCAGATTTGGATTCAGCATGTGTGTTTACCCCTATAAGTCATATCTGTTTTGACGAAAACTTCCTGCCACTTCTGCCAATTTCCCGGTTCCGGCCGAACTCCAGAACTACTTGTCCGGCGAAAAAAGAAAGCTCAAACACGAAATCAGGGTATCTTCTTTCCCCAGTAATGAACATCTAATCAACTTCAAATAGAAATTTAGCTTATAACAAATTTTCCGATTCCAGCCGGATTCCGGTCGAACTATATGTCCGGGTAAAATACGATTGTCACACAGGGACTCAGCATCTCTTCTTACCCCTAAATCGCTTATCTAATCAACTAGAAATAAAACTTTGACTTCCAACAGTTTTCCGGTTTTGGCCGGATTCCGGACGAACTACATGTCCGGGTAGAAACTTGTTTTCACATAAGTGTTCAGCATGTCTTCTTGCCCTAAATCGAACATCCAATCAACTCCAAATTAAACTTTTAATTTTGACAAACTTTCCGGTTTGAGCCGGATTCCGGTCGAAATACTTGTCCGTCGAGAAAATAGTTTTCACCATCGTCTTCAGCATGTCTCCCTACCTCTAAATCGAACATTTAATCAACTTCAAATAAAACTTTTACTTTCAACAAACTTTCCGGTTTGGGCCGGATTCCGGGCGAAATACTTGTCCATCGAGAAAATAGTTTTCACCATCGTCTTCAGCATGTCTTCCTACCCCTAAATCGAACATCTAATCAATTTCAAATAAAACTTTTACTTTCAACAAACTTTCCGGTTTGGGCCGGATTCCGGGCGAAATACTTGTCCGTCGAGAAAATAATTTTCACCATCGTCTTCAGCATGTCTTCTTACCTCTAAATCGAACATCTAATCAACTTCAAATAAAACTTTTACTTTCAACAAACTTTCCGGTTTTGGCCGGATTCCGGGCGAACTACTTGTCCGATGACAAAATGGTTTTCACCATCGTGTTCAGCATGTCTTCTTACCCCATAATCGACTATCACATTAGCTGTTTCAAAATATTTTGTTTGTCCCTTAATTTCAATCCCCTCCCCCACCCCTAAATGTAGAGCTACAAAGCCCATCTACGAACTTGACTGGTCCGACGACCCAACGAACCTTCTCACCAAGTTTCATCAAAATATCTCATTCCCTTCGAGAGTTATCGTGCTTACAGACGGACGGACGGACGGACGGACAGACGGACAACTTTTGCGATGTCATAGGTATCCCTCCACTTACGTTTTGGGATCCCAAAAAGTGATTCTCTAAAAGTTTTCCGATTTGCAGAAGTTCTTCATTGAAGGCATTGACCTGCTTACATGTATCGCTCTGATCAAAAAGAAAATGTCACCCTTATTAATTTTTCTTTTGTTTTTACAGCTGCGTCAGCTAGTCTGGTTGGTCGCTGCTGTTTTGTCAACAAGCCAGGCTTTCAGTGCTCGTGTTATTTTTCCTGATGAGCTCGATCCCCCTGTGAGCCAAGGCCGCACGTCCGACAGGTTCACAGCTAGCGATGCCGTCTTTTTGGGGAGATCTTTGCCGGAAGAAGAATTGTTGAATGGCGTTTGTGCAAGTATATCTGGAAAAAGGGGGTTCTGTGTCCCACTTACGGTATGTCAAGAAGTGACGTCGTTGAATGGTGATGAAACTGAAGGAATGAGCCAATGTGTACTTGGTGATGGAACAAGCGGGGTTTGCTGCATGGAACAGAGGACCGGTGGAAGAGGTATGCTCCTGTTTTTTGTTCTTTGGTATTTTGTTCCTTGTTGAATTCTCAAGCACCTTCTACCGCAGATGCGGCAAGATGAACCCGGTTTGACGACTGATGTATGTATGTATTGTAAATCGAAAGCCAAACAGGCCATGGTACAAAAATATTATGCAAATTGAACACTAACTACAGATTCAAAACACTTTCTGAAGACAGAACAAAGAAAACTAACTACTCAATTAAAACACTTCAAAAGAACGAAGACCTGTGTCTCAGTCCCACCTGGACAAACACTGCCAGGTTTATAATAGTAGTAAATGATCGACCATACATCAGACAATTTATCCATTCCTCGTTTGACGGGAAATTTGACCGGGCTATCCTCAGCTGTCCACAAAGTAGGTCTTCTTTTACTTAAATTATATCCGTGCCACTAAGAACCGTATCCATGAATTCATTTCAGGGGGGGGGGGGGGCTTCCCGCGGTTGGAACTAATCGATAAAATAAAAAAATAGATCAGATCTCTAACACACAGATTAGGGGTTGAAGCCTATAAAATAAAAAGGGGAGGGTGATAGAACCCCTTATTCCCCCTGGATACGGCTTCCCTGCAAGATATTCTTCCCGTTGTCTAGAGGGTCATGTGGAACTAGCTCTTAGAACCAATGTTGTGTTGTTGCTCCTATAGGACCCTCATAAAATTCCTCTCAGATTAGTTATTTTTTGGCCGCTAGGTGCCCTATCGTAAAGAAAACAATGACACGTTACTTCTTGGTGTACGTTTATTCAGGTTTATTTTTGCTATTTTCAATCCCCCTTAGGCCTAGCCGGCGGCAATACGTCCTTCATAAAATCCGATGACGAATTGCCGCCAGATGCGCTAGAGGAACAATAACAATCACACGTGAGATCTGGGGATAAGTATTCTGACGGGTGAATAAGCGATTACGCTTTATCTCCATATCGAGTCGCGCATTAGCACCTTTGAAAAGTAAGCCAGCACTCAGCACTGAAGTCGGAAGCCAGAAATGACAAACTTGATGACGCTTGACAGAACAGAGTTGGGTAAAGCAAAAAGAGGGGAATTTTAAACAGTTTTAAACATGGTTAGGCCTAAGAGGAATTGAAAATAGCAAAATAATCCTGGATAAACGTACACAAAGAACTAACGTGTCATTGTTTTCTTTACGTTAGCGCACCTAGCGGCCAAAAAAGAACTAATCTGAGAGGAATTTTATAAGGGGCGTATTCGTCATCGGATTTTATGAAGGACCTAGGACGTTTAAATCCGCGCCGCTTTTGCACGTTCGCCGCTCTTGATTTGTTTTAAATGGTCGGTCCGCACACTCACTCTGATTATATAACAAACGTGTTATAGTATACCGTTCAGAAAAATGGCAGTTTCAAAGAACAAGCGGATATACGATTTTCATTAAAACACTAAACATTTTGGTCGGTACAACAGAACATACTAATGAATGCTATGTGAAATATTCGCGATCATGGTAAGTTTGGTAAAACTGCGACATATTTTTTCTGCGAACAGACAATGGGTGATGAAGTGGGCGCTTCCACCCCTGAAACTCATTTTTTTTTACTTCATCCCATCGTTGATTGATTAGTGAAAAAAAAACATGCATAGCTACTTAGCCTATCTTCTTGCTAGAATACTTGATATCTTCTTAATGTTTGGTCGTTTGACAGGATGGCGGTGAATGTATGTATGACGGAAATGACATAACATTCTTAAATGTTTAAACGTCCTCATACTAGTTTCTTGGCGCCAAAAAATACACGCTTAATTGCTTTTATCTAGTTTTTACCGGACTAATCTGGCTTGGCTTAAGGAAGGGTTCTCAATCCGTCTTGAGTTGAAGCCTGTGAATGCCGAGGTCACACTCGTATTCATCTTGAGATAAGTTTGAAAACAGGGTTGCCAAGAGCTCGACTTATAAAAATGTCAAATTCCTGAAAATAATGTGCTTTTTGACACCTCGAAGTGTGTTGCGTATTCGCTGCGCAATGCGCAAAATACGAATAATGGTAACTATTCTGTTGTAAGTACATTTTTCAAAACATTTCTTAATTATTAGATCAAAGTCTTGTTACAAAGTTTTTTATCGGAAATGAGTATATGAGGCTTCAAACTGTTTGTGTGTACCAAATCTAAGTAAAGTACATGTTTTGAGGGGCGGTAATCGGTAACTTTCGTAAAGTAAATGAGAAGGCGTTTTATCTGGCCTAAAAAGTGTCATTCGTATGAAGAGTTCCAAAAAAAAGTGTCATGGTGCCCAGAGTGTCCAGAGGCCGAAAGTGCCGAAAGTACCAAAACTGTCATACTCGGCAACACTGTTTGAAAACCGAGCTCTCGTTTCTTTGTAAGTAAAGATTTGGCTTTCATCTAATGGTGCAGTCAGACAAGCAGGCTTATGGTGTCGCAGATCTCCAGCCATGATTTTTGGCACCATCATCAGCTCCATGCGGGAAAGTTGAAATTTCGTCGACATCATGATGAAAATGCAGAAAATCTGACCGGGACCCATTCGCAAGAAGAAATAGAGCTTGCAGTGGTGCCGTTTCGGTAAACCTCGGGGGGGGGGGGGGGGCAAACATCCGTTTTGGGCCCCCCTCATAGATTTTTTTTTGCTTAAACACAAAATCTAATTGCTTTTTTAGGGTTAAATTAAAGCAGTTAAAGCAATTATATGCAAGCGTCATGCATTGTTCAAATATTCTTCACAAATAAAAGTGTTCACAGGAGCATACTCTGAGCTAGAGTTTGAGGCCTACCCTTATCACAGAAAAAGCGACTTTAAACCCTCTGAGGCTTTCGATCGAAATCCTATCGAGATTTGTCGACATATCGAGAAGTAGATCTGGATTCATGAAATCGTTTGAGTCCTGATATGGGGTAAACATCTTATAACAAGAGCTACGAGCTCATATGGCACTTCTTACGAGTAGGCACGGCTCGGTTATGTCAATGATGTAACTAGTGTTTGCTAGGTGTCTTCCCACCAAGTTTCATCTCGATCCCTCCACTCATAGCGTTTTCCAACATTTCAGGTTGCTCCCTCCAGCTCCCCCCAAAAGTCACCGGATCCGGTCCGGATTTTAAGTGGGTCGTCTGAGGCATGAGGTCTTTCCAAATATCAAGTTTCATCGAGATCCCATCACCCGTTCAAAAGTTATAAATACCTCAAGATTCCGGATTCCCCCTCCTTCCACTCCCCCCCACGGTGCTCGGATGGGGGAAGTGACTATTTCCAACTTAATCATTTGGGGTCCCTGATACGCGTGCCAAGTTTTATCGTCCTAGCTTACGTGGAAGTGCCCGAACTAGCAAAACCTGGACAGACCGATAGACCGACGGACGGACAGAAATTGCGATCGCTATATGGCACTTTGCCGAAGGGCAAGTGCCATAAAAACAGATTATATTGAAACTGAGCACCACAGGCAAAAATAAAAAAAAAATCAGCTTGTTTTCTGCTAAAATACAAAGATTTTGGTTTAAAACCTGATTACAAACTGTGAGGTGCAGTGTGAAATTTACGATTTGGTAAATGCTTTTATGTCAGCATGTCAAACAACAAAGAATATAAACAAAACGAACTCGGAATTTTGGGCCCCGTTCACATTCGGGGGGGGGGGGGGGGCATGTCTTCCCTGCCCCTCCCCCCCCCCCCGAATGGCGCCACTGAGAGCTTGTACCAAGATACTCTCACATGTAACTTAACAAAAATTGGTAGGCTACCGGTAGAGGTTACGATAATATTTAGGAAAAAATTAAAACAAAATATATGGGCACGTGCTATGTGGTCTGAATGGCGACAAATGAATGAAAAAAAATGTAAAAAAGAAAAAAAAAACGAACGACACGAATGATGTTTTTCGTAAAAAGGAGAACAGATTGGGGGAATGATGTCTTCTAGCTATAACGTAGAAATTCGAGTGACTTGCATTGCGGTAGTAGAGTTAATTATCAAAGCATTCAGCATATTTTCTTGCCAAGTTTTGGCAGGTGACAATTCCAGCTTCTGTATTTCATATCATATCCGTGCCAGAACCCATGCTGTTGCCAAAACGCAAGACTTGACATTAGGGCAAAGTTTATGGATCCCGGAAAGAAGCCACCAGGTGATGACATGCTGATTCTGATAAGTTCTACCCATTGCTGGATGTTTTTTGTCACTCCGTTTGAGGTGACACTCCCTTTGAACGGAAAAGCGAATGTAGGAGATACCTCGGGCCTTGTTATTAGTTAGTTCAGTGGTCGCCTACATTGGTGTGCGGAACAAAATATGACGGACCTTAATTCTTGCTGTATAGGCTAGGAATTTCATTTCGTGCTTGACTCTTGGCAAGCGTCCTCTTCAAGCTTTTATGCTGGATCGCAAGTTCATCGTTCTGGCTTGAGCCTGAAGAAGAGCATAGACAAGAACAAGCGAATTTAGAAGATACCTTGGTCATTATTATTAGTTAATTCAGTGGTCGCCCACATTGGTGTGCGGAACAAAATATGACGGACCTTAATTCTTGCTGTATAGGCTAGGAATTTCATTTCGTGCTTAACTCTTGGCAAGAGTCCTCTTCAGGCTTTTATGCTGGGTCGCAAGCTCATCTTTCTAGATTGAACCTGAAGAAGAGAATTGACAAGAAGGGGCGAAAGATCGCTAGAAGAAATCTCAGCTACCTAACCGGTTTTCGCCATCAAATATGATTCGCTGTCGTCTTGAGCTGAAGAGATATTTATGATAATGATTGCTCTGTGGAAGACTGTATACTTTTAATATTTTATTTATTTTAGCTCTCTCGGGTGATCGAGGTATTATAACATCAACTGCTTCATCAGATTCATCGATTATTTTCAGCGATAACGATTTGCGTGAAAGCAGCGTTGCCGGCAGCTCCGTTGTTAAGAAGGAATTGGAGAGGGAAAGACAGCTCTTGCAGAAGGATTTAGCGGTAATTATAAATTTTACTTTTATTAAATGGATGGGGAGCGGAGATAAGCAAACAGAAACATATTAAGTTTTTGGGATCCCAAAACGTAAGTGGAGGGATACCTATGACATCGCAAAAGTTGTCCGTCTGTCCGTCCGACCGTCTGTCCGTCTGTCCGTCCGTCTGTCCGTCTGGAAACACGATAACACTCGAAGGGAATGAGATATTTTGATGAAACTTGGTGTGAGGATTCGTTGGGTCGTAGGACCAGTCAAGTTCGTCGATGGGCTTTGTAGCCCTACATTTAGGGGTGGGGGAGGGGGTTCAAATTAAGGGGCAGACAAAATATTTTGAAACAGCTAATGTGATAGTCGATTATGGGGTAAGAAGACATGCTGAGCACGATGGTGAAAACTATTTTGTCATCGGACGAGTATTTTGCCCGGAATCCGGCCAAAACCGGAAAGTTTGTTAAAATTAGAAGTTTTATTTCGAGTTTATTAGATGTTCGATTTAGGGCAAGAAGACATGTTGAACACTTATGTGAAAATAATTTTCTACCCGGACATATAGTTCGTCCGGAATCCGGCGAAAACCGGAAAGTTGGTTAAAAGTAAAAGTTTAATCTGAAGTTGATTAAATGTTTGATTTATGGGTAAAAAGACATGCCGATCAGGACGGTGAAAATCATTTTCTCGCTGGACAACTAGTTCGCCCGGAATCCGGCCAAAACCGGAAAATTTGTTAAAAGCAAAAGTTCGATTAGATGACAGATTAAGGGGTAAGAAGAGAGGCTGAGCTGGTTTATGACAATGGTTTCTTACCCAGACATATAATTATTCCGGAATCCGGTTGTAATCGGATTATTTTTAAAGTCAAACTTTTATTCAAAGTTGATTAGATGTTCTTTATAGGGATAAGGAGATACGCTGGTTTTGTTTCTGTATTTTTTTTTTTTGCTGGACTATAGTAGCTCGCTCGGAAATCGGCAGGAAGTCTCGGTCAGTATCGTTAAAATAGATATGACTTATAGAGATATATCTGAACTCGGTTTTCTCTGATGATTAGCCTGTCCAAGACTGGATCTGGCGAAGAGAAGACTCGTTTGTCTGAATCAAATATTAGATTTTTGGGATCCCATCGACACCTTTGGTCTTGTTACTAATATTGCCACTCTGGATCAGAAACACCCATGTTGCGAGAAAACACGGTATTGCACATCCAAAGATCACGGAGAAATTGTCTGTTCTCCACAGAAAACTGTCCGAACGCGCGTCTGTCACCCTCTCATGGGCATTCGTCTGTTTGACTCTTGAGTAGATTTTGCTTGTATGTGTTGCGTTTTGGGTCTCGTGTTCGGATAATCTACGATTGTGGGTTAAAAATAAATTATTATTGTTATTATAAATCAGCAGATAGAGGACAGATAGAGGATATATTGCAGTCGCTGTTTTGTTTTTTTCTTTCCTTTTTTGTCCTTTTCATACTCCACGTAGTAGAATTTGTTGTCATATAGATGGTTACTAAATATAACATGATCGTCATCATCATTAGTTCATATAAGTTTATAGTAATAATAAATATATAGTAATACTATTATTGTATATTATAGCTCATAAGTGTTTTGCAGTTGGCCCCATGAGAGCAATGGTTTGGATGTCTTATAATTAATCATTGTAAAAAGAAACACTATTGAATAAAATGATACAGATGGTTTTACTTCATAAGGAATGTTGGACTTTATGCAGAAAGGATATTCACAGCTAAGAAAGCTGGAAACGTTTGTTTGTAGGAAAGGCCGATTTTTTTCTGACTGCTGACAGGAAAAAATTGGCCCACAACGGCTACCGGTACAACAGTTGTGCAAGTTTAGAGCAGCTAAGAAAAAACTGCAAAATTGAGTTCTGCATTGTCGAAAACGGATAGTAAGAACACCCCTCTCTAACTTCTGAGCTCTCAAAAACAGCGATTTTGTTTCGTAAATACTGAGTGGGTGCTTATACCGGAGAGCTTCTATGTATGAAACCAGTACTATATCGCGTCATAGGGCAAAGACCTGCCTATACAGGAGTTCTGGTAAAGTGACAGCGCTGATTCGGTTCGCTCCCCAATCGGGGCTCGATTTATTGCCATAATGGAGTTACGTATGTTCTACTACACAGTAGTATTATAGGCTCTTGAGATTATGTTGGCGCAAGACTGTCCAGTTCCTGGGCGACAATTGCATAAGCGACCCGACAGCCCAGACTCGTCACTGAGCAGACCTTCGGAATACCCATACCCATACGGATAATTCATGCACGGTATGACAGAAGTTTTGTCCTCTCCTTCGTGAGTTTTTCAACGCGAAATTTTGAATAAATTCTTTTCCTTTTTTTGTGTTGAATTTTGAAGTTTAGCGTTTTAATTTGTTGCTATTTTTGTTGTTGTGTAATTCATGAAAATTTGACTATGTTCAAGTAAAATTGTATATAACTGTGTTTGACGAGAGAACAAATATTCGTTATTTGTTAATACCGTAAGGAATGTTTTTGAAGACTGATTGATTGATTGATTGATCACGACATAACTGAGGCTGTGCATTATGGCAAGAGCAAATAAGCACAAGAACCCCCGTCTCCCTGTCTCTGTAATACGACCATGCGGAGTCGAACAGATTCCCGATACCCTGCTCGATGCAAATGTCTTTTGTCGTTTGTTAGTACTTCTAACTTCCCAAGTCGAGATTCAAAAGAAGCCAGACTGAGACTTGCCCTTTGTATCTTACGAAATTAGAAACTAAATGCATCTATGTAAACAGAAACAAAAAGTTTGGGGTTGGGCTTCTTCAAAAATGTGTCAGTCACGTGACAGCCAATAAGTTTCAATCAATCAATCAAGTTTATTATCAAAAAAGCTTACAGCTAGAAGTGTAAAGACAGTATTTACGAATTACACAGACCCCCAAAAAATAAATAATACACTTACAAGATATGACCAGAAATAAATGATTGGATGAAACTACGTAAATACTGGGCAGAAGAATTAGCACGATATGGAGAAAACTCCATATCCTGGATTCCTCTCGGAACGACGCACAGAAGGCGGGAGTGGAGTTTAGCTTCTGTAAAAGGTAACCTAGCTCTGGGCAAAGAATAGAAATTGATAACCGTCGTTTTACTACCGGACATTCACCTGGGATGTAATGAACCCCGATGGAGTTTTAGGTAGCACTTGACTTTTGTTGCTTATCATGCCAAGTCACTTTTTGTTGATTTCTGAGTAGTTTGAAGGATGGTCACGAGTGGGAGTTCCGATTACTGAAGATGGATAGTTTCGTGTTTATACGTGTTCTGCTTCGAAGAGTTTAAACTGGGCTTCCACCGTTTCCAGATTTGGATGACGAGTTAAGAAGATGTACAACTGAACCTGCTTCAAAATGTTTGCATACATGTGTAAAATAAAATTAAATCTAAAAACAGATATAATCTAATCCTTTTCTCTTCTTACCTTCTTTTTCAAACCACCTATTCGGCTGCGAACGAATAACCAGACATGCCTAGTCCTTTGTAATCTTGTAGGTGTAGAGCGAAATAGTGTTTGGATACTTGGATAGAACTGAATAGAACGATGAGTGATCACTTTCTGTCCGGCCGGTAGCTTCACCGCGCGTTTTGGATGCCTTGTGTCTCTGCTCGTCTTGGGGTTAACTTGATCAAAGTTATCATGTAATGGTTTTAGGGGGGGGGGGCTAGGTATAGTGATGGATTAAAAATAACTGAACGAAAAGAACCAGGCAATCTCTAGCATATACAAATGAAAGTAAACACAATAAAATAAAAATAAAATGAAAATTAAAGAACAACTGTAAAGGAGAGAAAATTAAAGAAAGTCTGTAAGGTTTCGATGTTAACGTGTTCAAGGTTTCATGACCATCATTTTCAGGTCATCTTTTAAATTTAGTGGTCAAAAGATCTCTCGATCCAGATCTTTATGTTGTGGCGGTTAAAAGTGGGCGAGTCCCCTGGTCCTAGAAAATCCGAATCTCCATTTTGAATATTTTAGTTCTCGTGTCCTGTATGATAGTGGTACAAGGAGATGTGATAGGAAGTTATTAAGCGATTCCTTCAACCTTCAAACATAGACCTTGTCCATACCTTTGTTTTATTGTCCGTCTGAGATTAAAGTCCGTACTCAGCCTAGCTTACTTTTAGGTTAAAAAAGGGACTCCATCTTTTGGCCAGCTGCAGTTTTTTAAAACGACCTCTGAGGCGATTCAGCTGTCACAGGGCGCATTGAAGGTCATCGAAGCTAGCAGACAGCTTCAGCAACAGTAAGTCTTCTTCTTCCGAATATCATTTTTGTTTTAACCTTTCATACCTACGGTAACCATATGGCTACCGTTAGGTAACGATTTTTTTCTTCAGTAACTGTTCGACGTTTGAGCCAGGGCGATCTACCACGAGAAAGAGCATGTTCCGAACTGTATTGCTGATTTTTTTCACTCTCAAGATGTCATAGGGTTTTTACAACTCGCGTGCAAACATGGTTTATTTTGAAGATGTCAAAAATACGAAAAACACATGTTTTTAACTTTAATTAAACGGTGATGCAAGACAGTGTGATGATTTTCTATAGCTTCCTTTGTAGCTAAAATCAAGAGCTATCGATTGACGTAACTTTTGTTCAAAAAATTCCAACCAGAGCGGAGCCAGAGGACTCGGAAACAATCGGTAACCAAATGGTTACCTCCGGCATATAGGGTTACCCATATTATCAGACATCTGGCTGAAGATTTGTAGAAAAACAGAAGGATAATCGCCTTGCGTCGTAATAAAGTTTTCCTCATAGCTCCATACCAGGTAAGTCAGATGGCAGACAATCGGGTAACCAAATGGTTACCCCAGGGCTCAGTTCTCCTCAGGCTGAACATACCTGGTTGTAATTTTTCTTTTTGGACGCCATATCAGCCTCGATGCGGCTAAGTCAGTGACGTAAATAATCAGTATCATACTACCCTGTAAGCAGGGGCGTCGCAAGGGGGGGGGGGGGCAGCACCTCCCCCCACCTTTTTGAGATTAGGTAAAATTTTGGCCTGGAGGCCCCAAATTTTACTTAAATTATTCGGTATTTTTTCGATAGCAGAACTGTTCGATATATTTACGGGGATTCGGTAGTTATACAAATCCTAAATAGGCTATTTGTACAAATCTCTTCGGTATAATGATCGGGATCCGGTATATTTGCCAGTATTCGGTAGTTATCACGAATTTGGGAGAGAACTTACTGAAATCATTTGGTAATTTTTCGATGCCAGAACTATTCGGTATATTTATGGAGATTCCGTAGTTACACAGAATCCCGAATACGCTATTGGTTCAAAATTATTCGGTATCATCATTGTGATTCGGTAATTTATTCAGTATAATTTCCAGGATTAGGAAGTTAACCACGAATACTGACTTTGTTCCAATTTCGACGAAAGTATACCGAATATGAATATTGTTCGGTAATCTTTCGATACCAAAACAATTCGGTATAATAACCGGGACACGCTAGTTATACAGAATCCCGAACATGCTACTTGTCTAAACTTATTCAGTATAATAACTGGGATTTGGTAAGTTATTCGTTATAATTACCAGGATTCGGAAGTTACAACGAACCTCGAAACTCAGAAGAGGTCGAGTGAAGCACTGGTCGCAGACAAAACGGATGATCGATGATATCATCTATAGTCCTTACTTTTATTTTGGATCCCAAAAAGAATATCTATTCATAAATATTTCGAAAATTCCGCCTGCAGTACTTTTCGTAATATTCTCTATTTTGTGGAAGGGCACGTCATTTGACGGGGGTTTCAAGCCAGTTTTAGGATTGAGATTTCGAACCATTAAAAGCTAGAATTTGGATAGAAATCAAGATAAATTAAAAGCCAAAAAAAATTCGCATGCGGCGCTCACTTTATGTCATTATGGGTAGTATGCTGACTAGACCAAAGTTGCCGCTACTGCTGGAACGTCGGTCCATGCGGTTTCTAGAACTTCTTAGAGTCGGTAAGAGGTAAACGGTAAGAGGTATTTGTAAGAGAAGCAGTTAGATTTTAGCCTGCAGAAAAAAAAAATGATTTAGAAAATTTTCGCCTGCGGCGCTCGATTTAATTTTCTATGTGCTATAATAGGTAGAAGCTATTACTGCGATCAACCCCCCCGCAGTATATTCTCCATGTGGGCTTCGCCAGAACGCTGTCTAATAGTTGGCTTATCGTCTTTCATGCTGCCCTTTATTGTTACTCTTCCTACATAATCGTTTCTGTTCCAGAATCTAAAGCTCAAATCCTTAGTTCTAGGATTCGGTAAAATTTTTGAAAGATTCGGTAAAATTTTGGCTCTGCACCCCCCCACCGAAAACGCACTTGTGACGCCCCTGCCTGTAAGTACTAAGCTGACCTATATAGCAGCCGAAGCAAGAGCAGTCTCTTCCGGCAACGAAAGAGCTTACGACGTACCATGCATTACGGATGGATGAGGTCACTGTTCTCGACGTCAAGAGGAAAAAATCGTCGAAGAAAGAGAAAGACGGCTTGCTGGGAAGTTCACTGCTGAAGAAGCTGCAAAGCTTCTTTTCCTACCAGGCGCTTCTAACCTCATTATATCATCTGATGATGATGGCGACCCTAGCTGGAAGCCAGATAATCCAGATAATGAGGAAAGTACATTACTTGGCCTTCAACGACGAAGACCGCGGTGACAATTTTCCACTGTCAACGATCCACACAACTGAAAAAGCCAGACCAAACGAAGGCACTGCTTTTGATTCAGTACTTGATTGGACGAGCAAATTCTGAATCAGTGTCTTTCGACTCCACCCAGCTTATCTCATACACCTTCACTAAGCTCATTGAAAACTTCGTCCGTTTCGTCATCTTCACTTCCACTGCCGACAATCATGACACAAGAAGAGGAAGGGCTGAGAAAAGCTTGACAACTTAGCCTGCACCAGCTGAAGCACAAGCTTAGGTATTTGTCGCCCAACTTGCACCTCCTGCTATTCCCTTACACCAGCGACCAAACGGACAACAAGTGGTCGAAGAAAGGACATGACAGCAGAGATATTACGTGGAAAGGGTCTTTGCCCAAAATCAATACGCAGGATTAAGAGTAGCGAACAAATGTAGCAAGAACTTGATCTGGAAGTCCCATCGCAACAAGCAAGCACATATCTGCTACTACGATGGTAGGGATGCCTGCCAAGTACGTTAGATATGGCCGCACAAACCTCCTTTCTGACACAATCGAGAAGAGGCAGTGCCACTTTGATAAGTGTTAGGTTAGGGACGACACTAACTAGAATCGTTTGGACCAAGTGTAAAGTGCGACTTAGCCTGAATCAAAGGCTCCACGTAAGTGGAGGGATACCTATGACATCGCAAAAGTAGTCCGTCCGTCCGTGTGTCCGTCCATCCGTCTGTAAGCACGATAACTCTCGAAGGGAATGAGATATTTTGATGAAACTTGGTGTGAGGATTGTTTGAGTCAAGGACAAGGTCGAGTTCGTAGATGGGCTCTGTGGCCTTTTATTTGGGGGTGGGGGAGGGGGTTCAAATTAAGGGGCAAATGAAATATTTTTAAACATATAATGTGATAGTCGATTATGGGGTAAGAAGACACGCTTATCACGATGGTGATTTTCTCGCCAGACAAGTAGTTCGTCCGGAATCTGGCAAAAACCGGAAAGTTGGTTAGAAGTAAAAGTTTCATTTGAAGTTGATTAAATGTTTGATTTAGAGGTAAGAAGATGCTGAACACGATGGTGAAAACCATTTTCTCGCCGGACAACTAGTTCGCCTGGAATCCGGCCAAAACCGGAAAATATGTCAAAAGCAAAAGTTTTATCTGAAGTTGTAGATGTTAGATTTAGGGTTAAGAAAAGACGCTGAGTCTGTATATGACAATCGTTATTTACCCGGACATATAATTAGTCCGGAATCCGGACTAGTTTTATTTAATGAGTTTTATTTAATGTTGAATAGATGTTCTTATAGGGATAAGGAGATACATACATACCTTTGTACCTTTTCATGATATTATTTATTATGATTTCTCGCTAGAAGGTACTCTCGTTTTCCCCCAGGGACTTCCCGCATTGTCCTACCGCCCGACCCTGATAAGATTAGCTTCTAAGTCATATTATTTCCGTTCGACAAGGGTTACGACCGTTATGGTTTACAGCAACATAAGTGATAATAACTATTGGCTACGTAATCAAATCAAATCAAGTTTATTAATTAGCCATGATTATCCAAAAACGAATAGCACTGTCACGTCAAAGATACAAACACTTGGTTCCAATTTAAGTCAAGTCACTGTTGAAATGTTTGCAAAAGTACGGGACGAATGAACGGTCATACCGAACACTGCAATTTGCAGGAGGGAGTTTTAACTTTTGCTTCCCGGAATTCGATCCTCGAGTGGGGCGTTTATTTCCAGCTGCTGGCTGGAAATCTGGCTGAATGTTGCGAAAGAGCTCCGACGACAGACAGGACCTCCCAAAAGCCATGAGAAGTTCATGCCGTCTGTTTGATAAGGTAGCCAGGCCTAGTGACGCCAGACTCGCCTCGAGGATGATCCGACGTAATATATAATATATATTTACGTAATATATATAATAATTATAATAGTTATAATATATTATACATAGCAACTTCTAAATAACTATAACCGTTAAACCTATATAATAACTATAGGAATTCCCATCAAAATGGTGAGGTCTGTTCGCGCTGTTATTATTTTCGTACCAGAGAAGGTAGTAGCTACCACAGTACAGAGCTGGCTCTACATTGTATCGCCAGAACTTTGGTAACTTCTTTAGAATTCAACCCTGAATTCGAAGAGTGCTTCTGTTCCGAATCTGCCAAAGGGTGTACAACTCGCTACCCTAGTTCAAAACTAGCGCATGTCCAAAAGACCTCCAAAACAATACTATCGTATGTCGAACAAGTCAAGTTTCCAGGAGAAAACTTTGCATTGAATTTAGGACGTTGAATTTGCTTACGTTGGTTTGGCTCTGAACAGTTATCAACAGTATAGAGCATAATCTAGCTGTGTGAGTTGAAATTAAAATCAAATTCTCATTTCTCCGTTAAATTTGACGCTAGGGAGTGCTGAAGTGTTGTTTTCAAAGATTTTAGACACGGTATTCTTGAATTGGCCATTTCTGGACATAGGCTAGTTTTGAACTAGGGAAATGAACTGTCTTTCAGTGATCTTTTTGTTTTGCAGGTCAGGGCTGAGCAGCGAAGAGAGCGCCGTCGGTCTGCGGAGCATCTCTTTCAAACCGACCATTCTGAAGGATGCATGTCCGCCCCAGCTTTTTTGTGCCGGGTCGAAGTATAGGACTATTGATGGATCGTGTAACAACCTGGTTAATACCCGTTGGGGCAAGTCCCTGACTGCGCTACAGAGGATCTCGAACCCTGACTACAGTGACGGTAAGCTTATCTCTTTAAGCACGCAGGGTGTCATTTTTTATCTTTCTGCTGATTTGTACTAGTCGTTTAGCTTTTCTTCACTTGGAAGTCGCTGGTTGACACACAAGGTACGTTTCCAAGTAAACCAAGTAGAAGGCTTACCGGTCGGACTGATCAATTATCTGGGACTCGTTGGCGGGAAACTCAAATGTGCATGATCAAGGCGGCAGTGTTTGGTAGTAGTCATATCAAGAACAAATAATCAGATAGAACCTCCGTGTCCCTATCTCTGTACTATGACTATGGGGAGTCGAGTATTTCCCTGCACCTTTTCTGCTGTGAACGAGCGGACGTTAGTAGCTTCGCGCAACGTCTCCTTTCGTTACCTCTGCAATTAGCTATATCACTGTGACAGCACCTTGAGGAAAACTAGAAGACAAAGCTTGGTTCTTTGGACACGCTCAAGAGCGGGTCAGTGCGCGGAATGCGCCTCCTGCATTTTCTTTCTCTGCGATGAGCAACAGCGAAGGCGGAAGTAGAGTAGACGGGTATAAAGCAAATACCTCTAGGTTAGCTCAGTTTTCTCGGGGTATTCGTAGTCGCTGCGTAGTTAAAAAGACGTTCTATCTGATTTGTTCTTGGTCACATTGAACAATGAGTGCTGACCAGAAATTATCCGTTTCTGTTTGCCTAACTAAGTTTTTTATTTTTCATGTTTATGATGGCGTGTGTTTTAAAATTGTGACTCGAGCTGTCGGAATTATTTTGCACTTCTTTCTTGTTCGTTGTTAATGTCCGAAAGCAATCAAAATAAATTGTCAATTTATTTCTAACTTCAACTCTCTTTTGTCGTCATCCCCCTTCCAAATGAGCGTTTGATTCTGCTCATGATAAAATATTTTGCTAAAACATGTGCACTGTAACTAGAAAGACTGATGCGATCCCCGGTGGGAAACAAATTGTGTGAAAATGAGAGTATAGTTACTGAAAATACGCAACCGGAGTGGAGGCAAACAATGAATGGGCGTAGTAAATGATATGGCTGCTTTAACTGACCATGATATGATATGATATGATATGATATTTATTTGTCTTCAGAGCCCAAAGGCCATAACAAACACACATAAATAACAACATGTAAATACAAAATAAACGGTCACACTACTACACTAAACCCCACTCAAACACTTTTCCCTGTGCCGACTGGCCACTCTGAGGAACCTCGCCAGGTTTCTTATACTAAGAAAATCCCTACTCCGCATGTTAGTAGTGAAATGAAGAATGACTGCCAAAAGGTTGGGATGATTTGGTGCTTCGAGTCTATGAATGTAGCACTGTGGATTTAATTTTTCTTTGTAGACATGATGTAGTAAAAAAGTTTATGTGCTTGTAGAGAGAGAGAAGTTTCGGCTTAATATCTTTTTTCTATCAAGAAATAAATAGACATCAAATTTTTTTTTTTTTATGCTGTTTATTGGCCATGGCCCTTTGGGGCTCTATAGAAAAATGAACACCTGAAAAGGATACAAACCTTCCTTTGCGTAATAAATGGTATGTTTTCATCTCAATAAGGACACCCAAAGCAAAAGCACTGTCCTTATCCTTTTCCGGACAAGAACAACTTTTATGACAAATTCCTTTTAAAGACAAGTCTTATCCGCTTTCACCACCGGCAGTATTTACCCCTATTGCGGGTGGTAATACACCGTATATGGAGAACTCAATTTTGATATCTCCGATTTAGGACGGACCTTTTACAGGGTATATAGCAATCCAGCATGTTCAGTCCTGTTTTATTAGGTTTAAGATTAGGGCATGCTAACGCCCGGCTGTTATATCGAACTTCGGCCTGAGATCCCCTTAAGGCCCATTCACAACGGGTTTTAACTAATACTCGGTACCAGCCAGTTCCGGAAATCGCTCTGAGACCGAGAATTAGCCGGGTTTCTGCCGTTCGCAATCGATAATGGTGCCAGTTTCGGGTACCAGCTAGTCTCGCACTCAAGTTGAAATCAGTTCAACTTCTCAGGGTACTAGCCAATCACATTACTTAGGGGAATTCTCAGGTATGTTCCGATTGGCTAACGCTGAACCACGTCAGACCGAAGAACAATGACCTAAATTCACTTTCGGTTTTCAAGACAGCAAGGAGTGGATGTGATTTTATATATTGGGCTTGGTTCGAAACTAGCCAATCAGAATATTCCTCAATATTCCCCAAAATAATCTGATTGGCTAGTTCCCTCTAAAGTTGAACTGATTTCAACTTCGGTGCGAGACTAGCTGATATCCAAAACTGGCACCAAGATCAGTTGTGAACGGCAGAAACCCAGATATTCTCGGTCTCAAAGCGATTTCCGGAACTGGCTGGTATCGAGTATTAGCTAAAAACCCGTTGTGAATGGGTCTTTAACTTTTTGCAAGTCGATGCCGCGACCTGGAGATGGGGTGGGGCTGAAGCCCAAACCCCCCAAGATGACGCCTTTGGAAGAGTTGATTTGTATAGGAGAAGGAGGCTTTAGAGACTTTGCATTAAACAGGAATCCTCACATGGCCTTTCAGCAATGGCCTGCGCTGAACTCGAAGGTTCGTCGGGTCTCAAATGGTAGGAGTTTCAGCTTCGGACTTAATATGTCGAAGAAAACAAAGTTGCCTGAAAATTTGGGGTGGATGGCAGAGAGATGAAATTAGATTACACTGTTCAGATTCATCACAAACTTCAGTTTTTGGTGTTATTCTCATCTTTAACCTCGTCAACTCGGTCCTAATTTCACCAATTATTATGGGCCTGTATCAACAGTTGAAAGCTTCTTTTTCTGTTGCCACTAACATATTTAGTGTTTTTAAATGTATTTTTTTCTAATTTTGTATTTAATAATAACTTATCTGCCTCTTAACTTATCTTACCTGTAAATATCAGCTTCCCCTTTGCGAGTTGCTGCGAACATTATAAGCTATTTGCTTGGCTAAAGAGCTGCGTAATGTTGGCACATTTCATCGACCTGTCTCTGACTGGCTTGCTGGACCTTTGCATCAAACTCCCCCTCAGCCTTGGTAGTGTATATAGTCCATCACTAACATGCTTAGGAGCATTACCGGACATTTTTAAAACACAAACGGTCTAGTTTTATGTTTAGAAATGCTTTGAAGTGTTTTATGTGTTTCAGTATAGAATAAGCTGCTGGAGAGCACTAGGATGGCCGAGAGTGTATATTCATTTAAAAAAGAGATGAAAAGTTTTTTGATGAGTGAAGATGGGTGGCGAGAGAGGGTTAGTTCGAGGGTTACTTTGGGTATGAGTCGGTTCTAGATTGCCACGAGGTTTAATCGTCTTCTATTTATTTATGATATTGATATTTTATTATTTTTTTTATATAGTTGTTCATGTCTGTACTGCATTTATTTTTTCCCATTTCTTTCTTGTTCCCGATAATTATGCTAAGTGATTAAATTACTGAGTCCTGCCAAAAACATATCTGTATAGATTTTCACATGGCAGGTCTGTTATGATACTGATTTTTTGTTGTTGTAAAATTCCATTATATATTAAATTTGTCTCTCTTTCTTATATTTGTGTCTTTTAGGAGTTTGGGCTCCAAGAAGAGCGAAGAGCGGTGCAGAGCTCCCTAGCGCTCGTTTCATCAGTGCCAACGTCATTGGAGATTTTAACAGCCCGCGTAAGGACTTAACCCAGATGGTGATGCAGTGGGGGCAGTTCATCGACCATGATCTTACCCACGTCCCCATTTTTACCTTCCGTAAGTCGTTAGTTCCGTTTTGTCTTGTCAAATTAGTTCCATTTTTGATCGAAGTTTTGTTCGCCGTTCGCTTAGCGGGTTGCTTAATTTCCGATTTTGAACGCCGTCGAAGTTCACCGTTTGTTAAATTAGTGTTTTTAACGACTCCGGCGATCCTTGCCCGGTGGACGTTTCAAGCATGATTCAGGGAAACTTCGCTTTCATTTCTTTCATCAAATGGTAAGTTTTTAATCATCACTAGTAGGTTTTTCTTCATCATTAGTAGGGTATCCTCCAGTTTCCCTTCAAAAACTTCCATTTTTCACTGAACAATCTGATGCGTAACGCGTTGACGCAACGCAAGAATAGAACTTGTTTCTATTCTTGCGTTGCCTTTTATTTGTCTGCGTAAGCTCTGCGTTGCGGTGCCGCAACCGTGACGCAGAGGTTGCGTAGCTTATGGTCCATTTACACACTGCGTAAAATCCGAGCGTATTTTGAAATCCGAGCGTATGTTACGCACGTTTTGAGCTTGAAAAGATTTCTAGCAATACGGACGTATTTGGATACAAAACGGACCGATTTCTGAAATACGTCCGTATTGCTAGAAATGTTTTCAAGCTCAAAACGTGCGTAAAATACGCTCGGATTTCAAAATACGCTCGGATTTTACGCAGTGTGTAAACCCACCATTAGTGTGAAAGACTGTACGCGTCAACGTGAAAGCGGCTTAACCAGTTGCGGAGCAAGTAAGGCTGGAGCTTGTTTTTCTTCCTACCTATCGTCGTGTAGCTACTGTTGGGGTAGGCTATCCAAGTCGTGTAGGCTGTGGTGATCGAATCGTATCTCGGTTCGTATGTAAGCTTTCTGCTTGGCATTAGCTGGCTCGAATAACGGTACCGAGTCAGTCGAGAGGCCCAGTAAAGAATTTTCTCAGCCTCATCCTGGTTGGTGAGTGGGCACTGCCGTCATTGCTCGACATACTTCAGATATCTGAGATTCCTTCTCTACCTACCACGGCGCGCGCGGAACCGCTACCTGATCCGCCATTTGTTGATTTCTAACCCATTGTTGACGCTTGAAGCCCTCTCCTCTAATTTGTGTTCTACGATTGGAAACTTAACTGTCCAAGATCCCATCAATGTGATTCTAAATTAGTGAAAATATTTTTGTGTGTTTTGTGATTATTGTTAGCTTGGGCTCAAAGAATATTTATTATTATTTTCTTTTTCTTTGTCTTTTTCTACTGCACTTACGCCCTTGGGCAGTGCGTCATAAATCCTTCATTCATTCATTCATTCATTGTAAAAGCAAGAATTTTCTCAGCCTCATCTTGGTTGGTGAGTGGGCATTGCCGTCATTGTAAAAGCAGGAGTTGGGCTGGAGGGCTAAAAAAAGCTGTGTATTTGTAAGTGGAGACGGAAATAAAAGTAGACTCTGCTGACATATCCGTTAAATGTAGTAAGTACCACCTGTGCAGATGGAATAAATAAAAATAATGATTATGATTCATTACAGAGAATGGTAGTGGTATCGAATGCTGCTCTCCGGATGGGCGAGTCCTAGCAGTTGACGAACGCCACTCACAGTGTCTTCCCATTGAAATCCCGGCGACCGACCCGTTCTACAGCAAATTCGGTCGAAGATGTATGAATTTCGTCCGGTCCCTGTTAGCTACACGGCCTGATTGCACTTTCGGATTTGCTGAACAGGTGAGGAGTAAATGGGGCCGTAGCTTCGACACTAGCTGCTGTCGTTTTCGTCCTTCGGTTCGCCGTTCTTATCGTCTTTTTACTAAAAGCGTTGTCATTATAACGTCGTTCCTGAACGGCGTTGGACTGCCGAGAAGAAAGAGTTTTCTTTGTTCGGTTGAACCGCCGCTTCATTCGTCGTTCCTAAAACGACGAACGGAGTCGGAAAGTCAGTTTCAACTATCTGGGTTCAGTAATTAGGCGCGAATTTTCAGAATTCTCGGTAATGTAGATTCAACTTGTAAACTAAGCTTAAAAACAGTGGTCATGCTTTCAGTGTTAAACGGCCTGTTATACTAAAATCCATTTTTTTTACTTTAGTTGGGCTGGAGGGCTAAAAAAAAGCTATGTATTTGTAAGTGGAGACGGAAATAAAAGTAGACTCTGCTGACATATCCATTAAATGTAGTAAATACCATCTGTACAGATGGAATAAATACAAATAATGATTGTGATTATGTTAAACGGCCTGTTATACTAAAATCCAGTTTTTGTACTTTATTGTAGTTGCTGTTGTAAATATTAAGTTAGTTCGACTACTAACGTTTTCGTATCAACTTCGTTCTTGAAACGACATTTATAGAACGCGCCAGAGAAAAAACTAATATGACAAAATCTAAACGACATTTTTGGTACCGACAACGGACAAACGAACGCGGCTATTGTAGCTTCAGTTATGATGAAAGACAGCTTGAAACACGGTTTTCAGAACTGTTATCTATTTTCTCGGGCACATTTATATTTTTATGATCCTAATTGTAGCCTTGAACCAGCCTGATTAATGCCAAAATAAGATAAAAAATAGGTTTATATTCGATTCTGCTTGCAAGAACAGTTCGAAACGTTGGTCTGAAACGATTATTTTTTATTGACCTCACTGCACATGTATAATCAACTAATTTGTCAAGGGTCCATAATTTTATTTATTTTGATTTTAAAATTATTTATAATTTTATTGCCCCAGTAATCGAGCTTGTCTTTGGGCATTTAGAGAAGTCTGTTTCATGAATTTTGGTGATAAAACTGATCATTACTTAAAATCGCGTGACAGAGCCCAAGTTAATATTGAAGATTCCTCTTTCGATGTGGTTTTAGCCAGGATTACTTCCAGCCGCAGCCTGGAGAGGACCCTTGCCAAGAAATGCTGAAATTACCGCTGAAGACTATTCTAGCTGACTTATTCGTTTTTAGTCATTTTTCGTACATGGTGTGTTGATTTAGTTTATGTTCGATTTATTTTATATTCGTTATATTCGAGCATCCTTCTCTCCGAGTCTTTCAAATTTTTTTAGTTTTTGAAATTGGGTCTCTTTCCTAATCAGGATAGCAGGAAGCATCTACTTTTTGAGGTGACGACACGAACGCAACCAGCATTCGATCTGGTGCTGAATCTGGAGCCTTTTCTTATACCGGGAACCAGAGATCGGCGAATCCGGTCATGAAAGGATTCGAATCCGAATCCAGGGCTAGGTACAAATCCGGATTCGGATTCGACCTTGACAAAAGGCAAATCATGCACATAGGCTATAGTTTAAAAATCAGAGGTGACAAAAAGCACTCAGTAATCAGATAATGTGATAGATTACTTAGCATGGTCGGTGGTGGACACCAACAAAATTCGTCCTGCGTACAAATTGGGAAGAAGGAAACTTGAAGGATGTAGACTAGAAATCCGAGCGGATTCGTAAGATTGGAGGTTTGGAATCCCGAATCCAGCCTTAGAAGCAGAAGATTCGAATCCGGCCAAAAGGGCGAATACTGGATTCGAATCCGGCCAAAAGGGCGAATCCGGCCAAAAGGGCGAATCCGGCCAAAAGGGCGAATCTGGCCAAAAGGGCGAATCCGGGATTCGAATCCGAATACTCCCACCTCTGCCGGGAAATTATATTTCTTCTTCCAACTTGCAGCTAAACCAGCTTACTCACTGGCTCGACGGTTCAATGGTCTATGGCTCAACCAAGGCTGTTGCTGTGGCTCTGAGGGCCTTTAAAGGTGGTCGGATGTTCGTCACAACAGACAGAACTGGGAGAGAAATCCTGCCCACCAAAAATCATGTCGGACCGGATGGAACACGTGGTTCAGAGTGCTTTACCGATGTTTGTTTCACTGCAGGTATTACCTTTTTCTGTTCAAGCAGCCAGAATTCTCCACCCATGCTTCGACCTAACCTCTTTTACAGTTAACAGTTCACATGTAATTTCTCTAGATATGCAGCTCTGTATGAGAAGAGATTTATTGGTTGGTTACGTGAGATTGCAAGAACAAGGAGGGCTAGCCGGTGTGTCAGAAATTCCGAACGACAAGTATTAGTATGAATTTTCATTATGCTAATACTGCGGTGCGTGGAACCAATCCGTTCGAACTCGTAAACAGTATAACACACAAATTGGTAAGATTAAAAATCAAAGTGGTTAGGTAAAAAACCCGTTTGAACTCGTAAACAGTATAATACACAAAATGGTAAGATCGAAAATCAAAGGGGTAAGATAAGAAAACCGTTCGAACTCGTAAACAGTATAACACACAAAATGGTAAGATTAAACATTAAAGGGGTAAGCTAAGGAATCCGTTCGAACTCGTAAATAGTATAACACACAAAATAGTAAGATGGTAAGATAAAATGGTAAAATAAAGAATATGGTAATGATATGGTAAGATAAAAAATCCGTTCGAACTCGTAAACAGTATAACGCATAAAATGGTAAGATTAAAAATGAGTAAAAATGCTTTCGCTGTTGAGAGAATCAGCAATACCATCAAATAAGACCTGCTTTACGACCGGCAAGAGCGGCCTCAGTGGTGATCCCAAAACTCCAACACGTAGAATGTGACCATGTACAGTACGAAAAGAGGTTTGTACCGTCTTTTTTTAAAATTTTAATCTTATTTAGTGTTTACTTTTATATATGACGTTGACATATTTATATATGAGTCTACATGTATATATGACGATTTCGACAAATTTGGATTTCACCATGATAGTTCGAAAGGAATAAAAGCGAAATCTCCCTATCTATCTAAATAAGCACAAGAAACTCCGTCTCCCTATCTCTGGAATACGACTGTACGTAGTCGTCTAGATTCCCGATATCCTGCGCGATGGGAAAGAACGGAGGGTAGAAGCTACGCGGAACATCACAATTTAGTAGAGCCCCGGAAAAGAAATGTTGAGATAACAGCCGAACTGAAAGACAAAAATGCTCCTCAGCCGGGATTTGAACCCAGGACCCTCTGCTTACAAGGCAGGCGCTCTTACCGTTTGAGCTACCGAGGGGCTTGTGAACAGAGTTCGCAAACCACTAAAATAGTCTGGCAGAAGACGGCCATAGGAACAGAGATCCCGCCCGAAAGCAAATTTATCTAACCAGTTCACATCTCCATGTCACGAATAATTAATAATAATGTGACGTAATACCATCTATATATTATTACGTCAGATGTGATGCGCTGCAGAGCGGGTCGTGCAGGCCTGCTATCTTTTCCTCTGTTATGTGCGGAATCGGCGGGCATCAACTCAAAGCTTAGCAGGTACCTTTATGCCCGGGCCCCACTATAGTCACACCTAGTAATAAGGCCGGGAATAAGGCCGTCTTACGGTCGAAATTGGGAAGAAAACGCGCTGAAAACGTAAGATTGTCGAGATGGAAAAATCCATCTCCGCCATTTTGAAACGTAGCTTTCGAGCGTTTGGACCAATCACAGACCAGAGTCGCTGATTTTAGCCAGTTTTGTTTACGTTTGAGTGATGATGGTGGTAATGTATCTTGAATTTCTTCGTTCCAGGTGTAACCAGGATGAAACGTAAGAGTGGGTAATTAACCAAATTAACGAACCAAATTACGAACAGGTGTGACTGAATGTGGCCCGGGCATTAGCTTTGCTCAATTTGTCGGGTATCCATTGTCGGTGCATGGGACCAATGTTGGCTTATTTGTTCTTGGTAATACCCTAGTAGGTTACTGTCTTGAGCTTTCTCCTACGACATTAAAACACAAACGCAATTTCGTTGAAGAAACAAAAAAAGATACTCGCTTCAGTCATTCACTGCAAACTCACTAAAGCTGCCTTTTTATGAGCTCTTAGCCCGTTTCCCATTACTAATCCTATTTGGGTTCTTTCCAGTTCTGTTCCAGTCCTGATGCATTAACCAAACAGGACTAACACTTGCTCTCTAATTAAGTTTTGATTTTTCTGACGATCCCGGAAAGTGAAGGATTTACATGCACTGAAGCAAGCAGTACTGGCAAATACAAAGACGTTGGTGGAACAGAACTAGGCTATGGATGATGCCACTACTTTACAACTTTACTACCTTACAAATTTTCTAAAATATGACGAACTGTCCTAGTGACAAATTGTTTTAGTGACGAATTGTCCTGTGACGAATAGTCCGTGTAACCAATTGTCTTGTGACGAATTGTCCCTGTGACTAATTGTCCGTGTGACGAATTGTCCTGTGACGAATTGTCTGTGACGAATTGTCCTGTGACGAATTGTCCTGTGATGAATTGTTCTGTGATGAGTTGTCCTAGAATCAGTTCAGTTGGTATTATGTGTTATTACATGTTACTCCATACTGCCAACGGGTACAGCAGCGTTGTAGGGAAACGAGGGCAATTGAAAAATTCATGAGAAAGGAAACGGTGGTTCTAAAGCAAGCATAGCTTGTAGGTAGACGGTTTGTAACGTTCATGAAAAATTTTGACGTGCGATTTTCTGTTTCATTTCGACATCCATTTATTAACTTCTTTATACATACACCAAGTTTAGTAAGGGCTGCTGGCTCCCAAATGGGGAGGAGTTATGGGATGACAAGTGACAGTTTGTAGCTAAGACCCGCCCTGTGGGAGGAGCTACATGATGAAAAAGCGATGCAAAAAGCAAAAAGCGAAATTACAGAGTAATTACACACAATGTGAAAATTTTTTTTTCCATAACCATGCCAAAACCAACATACAATGCTCTTATACATGAAATCCCCACTAACTCCGAAGAAGGCACTTGAGCTAATGAGTTGATGCCTTTACTAGGTGACAGTCGGGTGAACGAACAGCCGATGCTCACAGCCATGCACACTATCTGGGTGAGGGAACACAACCGTATTGCCGCTGCGTTGCTGAAGTTAAATCCCCGTTGGACTGACGAAGTAACATATCACGAAGCTAGGCGAATCGTCATTGCCGAGATGCAACACATTACGTATAACGAGTGGCTGCCAATCATTTTAGGTAAGTTAAATAATGCCATCCCAAATTAAAAGAAAAAAGATGTGGCGGACACAATAGTAAGACCCCACGATCCTGCTCGTAGCTACATGTTCACAAGAACGTTCAACCAACATTATGTATTGGCGACTTTCTTTCCCCTTTATAACTTACCTATATTTCCGCTAGATGACGCGCGGCTAAGAAAAAAGTAGATGGCGCTCTCCGATCTTCGGACAGATCGTCTCTACTTGAGAGACGTTTGTGAGGAACTGAGTCATGGACAACATGTTAAGACTTAGGAGCAATACTAACATTGTATCCCATGCAAGGAGGACGGCGTAAAATTGATTAATGTTTTTGTTCTGAGGAGGATTCGCAATTAATACCTGTGACATACCGGTTCAAAATTTCAAGTTCCTAACCCACCCTCTCCCTAAGATCAAGAGGAGGCGATATTCGTGACTGAAAAAATAAATCGGCTTCAAATAACCCCGCCCCTAGTTCTTTCGTCTGACCGATATTTGTCATAATTCGTACCTTATTTTATCTTCCATTTTAACTCTTGATGCTTCATTATATTATTTCCCATTGAACCCTTTGTGTATGACTTGTATTATATTAAGTAGGCCTACACGTTATTATCACACATTGTTTACATTGTACATCATTGCTTTGACATGTGGTACGAATGAGGATCCTCTGCTAGCCATACTCTGTTGAGCTATTATGGAAATAAAGAATATATTTATTTATTTCCACTTCTTTACCTACTTGAAGCGAAAGTCGGAGGTTTCCATCTTGCCTGACATACACTTTAAAAAAAATCTTGCAGTATTTGCTACTGGGATTAATCTTGTCTTTACTGAGATAAGATAATTCTAATTCGGATTAATCTTATCCAAGTAGAGATAAGATTAATCCCAGTACTGCATCCTTATTCGGAGAAACTTTTTACAGTGTACAACAGCTGGAGTTATCCCTGAATTACTTCGTTCTAAGAACCAGTCATGCAGAGATGGGCGAATCCAGCTAGGTGCGAATCCGATTCCGACTCGGAATCCGCCATTTCAGGCTGAGGATTCGAATCCGAACTTAACATTAAATCATGTACACAGGTTATAGTTTAAAGTCAGAGGTGACAGAAAGTACTGATGTTTAAGGCAATCAGATAACATGAAATGTTATTGAGGATGGTTGGTGGTGGAGATCAAATAGTTGGATTACCTAAGCCCACTGTGTAAAACTTGGGAAACAGAAGCTGGAAGGATGTATACTAGAAATCTGAGGTGATCCATAAGATTGAGGGTTTGGAATCCAAGTCCAAATCCTAATCCAGCCTGACAAGTAAAAGATTAGAATCCAGATTCGAATCCGGCCTAAAGGACGAATTCTAGATTTGAATCCGGATTCAGGTTCGCCCATCTCTGCATGTCATGTCCGCACTGAAATTTTCGTAAATCCTGATTTAAATTGGAATTTACTTACGGTACCGACTTAAATCCTAACTCCCAATTTAAATTTAGCAGCAGCGTTGGCCACAAGGCTTTGGAAAGATGAATTTCATGGACAAGCAGGTCTAGCAAAATAACATGGGTTTCGAATTAACTGTGTTTCTCTATTCAGGAAACACTTACATGAAGCAATTCAAGCTGGTCCCTCTCAGTACCGGATACTTCGAAGAATACGACCCAGAACTCAACCCGACAATCACCAACGAGTTTGCAGCAGCCGCCTTCAGAATGGGCCACAGCCTTATTCAGGGCAAAGTACAGTAAGTTCCGGATTCCTAACGACTTGTTCGTTGGCAGTATGAAGCAAGTCTGATAATTCGGACCTTCCCGATGAAAATTTTTCGAGAATTAGTCATATGGAGTTGTACGAAAAAGTAGCATGCTGTAGTTTTCAGTTTCAGTTTATTTCAAATATCAACACATATCGTGGCTTGGGGCCAAATGACGTGTTGAATACGTCAATATAGATGAAGGCAAATCAGTAATGTCTGTCATAGTTTATTTATTTATTTATAATATTTAAAATTCATTTAAAATTCAGTTGAATATAATATCTAGATAAATAATTCAAACTGAATATGGCCTAACACAAAAACATAGAAGTGAGACACACACACTGTTTCCTGACCTTTCCAGACCACTGTTTCCTGACCTAAGATTAAAAATTAAGTGTCTTTTTCTGTGTTTGTATATGTTTTGTTTACTTTCTTCATTTACTCCGCCTTTCCGAAATAGCGGGTCATAAATAAATTACTTACTTATTACTTACAAGAATGACTAAACCTCTTTGTTGAAAATATGTACAAATAAAGTAACTGTCGTAACTGCATGCTACTACTAGCAAACTGGATGCCTACTACAGCAAGATTGGATGTTATGGAATACTACTTAACCCAGTCGGAGGCATGCTAAATCAAAGTATTCCATAGTACTACATATCAGTAAATGCAACTTTCTCGTACAACTACCATACAACTACAGTCAAAGAATTTTTTGTCGTTTTTTTTCGTCAACGAGGTTATGTTGGAAAACAAGACTCCGAACATCGAAATTTGACATGGAGAACAGGGCTCTTACACTGTAAAAAAAAATCTTGCAGTATTTGCTACTGGGATTAATATTGTCTCAACTGAGATAAGATTATTTCTAATTCGGATTAATCTTATCTCAGTAGAGATAAAGTTGGTCTAAGTAACAAATTCTGCAGTTAACTTTAATCCTTTCTCGGAGAAACTTTTTACAGTGTACTCTTATCTCTCATCTCTTAAGGGAGAATGTTGTAAGGTTGAACGGGTGGTAGGCAAGGTTTAGTGAAGATAAGGCTCCTGTGGTGTGGGCTGAAGACATTCTGACACCGTAGGTGCCCACTAGCCCCAGAACCAGTCAGGAAATCGGACATATCATAAAAGGCAAGGGAAAAGCCTCGGGGGATCGGCTACTATAGTTCAGCCGCATTCAATCCAGAAATCCCTAATCAAGCTGGTTTACACATCCTAGCGAAGCTGGAATTCACATATCCAGTCAAGCCCGAGGCCTGCTAGCCGAGATGGACCATAACGTAGATCAATTTACTCGTATGTCAAATCATATACCAGCGTGGACATAAATAATGTAGCACTAAAGGATCCCTAACTAAATATATAAACAACTCTTACCATAAATGCTAATATAGAGAGGACCTGCTTGGACCAAGAATGAAAGAGAACTACTTTTGGCTACGGACTCATTCCGTAGCCAAAAAACTTAGAATGAAATGGATCAAAGCCTGACTTTGGATTGGCCAGCAGGTAACTGCGGAGCTAGCGGATAAAGACCGAGTGACGTATTGTCACGATGCCGGGAAATTAATCATGGTGATGAAAACCGAAGAGATATATAGAAAAATAGGCGATAGATGGAGGTAATAACTAGGAGGACTATTGCAGAGCAAAGTGCTATGGGATGTCTCCATAACAAGAAGAAGTAGAAAACTGGAACACGAAATTAAAAGAAATATCAATCAGTCTATACACTGCCAGAAGCTGGATAACATTTGACAGATTTTTGGGCACCCTTCTGTTTAACGTTATGAGAATAGATCTGTTATGACCCTTTTAAGTTTTATCTTTTCGGAAAAGAACATTTAAAAGGGTCATAACGGAAAAATTATCTCGAAACATAACGTTTAAAAGGAAATATCCATGGCGTCAAATATACGATCTAACACAATGATGTCAAACCGTGCGCTATAGAGCAAAATAACACTAGCGAGTAGCGCCAAGACTTATGCTTTCCATACATCAGAAATGGGCATTATTCGTAGCGCCGCCCAATGCGCTCGGAACGTTTAAAGCGAGACAAACTTTCGAACAAACAAGCTTTGTAAACTTTTATTTTGGATACTGTGCCCTTGCTGTAGGGAATGGCGCCCTGTAACGTGTTGGCAGTATGAAACCTTGTGGCCTAAAGGGTTGACCGTGACTCCTTATACTGCTTGTACCTGAAAGGTACCAAAGTAGGATAGATCTTTTTTATAAGTAGTGAACTGAAAGACAAAAATGCTCCTCAGCCGGGGTTTGAACCCAGGACCCTCTGCTTAAAAAGCAGGTGCTCCTACCATTTCAGCTACAGAGGGGCTTGTGAACAGAGTTCGCAATCCACTAGTCTGGTAGAAGCCGGCCATAGGAACAGTGATCCCGCCCGAAGTCAAATACTCTTGATGACTATCTCTCCCTGCCGATGCAGAATCTCCGGGTACTTTCAGAAGAAAGGAAGAAACGGTGTCAAAGCTGCGTTGACTCAGGATTTGAGTCGTTGAATTTGAGTCATTACGCAGATAGACAAAATTTGTTGGCACAAGTCAGGACTGTTCAGCATGCCACCAGGTACCTAAGCTAGGACAAAAGATCCAAGATACTCTTCCATTACAGAGAAATATTCCTAGTTCAGCACCACGTAGACATACCAGGACCCACTAGGCGGGGCCTCATGGTGTAATGGCCTCATGGTGGTGGGCCTCGTGTGTAAAGTGCCGTTAGGATAGATCTGTTGGATTGACGCATCTAAACTCGTAAAAGCACGTTTGTGCAAGGACGTTTGCAAGTGGAGCCTCGGAAACGGAGTTGCTCGACCGTGGACCAGCCACCGAATTTGCCTTGAATGATAATAAAAACAGCTGTAAAGCCCGTATCGGCTGACGTGACAGTTTGCATATGTAATCAGCTGAATCCAGAAGTTGAAATGAAGTAACAAAGAGAAATAAACCAAATAAAGATATAGGAGATATGAATGTTTTACTGTGTCAGATCTCGGGGCGTCATTTATGTCAAATAAAGCTTGGCTAATATTTCACGCTCGCTTCTACTCAGCGAAACATCACTTAGCTAATTTAAAAAAAACTCTGCGTTGGAATATTTCAGTTTCTAGACTCGAGTAGGCTATATGTGCAAATTTTCAGGTGCCGATACGTTTATATTCAAACAATGTTTACAACGGATATACGTCAGCTACGATTCTTGATCAGCGATATTTGACCCTTCTTGGCAAGGGCCCTCGTCAGGCTGTCAATCTTCTGGGTCAACGTCGGGGAAGGAAATAAAGCTGTAATAAATAACTTAAGCTACTACCGACTATAAATATCTTTTTAGGGCAAATTACTTTCAAATGTAATAACATATTACAGTGGTATTTGAAAGTAATTTGTAAGTAATCACTAGTTCTTCTGCGCCATTCTGTGTCGAGCCGTGCCTCGTTTTAGTCGATCCCGAATAACAGCATCGAATGCTCTTCTTATTATGTCTTGCACATATTGAATATGAATGTTTCCCTTCCCTGGTAATAGAAGAATAAATAATTTTAAGATAAATAACTTTCTCAACAGGGCTGAAAGCTATCCCCAACAACAATCCAGAGAGGACTTCAGCGGCGGCAAAGTTCTAATAAAAAAATAACTACACTTAAGACCCTTTTCGCCCAATTTGGACACTAGAATGTTGCAATATTCGACTATATTTCTCTTCGACCGAGTTAAACTGACAATATCATTAGCGTATGCTAAAAACGTTACATGACGTGTAATGTATCAAAGAAGTCTTAAACGACGGAAGACAGTATGACAAACATGCCTTAAAAATACACTGTGAAAAAAATACCATTAACGCGCCGTTTTACTCACAGTATGGTGGGCGCACGATCTGACAAGTCCTTCACACTAAGTCAAATGTTCAACGATGCTTCATTTATGATGGACGCAGGTGTTCTAGACTCAATACTCCGCGGACTACTAGAGGGAGCATCGCAGAACTTCGACAACTCTATCACTGAAGAGGTAAGATTTGTTCTTATATTATAATAATATATTGCAAAAAAAAGGCCACAAAGCCTCTACAAAGTTCTTTTGAAACATTTAGGGTCGTACATTTGGGAAAGAAACATTCCATCAATTTCTTTCTTGAATTGGCTTATTGATGGGGAGTTCGCTGTTTCTTCGGGCAGTTGATTCCAATGGGGTGGCACGCGGTTTTTGAAACTCCACCGACCAATATCTTTGCAGAACCTCTCTGCGGTGAGTTTGAGGCTATGACCGCGTAAGTTGTTGAAGTTAAAGTTGAGGATGTCGTCAGCTTCGACGTTTTCGTACATACCGTGGCATAGCTTGTATGTCTCAATGAGGTCTCCCCTGTGGAAACGGTATGCCAGCGTAGGGAGTTTCAGTCTTTCAAGCCTTTGCTGGTATGGGAGATGTCTCAGTTTAGGCGGGAATTTCGTGAGCCGCCGCTGAACAGTCTCGAGGGCATCAATGTCTCTATTGTAAAAGGGTCTAACTGAGCAGTGCCCATATTCGAGAATGGGCCTTACCAGTGAGGTGTACAGTGTGGTAAGCATATGCTCGTTCTGAAACTGAAAAGATCTTCGAAGTAAACCGGCAACTTTGTTAGCCTTGGAAATGGTCTGTTCATAGTGGCTGTGGAAGCTTACTTGGGAGTCGACTATGATACCCAAATCCCTCTCCTCATCGCTGCTGCTTAGGAAGGTGTCTCCAATTTTATAAGATGACGGCCATTTAGTTCGTCCTAGGGTCATCAGGTGGCTTTTTGTTGCGTTAATTTCCATCAGCCAGACTTTCATCCATTGATTGATTTTATCTAGATCAGCCTGTAGTTGCAGTGAGTCTTCAGGGGATTCGATTACTCGGTATAGCTTCGTGTCATCAGCATACAGCAGAATAGTAGAATCTATTCCGTCTACAAGGTCATTGATGTACAGATTGAACAATAAAGGGCCTAGAACAGAGCCTTGAGGAACTCCACTGAGGACATCCGCGTCTGTGTTACTGGTGGTACCATCAACGACAACTGACTGAGATCTTCCGCAGATGAAGCTTTGTATCCAGGAGAGTAAGCTATTTGGGGTATCCAGTGATCCTAGCCCATACTGTCTAAGTTTGTGAAGCAGACGCTTGTGCGGGACTTTGTCAAAAGCCTTTTTTAAATCCAAATAAATTAGGTCAATCTGGTAGCCTTTATCTATTTTGGACCTCCAGTCTTCTACAGCAGTAAGTAATTGGGATTCAGCACTTCTCTTTTTCAAAAATCCGTACTGCTTTTTCGTGATGATTTTTCTGGCTAGGAGTTGCTCTATTAAGTGGTTCGCGATGATGGATTCCATTATCTTACAGGGGATGCATGTGAGACTGATAGGTCGGTAGTTTGAAGGGTCGCTGCGCTTTCCTGCTTTGAATATTGGACTGACAGTTGCTTTCTTCCACAGAGAGGGCAGTTGCCCCAATTCCAGCGACTTTTTGAAGATGGCAGTCAGCGGTTCGGCTATGACACCAGCGAGTTCCTTCAGTACTCTCGGATGAAGCTTATCTGGACCTTGCGATTTGCTCGGATCGAGTTGTTTTAGCTTCTGCAGTACTTCAGTGATGTTTATCTGCGGGTGATCGATTTCTTCCTCCTGTTTGTCTTTTATGTCAGGTAAAGGGTCTGAGACGTCAGGCTCCCTTGTAAATACTGATGAAAACTGATCGTTCAGCAGATTAGCTTTCAGCTTCGGGTCGTCAACAGAGGTGTTTGTGACAGGATTAATCAGAGATGGGAATGCTGGAGCGCATCTGCGCTTCGCGTTCACGTGATGCCAGAAGTTTTTTGGGTTTTCTTTAATGTTGTCAGCGAGGTTCTTCTCTCGTACGTTGGCTTCACGTCTGGTTGATTTTCTTACCCTGTTTCTGAGTCTACGGAAGGCTGCTCCTTTCTCGGGGCTATCGCGGTCGGTCGTGTATTCGTTCCACGCTTTTTGTTTTTCTTTGATGAGGTCGACTGTAGCTTTAGGAAGAGCGGCCCTTTTATTGTCAATGTATATCGGTATGAATTTGGCCTCGGCTGAGAGTATAATTTGCTGGAACTTGGTATACATCTCATCCAGGGAAAAGTCATTATCAAATTCTTGTGACCAGTTTATCTGACTAACTTCGCTGCGCATCGCTTCGTAATTACCCTTGTAGTAATTTCGCCTTGACTTCGCACTAGCTGCTGAGATATCTGTGCTTATTGCGAAGGCTATACAGACGTGGTCTGATTTTCCGACAGGCGGGAGGATGCGAATGTCACTTAAGATTTCGGGTTCCTCCACGAGAAGTAAGTCGAGGAGATTCGGTGTATCAGTCCCTCTCATCCTTGTGGGCTCGGATATCAGCTGGTCGAGAAAACAGTCATCAATTGTTCCCAGAAAGTTCTTCTCTGGACTGTTAGAGTTGAATATACTTGTGTAGCGCCTGGACCAGTCGATCTTAGGAAAGTTGAAGTCTCCAATGATAATCACTCTGTCCTTGTACTTTTCAGCATATTCTCTTATTTCGGAAAAGATCTTGACGTCATTCTCTGGGCTGCTGCTTGGGCTACGGTAGTAAATACCAAGGTAAAGATCGGGCGATGCGTTTGATTTTATCTGGAGCCACAGACTTTCAGCTGGAGGGCTCTGACTAGTGGGTGCTAGAGCTGCTTCCAGTTCTGTCTTGTAGTAGCATAAAATCCCTCTACCAGAGTTTTCTTCCAGATTTGCCTCGGTAAGTTTGTACCCTGATATTTGGAATTCTGGTAATGTGGGCTGATAGCGACAGTTTTTGGGCTTCACCTCAACAATGGCCACGATGTGTGGCTTTTCCACTTGAATCAGTAGTTTGGTTTCATCGAGCTTGTTCAAGAGAGAGTCTGCATTAAAATACAGACATTTGATGCCATTGTAGTTTTTTCTTTGGAAGCTGTGGCCGTTATTTTGTCAGTGTCTTGATGGAGTTTCCTGAGTAGAGCTGTTGTCCGCTTGTTTGAGTCTCTTGATCTGACGCTGTTGGGCATGGTGAGCCCTCTGCATTGGTGTTCGATCCGGGTTGATGTAGACTTGCTTGCGTACTGTGTCGTTCTTTGACTTTCG
The DNA here is from genome assembly GCA_023053575.1 of Branchinecta lynchi. Taxonomy (NCBI): domain Eukaryota; kingdom Metazoa; phylum Arthropoda; class Branchiopoda; order Anostraca; family Branchinectidae; genus Branchinecta; species Branchinecta lynchi. The sequence continues at coordinate 20,240,891 of JAKZAP010000014.1, read as the reverse complement.
AAGGTTTGGCGCGCCTTTTAAGATCTGCGATCGTTTCTTACGAACTTCGATCGAGTTTCTTTCGAGCTTGACAAGCAGTAGCCTCGGAAAACCCGTATCACGAGCTTGGCCAAGCCTGACTGTCTCCAGTATGTCTGTTGCCTGTAGTTGGGCGCCCACATCGTTTTCTGCAGTCAGCTGAATGACGTTTTCTACATCCGTTCTGTTCTTTGACTCGGGAAGGCCGAATATGACGAAATTTGCGCCCTTATCTTCTCGAAGTTTCCTTTCTCTTTCTGCTTTGATCATTGTAGCGACGGCTGGCTCAAAGCTGTCCGGCGACTGTCTACCTTCTGTTCCCCTAAGCTGTTGTTTTGTGGATGGTTGTCTTTGACTTGTGGCAGTTTGCTGTAGTGATTCTGTCACCTTTAGCTGCAAAAGAGCAACATTTCGTTTGCTACAGCTTGAGCATTCGTATTTGAACAGCCGGGACGCCTCGTCGTGCAGCTTTATCGCTAAGAACAGGTCCAAATGCATGGTAGTGCAGCCTGCGTGTTCCCACTCGCCACAAAAGAAGCAGCAGATGGAAGTTTTGTCTTCTGCTGGTGTGTGACAGTGACTGCATTGGAATATGTTCTCAGATTCTTTGTTTCGCGAAGTTGACGGATCTGTGACAGGGGCAGGGGGGCTAACTGACAAAGTAATGGGGTCTAGCGTTGAGCATAAACCATCTTCAACTGTACTGCTTTGGGTGCATTGCTGCTCACCTTTTGGTGCTGGGGTAACCGACTGCTTTCGTTTTATCGTACCGGTATGTGGCGAGCTAGTGCTTTGATTCTTGCATGATGGACAAACAAATGTTTTTTCCAAATCTCGCGTAATCCTGAGCTTTAGACATCTTAGGTGGAACCACTTGGTACACTTAGTACATTTTACTCCACCACCGTTTGCCGAAGTTACTTTTTCACTACAGATTCCGCATGGGCATGTGTTAGCCATTGCTGAGACAAAAAGTCTTTCAATCTAGTAAAGTTCTAACTGGTGGCAACTCTTTGGTAATTTACCGTGCTGGCGTTCTCCCAATGACTTCCCACGACGCTTCGACTTTCCGGTGACGTGAGTCGAAGGGCAACGGTGTTTCCGGCGTCTGAATCTAGTAATGTTCTAGCTGGTGGCAGCCCTCTCGTTCTTGACCGTGGTGTTCTGGGGTTCAGCACCAAATATGTCTTCGCTAATTCTGCCTTTACCACGCAGTTTATCTGAAACTTCAAGCTTTTGAGTGCTTGGAAGCTACTCCTAAGATGTATAGTCGCTTAACAGACCTGTCTTACCAATAATACTAACGTAACCTACTTCCGTAATCACTCCATCTATTTCTAAACCCGGAGACCCGAATTTCGTACGGTACATTCTGACCCCTTTAACAACAAGACCAAAGGTTTCGATGGGATCCCAAAAATTCAACGTTTGATCCAAACAATTGGGTCTTGTCTTATCAAGACTCCTTTAACATTTTTACTATTAAAATTCAGAAACAGATTAAAGCCAAAAAGCTAATCATCTGAGAAAACCAAGTTCAGATATGGATTCAGCATGTTTGTGTTTACCCATATAAGTCATATCTGTTTTGACGAAAACTTCCTGCCTTACTTCTGCCAATTTCCCGGTTTCGACCGAATTCCGGCACTATCTGTCCGGCAAAAAAAGAAAGCTAAAAAACGAACTCAGCATATCTTCTTTCCCCTATGTTGAACATCTATTCAACTTCATTAAAGCCAGCCAGATTCCGGGCGAACTATAAATCCGGGTAAAAAATGATTGTCATACACGGATTCAGCATCTCTTCTTACCTCTGAATCGGATATCCAATCAACTATAAATACTTTTAACAATTTTTCGGTTTTGGCCGAATTCTGGGCGAACTACTTGCCCGGCGAGAAAATGGTTTTCACTGTCACCATCGGGTTCAGCATGTCTTCCTATCCCTAAACCGAACATCTAATCAACTTCAAATAAAACTTTTACTTTTAACAGACTTTCCGGTTTTGGCCGGATTTCCAGGTTAACTACTTGTCCGGCAGAGAAATAGTTTTCACCGTCGTGTTCAGCATCTCTTCTTACCCCTAAATCGAACATCCAATCAACTTCAAATAAAACTTTTACTTTTAACAAACTTTCCGGTTTTGGCCGGATTCCGGGCGAACTACTTGTTCGGCGAGAAAATGGTTCGTGCTCAGCATATTTTCTTACCACATAATCGACTATCCCATTAGCTGTTTAATAATATTTTGCTTTCCCCTTAATTTAAACCCCTCCCCCACCCCCAAATATAGGGCTGCAAAGCCCATCTACGAACTCGACCTTGCTCTTGACCCAAAGAGTCCTCACACCAAGTTTCATCAAAATATCTCATTCCCTTCGAGAGTTATCGTGCTTACAGACGGACGGACGGATAGACGGACAGACGGACGGACGGACAACTTTTGCGATGTCATAGGTATCCCTCCACTTACGTTTTGGGATCCCGAAAAGGGGGTCGTCTGCGGTCGTCTGCGAGAAGTCTTTTGCATTAGAAAAACTGGTTATGTAAATCTTCGCTGTTTTCGCGACAAGTTAACGGGTCTCGGAAAAGGCTTAAAACAGCGAATAACATGGATTATTTGTTGAAAGCACCGCATAGTTTCAAATTCAAATATTTTAAAATACTGTAAATTGGAGTAAATAGTGCGATGGGTCCTTTAAGCAATCAGAAATATTTATAAATACAGGTTTGTGCACTTTCTTAACCCTTTCGCACCTGGCGTGACAAACTAGTTATAGATGTTTGGGAATTTATTAAGAGCAGCAATATATACTAAAGTTTAACTGAAAAGCCAACTTATTTTTGTTTCATTTAATTTAGTTCACGGAATTATTTGGATTTTCCTAGGGATCTTTTTTATTTTTCTCTCTATGCTCTAGTATGACGTTCGCAGAATATATACGGCCGTCCACATAACGCTAAGTTCTACTGTGACGCGGAAAATTTGAATCTCAACACAGACCTGGCCTATCGGTGGTCAGTGATGAACTCGGTAGTCATTGGTCCCTGCGTGAACACTTATTTTAAGTGTTAATAATAAACCATTGTCGTCAAGCATACAACACATGTACAAGCGCATAGAGGTAGCCTACATCAAAGCCGGCAGGTAAACTCCACATTTGAATTGATTATTCTTGGATAGCGGAGCAATGAAGATCGTGTCCCACCCTTCTAACAACAGTAACTATTAGTTACTATTTTCGTTCCAACCTCGTGAAAAATTACTACGCTGACCGTTCCTTACCACGCTTTGGGAGCGTATTTCGCGTATTTGCTAACCACGCTTGAGAGCGTAGTAAGCGTGGTAACCACGAATCTCTGTGATGTGATTGGCCGAGTTAGCCCGTAGCACGATATTTTGGCGAAATAGAAAAATGTGTTCCAGCCTTGACGCCAAAAAGCCAGAGTTTGTGACGTCATGCGTAGTCACTACCGGAAGTAGGGTGGAACACGCTCAAATGTATGTTTTCCTCCCTATAAAACTATGTGCAAAAGTTAAGTTTTCTAGAGCGGAGGAGGGTGGGAGTCGGATAGCCGCAATGTGCGTATCCGGTAGTCAAAATCCAATAGGAACCCGTGATACTTGGAAGAGCACGAATAACCACTATTCAAGGTATTGACTAAATTCTAGCCGATTATCTGCGGCCCGTGGCGTTTTCATGGCGTCATGAAAGAAATAGGAAAATTCGATTAAATTAATGTTGCAGAATATATATTTGTATCTATATATATAGAGCCGAGTGGCCAGTGAGGCGTCGGACGCGTTTACACTTACACACCGTTCTAGGGACAATCTTTTATTCAAACAATGTTTACACGGATACGTCAGCTCTGATTTTTCATTTCTCTGATTTTGCTGATGAAAAATCAGAGCTGACGTATCCGTGTAAACATTGTTTGAATAAATGTTTCAAAGTCAGCTTGGGCTCAAAGAATATTTAGGGACAATCAATCTCAGTAAATGGAAAATACAGACTTTTCGTGTGACGACCGGTAGATAAATTGGCTAAAGTTTAGTCAACACCCTATACAAGGGTCTCACACGTATTTTCCTTTCTGCTGGATATCCCGAGTTTTTTTGTACCTTGCGATCTTTTCCAGCTAACCACAAAGTTATTCCGAGGGACGGAACTCTATGGCTTCGACCTTGCTGCCCTGAATCTCCAGAGGGCGAGAGACCATGGTATTCCAGGTTACAACACCTACAGACAAGTGTGCGGGATGAAGAAGGCTGCCAGTTTTGATGACCTGTCGGACGTCTTCACCGACGCGGTAAGTCGAACTGAAAAGCATGCAAAAGGGGTTGCAAAAGGGAGGATGCGCAAACACTGCAAACCAAGAACAAATAATGAGTAAGAACAATGGTCTCTCATCCATCCACCGACTAAAAATGTTCCGACAAAAATGAGCGGAGGTGGGCCGATACAGAGCCTTCTTGGTCGCCCGTGTATACTCGTTTGTCTCCGCCGTTACACGCTTGAGTCATTTACGAAGAAAAAAACGTAGCCACTAGCGAGGCGGATGTTCTGGCCTGTTCACACGGGAAGGAAATAGCGTTGGTTTTGTTTGAGTAGACGCTGGCGTCTGATTAGGGATGCGAAAAACAAAATTGAACTTGATGATGGTCATTCATAATCGCTTTTGTTATACCATGACCATCAAATCCATCAATCCGGAGAATGAAATCCCCAATGACATTCCTTTATATGTCTCTGGGGAGAACTATACAATGACAAACCGGGATTTGAAGCGCACTCACTGAAGTCATGACCCATTGAGTTTCAACATCTTTAGTTTTAAATTTGTCAGACGAGTGTAAACTAAGACTAACGTAATTAAGGCTTGCGAGGATTACTGAAATTACTGAAAAGGTAGAATAGCATGGAATAGCCAAATAATAGGCTACTAGTAGGTGAGTCTATATTTTTTGTTTTTCTTCTTTTTTTCCCAAATGTATAATTGAATTCATTTCGATTTAGTAAGTTAGATTTCAATTCAGCAGTTAATTGAAAGTTCGCCTCAACCTGGTCTATCTCTTTTGCCTTTTAGTTCACTATTTACAAATAATTCGATGTCAACGGCGTATTTTCCCATCAAATAAAAGTCTTTGGTTTTCGTACTGAGGCCTTGCCATAATAATAATAATAATCTGTATTTAAAGCCAGAGGCCATATACATGAACAAGATATACACTAATTAAGCAACTAAATTTAACAAAATATAACAAAAATTCAACTTCTATTCTCTCGAAATTTCACTCCTTCATCGATAAATCTACACACTTTACATATTATCTGCACCGATGTACAATCCAAGATGTCTGGAAGCCGCAAATTCCACCCAAGCAGAGACACCCTTAAATCAGAAAGCTCATGACACTTCAGCAAAAAGTGCTCCAAATCATCATTCCCTTCATTACATAAAGGGCAGGGTGTCGCCAAACTCGGTTCTCCATTTTTTCTTTTTACAAATTTAAGTTTCCTATGTACTGGTAAGCAATTCGCTCTCATATGGGCTCTAGTTTGTCTAGGACCCACAAAGGAGTCCTAGTTTTTTTTTAAATTTAATTCAAAATAGTATCTGGTTAGTTTGTCACAACCTCTAAACCACTGCATTTTTCATCTGGTAGTCTCAACTGAGAGCAAATACCTGGAATAAAATTTATCTCTTCTTGTTCTGGATATTGACACATTCGTAATATCTGCTTTGCATCAAATGCCAGTTTCTGCATATTTCGACACATTCTTAATTGCTTCTGAAATTTCTTGTCAACCCCCGAAAGCTTGTCTGAATCGATGAGCCGGCAACCGCTGTTTCCGCGTCCAGTCCAGTATGAACGGGCTTATCACTTCTGCCTCCTATCGATTTTTCTTCCTCGATGGTTTACTGCGTTACACCTTCTCTGTAGAGGTAACGACTTTCGATGTCCCGGGTAAGCTCCACCTCCGCTCGTTTGCGTCGGGAGTCGACTCGACCTAGCTGGGTTGTATATCAGAGATAGGGAGACAGCAGTTATTGCTTTTATTTGTTCTTGCTGCAAACTATAAAAATAACTGTAGTGCCGTTAGGATGGATTAAAGGCCATAGGTAGTTCAAATGATCACCACAGTTTGTTTATTTTGAAGTTTGTCTACTGCATTGTATTTCATTATATATTTAGTAGGCTAATTTGTCTTAACGGTCAGCTGTTTATTAGTATGTCAGTGTGTGTGAGTTTGATTGACATGTTGTTGTTCCTTTTTATACACTACTCTTCAGTTTTGAAGGATTCAAATAAATAATAATAATAATTAATAATAAAATCTCGGAATGAAAACGGAAGGAATGATTAAGGACGTAAGCGAGTCATTAATACTCTCGATGACTAACTCTCCTTGTAGATGCACCATCGCTCTTTATCCAGCAGAAGAGCCAGAAGCGGCACCACAGCTGTCCCGAACGACTTTGCTTTCTTTCTTTATTTTGTTTTGTTCTGCCTCTTTCAGTTTTCTTCTCTTTTTTGAAAAAGTATGTGAAAATTAATGTAAAGTGAAGTTTTTTTTTTTTTACTGCCCCCACAGGCCCATTTGGGCTTTCCTGCAATCAGAAGTATCAGCTACATGTATAAAGGATGTTAAGAAGGTTTACAGGTGTGTTCATGTAGTTTAGCATGTAAAAAGTTGATTTGTATCATAAAGAGTATCACAATAAACTAAACTAAACTAAACGATCGCTGTGATTGGTTGACGCAGGATTTGAGCTGTTGAGTTTGAGACGTTTTCTCGTTCTTCCTGAGGATCACTGGCGTTTTTTGGACTTAGTCATAAAGAGTATAGAGGGAAGTCAGGTCCTATAAAGTTTAACTGAAAGAGTAGCTTTTTTTTTACATCTGATATTGGAATAAACTGAATTCCCATCTAAGGGATTTTGAACTTTTCACCCGGCGCGCTAATAGGCTAATAACGTTCAGAGTAAGTGCTGTTTGCACGACAACCCAAAATTCATCCAGACGCGGAGAATTTGGATTTCAACAAAGACCTGCATTTCTTTGTGTTACGGAAGCAAAGTTCTGAAAAGCCACGCCTCAAGAAAGTACGAAAGTGACGATAAGATATGTCTTTTTGTTAGTTGTGTTATTTTTCGTCAATAGCTTAGTTGCTAAATATTTCAAGCAAATAGAGGTACCGCGAATCCGATAGAATAATTTCTTTCGATGAAATCTATTATCTGTGGATTGCGGCAAACAAAGTCACGCATTTTTACCGGGTTTTCAGGCCTATTTAAGTAAATAACGGAAGTCTCTACTACTAGTCTCTTGTCTCTACTGAGATAAGATAATCTCTAATTCGAATTAATCTTATCCCAGTAGAGATAAGATTAATCCCAGTAGCAAATACTGCAGTTAACAAAATATTCCAAAAGGCCAAGCTGACTTTGAAACACATATTCAAACAATGTTTACAACGGATATACGTCAGCTACGATTCTTCATCAGCAATGGAAGGAGCAGACGCTCCTTGCTAGCAGATTCCATGTGTGCAAGTAGGGTCTAGGCGAGACCCCCCCCCCCCCAGACCCCAACATATCTGAAAATAAAATACCTCAATAGTTGGGTATCAGAGAGACAATGTTTAACAGAAGCCGAAACTGACCAGATCAGGGGAAAAGCATGCATCAACATTTTTGGGCATTTACTGCAAGATAATTTGAAAAAAAAAAACAAAAAAAAAAACACTCAGAATAACATCTTATAAGCAAAGACCCTTAGAACCAAGATATTTCCCATCCCCCATAACCAATCAAGTATTGAAACAACCTAATTTGAAATCGTCCCACTTTAAAAGCTTTTAATGTAAAGAAACTGCATGTAGAAACCCAAAGAGTCCTTGAAGATCTTGCAAGAACAGTTTCAATCGCAGTACTGAATGACTTGCCAGACAGTCCGAACCTTTAAACCTCTTTTTCGTTAGCAAGGTAATAACAAGTGCAATAAACCCCCCCCCCCCCCGACCAAAAAAACTCCGGTAGCAAAAAAACCCGGCGATCCCCCCCCCCCCCCCCCCCCCCCCCCCCCCCCCCGAATCCTTTACATTTAATACTAATGCAAAACATTTAAATTGACTTCCCGTGATCGTAGTCTGTCAAGTGGACTTCTCGTACAAGGCCAAAGATTTCGATGGGATCCCAAAATATTTGATTTGTCTCTTAAGTTAAACCCCCTCCTCCACCCCTAAATGTAGGGCTACAGAGCCCATCTACGAGCTCGACCTCACTCTTGACCTAAAGAATCCTCACACCAAGTTTCATCAAATTATATCATTGCATATCATATCATTGCACTATTTAAGCAAATTATATCATTATATAGTTATAGTGCACACAGACGAACAACTTTTGTGATGTCATAGGTATCCCGCCACTTACGTTTTGGGATCCCAAAAACTAACGGCAACTAACTGCAGCTTCCTCGGCAAGAAGGGGAAGTTATTGAGAGAGGATTTGTTGGGGGGGGGGGGGGGGGGGGGGGTCGTTACACTGAGTGGCACGGGTTTTGATCTTTCAGTTTTAATACCTCACTGACCACAGCTTCAGGTGAATGCGTGTGTTAGTTCACTTCAGCAATTATTCTGTCACCACCAACCTTCAGCTTCGCTTTAAACTCCCCTCCCTTGTATATATTGGTTCTGCCTACGCTTAACGCATTAAAAACTAAGAACACATCCAACACGAACACAAAGTTGCGTCCAGTTATTCTACTCTTATATATCCGTCAGTAGGTACATGAGTTAATCCGGGTACCCTATACGTAGCGTAGGGATAACTTGGGACTAGGAGACTCTTTTGGGATTGTCTTTTTTTATACCGGGGGGGGGGGGGGGGGGGGGGGTCGGGGGGTTTTCCTACCGGGGGGGAGGGTTGTCCGGGTGTGTGTGTCCGGGGGGGGGGGGGGTTCGCCGGGGGGGGGGGGGGGTTAGCCGGAACCCGTGTAAGTAAGTCCCAAATAGAAATAAGGTTTCTTGATTGATCCGTACCCTGATGAAGAATCGTAGCTGACGTATATCCGTTGTAAACATTGTTTGAAGATACTGCAGTTAACGTTAATCCTTACTT
>JAKZAP010000014.1:20181641-20231640 GCA_023053575.1 Branchinecta lynchi | reverse complement strand
GTAGCGAGTCAATTACCGTTTCGTCTCACGTCGTATACCTTGGTCTGCCGATAGGCCGTAACCTTAAAGAAACTCGTGTACTAATCATTAAACACGTCGAGAAAAAACTTCGAACCGCATACGGTTCTATCGTCGCCAGTAGACTCCTATTATGCCGAAAGTATCTCGCGATCATGTATAACGCTGTCGCACTGCCGCATATCCTGTATGTCGCGCCGTTTTGGAATTTGTTAACCGAGACCCAAAAACGTAAGCTCCGGTCCCTTTACTTCAGATTTGCAAAGTTTCTGCTGCGTTGTCCCTTGTGGACGAGGAACACCTTTTTGATTGAAAAACACCAGATTGCGGACCCTAGTATCGCCGTGGATCGGGTAATTTCAAATTTCCAGGGGAAATGGAACCACCCCTGGCTTAGACACTTTTATAGTTCGTGATCCGTAATTATTATGTAAAACGTCATGTGTCTGTATATGTTGCGCCTTAAATGTCTCTTCTTTTTTTCTTTTTCTTCTTTTTTACTCCGTTTTGTTCTTAAGTGAAAAATACGGGAAATAAATACTTTACTTACTTACTTACTTACTTACTTACTAGCTGGGTTTCTTACCAAGTCGATAGTTTAGCCTAGGGACAAAATCAGGCAAAAATGGGAAACTTAATAGTTCTTGTCAGTGTTTTGTGGAGCTGTTCTTGTCAGTATAATGACTATAAGACTGAATCCACATATCTTCTTTGTCTTGATACCGGGTAAATGGAATGATCAAGATTGAACAAAAAAGTCGTCTGATAAAACTTAAATGGTTGGATAGCCTAGGTCTAGATAAAGAACATGTTGGATAACGAGTTTCCGACTTATATTGATATTGCCACTGTGTACTATACTAAGGGGGCAAAAAGTTAAGCAGCTGATTAGGAATTAAAGCATGCTTGCCGAATTTGACGAAGACAGGAAATCCACAGGACCTGATTGTCTGGATGAAGGAAGTTCGGTAAATATTCCCCTATGAAAATATTCCTTCAGCGCAATCTGACCGAGAGTCGTAGTTGACTTCTCTAAACAGAAACGTCAGCTGAATTTTCAGCTGACGTATCCGTTTAAGGCAGTCAGCTAATATTCCCCATTTGTATCCCAAAAACCTTGAGTCTTGTTCTTTCGGTGGCAGTAACGTACATGTCGTATCATATCAGTAAGTAACATATCATATGACAGTATTGGGTTCCTAAAGTGTTTGCTTCATTCACTATTTTCATTTCTGTTTTCAGTTGACGGTGGCCATCGTGCTGTGATCTTTGACAGATTCAGTGGTGTGAAGAACACAGTTATTGGAGAGGGAACACACTTTTTCGTCCCCTGGGTCCAGAAACCAATCATATATGACATCAGGTCTCGCCCCAGGAATGTTCCAGTCGTTACAGGAAGTAAAGGTGTGTAAACGAATAAGTCCAAATATGCCAACTCTTCAAGATCACAAGATTTGGTCTTCTTCCTGTATGGGAATAATTCAAGTCGTAAACGATTGGAAACGATCGTTTTTTTTTCAACTGTGTTAAGGGACATTTTTCCAATTGAAAATAATTGGAAAAAATCATAAATTACTGATTTTAGGATTGGAAACAGTTCTTTCCAGTTGAATACAGTAATTAAAAGGACCTGTCTTACCTATAATAATAACGCATATAGCAAATATATCACTTCATATATTTCTAAACCCGGAGACCCTAATTTTGTACTGTACATTCTAACTCATTTTCTCACTTGTTGCGGTTTGCTAACTTTGATGTGTATCACGCTGTCGGCGGTTGTGTGCGAGAAGTTTTTCCATCAGAAAAACCGGTTGTGGAAATTCTTTCCCTGTTTTTCCCAAAACGTAAGTGGAGGGATATCTATGACATCGCAAAAATGTCCGTCTGTCTGTGAGCACGATAACTCTCGAAGGGAATGAGATATTTTGATGAAACTTGGTGTAAGGGTTCGTTGGGTCAAGGGTAAGGTCAAGTTCGTAGATGGGCTATGTAGCTCTACATTTAGGGGTGGGGGAGGGGGTTCAAATTAAGGTACAAACAAAATATTTTTAATTAGCTAATGTGATATTCGATTATAGGGTAAGAAATGCTGAGCACGACAGTGAAAACCATTTTCTCGCCGGACAAGTAGTTCGTCCGGAATCCGGCAAAAGCCGGAAAGTTGGTTAAAAGTAAAAGTTTTATTTGAAGTTGATTAAATGGCCGATTCAGGGGTAAGAAGACATGCTGAACACGATGGGGAAAACAATTTTCTCGCCCGACAAGTAGTTCGTCCGGAATCCGGCAAGAACCGGAAAGTTGGTTAAAAGTAAAAGTTTTATTTGAAGTTGATTAAATGGCTGATTCAGGGGTAAGAAGATATGCTGAACACGATGGTGAAAACAATTTTCTCGCCGAACAAGTAGTTAGTCCGGAATCCGGCGAAAACAAGGAAAGTTGTTTAAAAGTAAAAGTTTAATTTGAAGTTGATTAAATGTTTGATTTTCGGGTAAAAAGACATGCTGAACAACGATATTGAAAATCATTTTCGCCGGACAACCAGTTCGCCCGGAATCCGGCCAAAACCGGAAAATTTGTTAAAAGCAAAAGTTCGATTAGATGACAGATTAAGGGTTAAGAACAGAGGCTGAGTCGGTATATGACAATCATTTTTACCCGGACATATAATTAGTCCGGAATCCGATTGTAACCGGATTTTTTTTTAAGTCAAACTTTTATTCAAAGTGGATTAGTTGTTCTTTAAAGGGATAAGTAGATTTGTTGGGCGCTGGATTTGTTTCTGAATTTTCTTTGTTTGCTGGACTAGTAGTTGGCAGAAGTAGAGCAGGAAGTCTCGGTCAGTATCGTCAAAATAGATATGGCTTTTGAGGTATATCTGAACTTGGTTTTCTCTGATGATTACCCTGTCCAAGACTGGATCTGACGAAGACAAGACCCGATTGTCTGAATCAAATATTAGATTTTTGAACAAAACAATCGTAAACAGTTGTAAAATTACAATTGGAAACAGTTGTTTCCAAACGTTTACAGTTGGGATTTCAGATTCGCCATTTCAGTTAAACTGTTTTGATCGTTTAAAACTCAAAATAATTCAACTTCTCTAGTACCGTTTTTAAAAATCAGGTGTTACTTCAGGACTTGAAAACCAAACCAACTGTTTTCCGATCGAAAACAACTGAAAACGATCGGAATAGGTTCGCTAATAATTTCACTTTCAGATCTCCAGAATGTCAGCATCACATTGCGTATCTTGTTCCGACCCATGCCAGGTCAGCTGCCAAATATCTACTCCACCCTGGGCATTGATTACGATGAAAGGGTGCTTCCCTCCATTACCAGCGAAGTTTTGAAAGCAACAGTGGTAAGTAGGATTCTTCCATATTACGAGGGAACATGCGCCGGGATATCTTTTTCTTTAGCACTTACATCAAAACTGTATGCTGCATGAGCAACATGTCCCAGAGCCTTCCTTCTTATTTGAGAGAATTGGCAGAAGTAACAATGCACACATTTATACTTGAGCGTATTCCATCCTTCTAACGATGGTAACTATGAGTTACTATTCCCGTTCCAATCTCGTCAAAAGTTACTACGCTAACCGTTCCAACCTTCTCGAAATAGGAACTAATAGCTTACCATGCTTACCATGCTCGGGAGCGTAGTAAGCGTGGTAACTACGAGTCTCTGTAACCTGATTGGTCCGATTAGCACGTGACTAGATATTTGACCGGAAAAACAAAAGGGCGTTCCAGCCTTGACGCCTAGAAGCCAACAATCGTGACATCGTGCGTAGTAACTAGGGTAAGTAGGGTGGAACACGCTCTTGGATGCCAACCCGCTTCTCTGAGCTGCGATGGTTTTCTTTGCCCCTGCATCATCTTTGGCTACTGTTTCATGGGTACAAAGTATTTTTCTACAGCTTTTTCTGTTCATCTTCAGTTCGACCTATTTGCAAAAATACTCTATAACTGAAAGGTTGCTTATGCCCCTAAACTTCGTCTTAAACTTGTTTCAACTAGATGTTCCTTCAGCCCAAGCTGACTGCGAATCGTATTTGACGGTGCAAAACGGATAAGTCAGCTACATCCTACAAGTACCCATCTTAACTGGAAAGAAGAAGTAGAGACAGGTGACTCCTAAATAAAATGCAGATACCCTTTCGAGGACCCAATCAAACAGCAAAAACGGCACCCGTGTCCAGAATAAAATCATAGGACCAGCTTTAACTCCAACCAATTTTCAAAGAAGAAGTTCACAAAATCGGATATTTAAGGAAGAATATTTAATTTTTTTTCACAAGTTCATTTTCCAGCTTGAGGCTGAAGAGGACCCTTGCCAAGAAGGGACGAAATATAGATATAATAAATTGTAGCTGACTTATCCGTTTGTTTTAACTTCACGACCGACGAAGTTTGTCTAAGCTTTCGGTACAAAATTGAGCCCCTGTCTTGTCGTTACGTCATTACCACAGCAGGAACCAAGGTGCTCAAAAAGAAAATCAAACCAGAGGTGAACAGCCAGCAAAATTTCCGTAATATTTCGTTTTAGGCCCAGTTCGATGCTGGTGAACTAATTACACAGAGAGAGTTAGTCTCCCAGCGGGTAAGTGAAGACCTAACAGAAAGAGCTTCACAGTTTGGTCTTATTTTGGATGACATCTCTATTACCCACTTGACATTCGGAAAGGAATTCACAGAAGCTGTTGAATTGAAACAGGTGAGTTCTTCGTTGTAATTTAGAATAATCTGAATGCTTTTCGAAATACTCTTTCAACAAATTTTGGAGCAAAGATAATGTGTTGTCCCCAGATGGCCCATTTATTCCCCCCTCACCTCCCGTCTTCTGTGCGTCGGTCCGAGAGGAATACTGGCTATCAGTTTTCTCTAAATCCTGCTAATTCTTCTGCCCAAATTTTACGTAGTTTCATCCCATCATTTAGTTCTGGTCATATCTTGTAAGTGCGTTAGTTAAATTCTGTCCACTTTAATTTCAGTGGGGAAAGGCGTCAGACCAGGTGGAATTTTATCACCATATATTTTTAATGCATGTTTGGCAGGTTGTCTACGGTCGCGTAAGACTTCTTTAATACATTTTGCACGTGATATAACGTTTTTAGCATATGCTGATGATATTATTATTTTAAGTCGGTCAAAGGAAAAATTAAATGAAAACTATAACATTTTAGTGTCTAAATTGGGGCAGAAGGGTCTAATAATTAGTTCTGAAAAGTGTAATTATTTTGTGATTAGTAGTTTGCCGACACTGAATTCTCCTCTGGATTCTGGTGGGGGGATTGTTTTCAGCCATGTTGAGAAAGTTATGTATCTTGGAATCCCGTACTCATCTAATAGCAGGGATTGGAAACTTATCCTTATTCAACATGTGTAAGATAAAATAAGAAGAGCATTCGGTGCTGTTATTCGTTCACGAGCGACGTATTGCAGAGATGTTCTTGGTTCTATTTATACTGCTGCTTCACTTCCTCACATTATAGTTCCGTTTGCTTTCTTTTCTTCTTTCCGTCCCTCTGAACTTTCTGCGCATCGCAACCTTTTCCTTTTTTCACGAAAAAATGCCCTGATTAGTTTATTTATTTTGAATTCAGTATTTTTCCATGTATTTCGTTGTAAATTTAGTAGGCTAACTTGTCTTTAATGGTCAGCTGTTTATTAGTATGTACGTGTGTGTGAGTTTGATTGACATGTTGTTGTTCCTTTTTATACATTACTCTTCAGTTTTGAAGGATTCAAGTAAATAATAATAATAATAAATTGTTTCGGGTCTGTGTGTTTCGTAAATATTGTATTCCACTTCTAGCTGTAAGCTATTTGGTTAATAAACTTGATTGATTGGTTGATTTTTTCATGAACATCCACAGTTAGCTTGTTCTGGTAGAGTCATATTCCTTTCCATCTCAATTTCCTCAGTTAGTTGACACGGAACCGTGTATCAACCCGCTTGTCTGCGTGATCCTTTTGCTACTTTAGTCATCTTTACGTGACAGTCCGCACATATGCCAATAGTTTCAATTTTGAAAACTCTTCGTCTTCCCAAACTAACTGCGAAAGCGTATATTCAAAATGACTTTAAACAGATTTCAGCTAATATTTTCTTATATTTCGACCCTTCTTGGGAAGGGTTCTCGTCAATCTGTAAAGAAGGGCCGAAACATCGTTGAAGATAATTTTAGCTGACTTGTCCATTTTGTGTCATTTTAATATAAGTTGCTGGCGTAAAAATACCACCTAGCTTGACCGTCAGACAGTCGGTCAGCTGGATGGCAATCTGCCATTTTTTTATAATTGCTAAAACAATGCAAGAAACACCCTTTTTCCGTGTCTGAAGTGGCCAACATCTGTTTTTCGCATGACTGGTAGGCTACATAAAGTCCTCCCCCACTTCGTTCCCTCATATGAGTTGCGTTTTGGCAGATACCATGGTATCTGTTACCACGGTAACTGAATCTGCGATTAGTCGTTTTTGCAGTAACCGTGGTACATGATACACGGTTGCTGTGCAAAAACGACTATTGCCGAAGGTACACTTTTCGAAGTCATCCCAAAAGAAAAACTGATATCCAGTTACATCACTAAGGGGTAAACCTCTTTCTCACCAATTTGACAAAGTTTGATGAGAGTGAGATGACTTTTCAGATACAACGATCAGTTAAAACAAGCTGATACCACGATAACTGCAAAAACGACTTTAGGCCATGGTATCTGCAAAAACACAACTATAGGCGTATTATCGCCGTTCCCCGAGGACTCCACTTGAGGAGTCCCCGCGTTTTTGTTTGTCCCGGGGACTCACCCCCCTTGTTCTCTCCCCACGGACGGGGAATGTTCCGACTGTCATCACCATCATTAAAAACGACTCCCTTTCAGATTCGGAGGGGAATCAATTTTGCTGGTATTGGTGCAATATAAAATTAATTAAAAACAGTCAGAAGAAACAAAACAAAAATTAAAACTGTATATTTTTTTTTCGAACAAAATCCGTTTTGAAAGCATTCCCCGTGTTCTCGCCGTTTCTTTCGATTCCCCGAGGAGTCCTCGGCGAACGGCGAAAATACGCCTTATGGTCTGCTAAGGTTTTGAGTTCGTTTTCCTTGCCAGGTCGCCCAACAAGATGCCGAACGCGCTCGCTTCACTGTTGAAAAGGCTGAGCAGCAGAAGAAGGCTGCCGTCATTACAGCGGAGGGTGACTCTCACGCTGCTACTCTTCTTGCCAAGGCTTTCGGCGATGCTGGTGAAGGTCTTGTTGAACTCCGACGTGTGGAAGCTGCTGAGGATATCGCGCACCAGCTTTCTAGAAATAGAAATGTTGTATTCTTGCCATCAGGCCAGCAAACTCTTCTGTCGTTGCCGCAGTAAACTTTGTCGTTTTTTTGTATATTCATTGGTATTAAACTTCCTCATAACCACAATATCTCGTGCTTGATGCGTCTCTTGAATTCCCGATCCCCAGACCCGGCATCCAGATTTTCACCCTCGTGATGGGGATACACGATCATCATTTCCAGCCGGATTTTCTGCACTCCCATCGGAAAGTTGAAAAAAAAATCTCAACTTTTCCTTATGGAATTGGAAATATTGTCGAAAATCTTGGCAGGAGTTCCAGCCCGCAGCTGGAATCCAATGTTCGAAGCATCAACTTAAAACTTCCCGGTCGGAAATTCTTATGTGTATTTTCTGTTACCATGGTGACAGTTTCCGTGCTGTTTTGCTTTAGTATGTGAAAATGGTTATAGAAAGAACATCCGCAGTTTCTTGTGTTGTTTTCAACATCTCTAAAAATGAAGAGTTCTCACTTCAAGAAAACCTGAAGGAGTTGCAAAAGTACTTGAAAACAAATTGGAAAGTTTTATTGTGAGTATGAACAAACGGCTTTAGGTATATCTAGAACCCATAATGTTCATGGCCAACTTATCACGGCCTGTCCCTTCTTTTTTAGTCGATTCTGTTGTTTAAGTGTCTTCTTCCAATTTGTTTTCTTTGCCTGTATCCCCCTGTTTTTATGGCACTTGCCTTCCGGCCAAGTGCCATATACCGATCACTTTTCCGTCAGTCTGTCAGTCCGGTGTTTGCGAGTTAGGGTACTTCCAGATGTGCTAGGATGATGAAACTTGGCAGGCGTATTAGGGACCCGAGCAAACAAACTAACTTGCCCGATCCGACCATCGTAGGGGAGGGAGGGGAGCCGGAGTCCGGAATTTAGTGATATGCATAACTTTCGAACGGGTGATCGTATTTTAATATTTGGAAAGACGTCATGTCCCATTTCAAGTCCGGACCGAATCCGATGAATGTGGGGTGGGGGCAATCATTTGATACGCTTAGAATGGAGCGATCGGGATGAAACTTGGTGTGAGGAACAAGTCCTAGGTACATCACTGACAAAACCGGACCGGATTCGTTCACTATGGGTCAGTTGAAATTCCGGTGATACAGAGTTAAGTTACTCCAGGTGGGCTAGGACAATAAACTTGGCAGGCAAGTCATGGATGAGACCAGACGAACCTGGAAATAGTCAAGTTCCAGATCCGACCACTGTTGGGGGAGTGGAGGGAGGGGGAATGAAGAGTCTTGAGGAATGAATAACTTTGGAACGGGTGATCGGATCTTAAAGAAACTTGATATTTGGAAAGATCTCGGGTGACCTATTTATAGTCCGGACCGGATCTGATGAATGTGAGGGGGAACCAGAAAGCTTGTGACACGCTTAGAGCGGAGCGATTGGGATGAAACTTGGTGGGAAGGACATGCACAAGAACTTGATACTTCAGTGATAAAACCGGATCGGATTTGGGCACTGTGGGGGGAGTCCGGCATTCCGGTTATCAATAGTTAAGGTATTTCCGGATGTGCTAGGACGATGAAACGTTGCTAGAACATTACGTTTAGAAATAATCAATTCCACGATCCAACCATCGTGGGGGGGGTGGAGGGAGGGGGAATCTGGAATATTGAGGTATGTATAACTTTTGAACGAGTGGTCGGATCTTAACTAACTTGATATTTGGAAAGACCTCGTGTCTCGGATGTCCCATTTCAAGTCAGGACCGGATCTGATGAATGTGGGACCGGAAATCTTGTGACACGCTTAGAGTGGAGCGATTGGGATGAAACTTGGTGGGAAGAACAAGGACAAGAACTAGATACATCAATGACAAAACCGGACCGGGATCGGGCAGTTGTGAGGGGAGTTGGTGGGGTGGGGGGGTACCGGATTCCGTTGATCGCGAATTAAGGTACTTCCACCAGATATGCTAGGGCGATGAAACTTGGCTTGAACATTAAAAAATTGACAAGATTGGCTTAGAAAATGTCACTTCTCAGATCCAACCATCCCTTAAAGTACTAATCCTAACCACATAGTACAAAACATACTTTTAAGCAAATTATACATTTCAACTCAAGAGTGTTGCTCAAAAATAACTTTTAGCACCTTAAAGTGCGTTTCTTAACCGAAAAGTAAAAAAACAATGCTTTAACCAAACGATATATATTCATGATCCCAACGGCCCATGATCATTTTTGCCTCAAGGGTTTTGCTTACAAGTGAATTCCTTAAACTACAAACGATAATTGAGAGCAAAATATACCTTTTCATGATTCCAATGAGCTTATCATGGTTTGTGCTTCAGGAATGTTCATTACAGATGAATCTCTAGCGCCCTTAAAGTGCGCATCATCACGGCCAAATGCACAGATAAAATAGTTTTTACGAACAATACATTCTCATGATTTCTTAGGACCCATGATCATTTTTATCTCACGGGTTTTGCTTACAAATGATCACAACAAACCCACGAATTGACGAGTTCCTACTTTCGTCCTCCGACCCAGCCTTGCAAGTGCCATATGAGCTTCCAGCTCTTGTTTTATGGCACTTGCCTTCCGGCCAAATCGGTAATCCGACCTGACTAGCTTGGAAACTTCCCCGATCCGTCCATCGTGGGAGGAATGGAAGGAGTGGGAATCCTGAATCTTGAGATATGTCTAACTTTCGAACGGGTGATCAGATCTCGATGAAACTTGATATTTGGAAAGACCTCGTGTCTCAAATGTCCCATTTCAAGTCGGGATCGGACTGATGAATGTGTGTGTGGGGGGGGGATACCCCAAATTAGAAATTACCCCCCTTTTTACCCCTGTGAGGCAGGGGCGGTTCGAAGGGGGGCAGGGGGGGGGGGGGGTGACCCCCTTGCTCCAGAGAATCTTCTCTCAGTCGTATGTTTTGAGCTTGTCTGTATGACAGTGCTGTGTTTTGGGCTCTTCAGAGAGACATACAGGCAGTTACCAGAGGTGAATTTCACACACAAATCACATTTTTTAGTCGCATGGCTACGAAGAAATTTCTATTCGTATGTTTTCAGGGGGATCGACTAAAAGCAGGAAAGGAAAGGCAAGAGAAAAGCAGGAAAGAATACTAAAACCAGGAAAGGCAAACTAAAACGAGGAAAGAAATACCAGGAATCGAAGATTCGAAAAACTGGCAAGCCTTTCCTCTGTTTAGTAGCCCGTGAGGGGTCTCCAGCTTCCTTTGTTAAAGTTCACCTTTTCCTCCTTTTAGTATTCGAAAAACTGGCAAACCTTTCCTCTGTTTAGCATCCCGTGAGGGGCCGGCAACTTACATTTGTTAAAGTTCACCTTTTCCTCCTTTTAGTATTCGAAAAAAAATGGAATGCTGTGCGGTGCTTTTCCTCTGTTTAGTTTCTCGTGAGGGGTCGGCAACTTACATTTGTAAAATTTCACCTTTTCCTCCTTTTAGTATTCGAAAAAAAAAATTGGCGCGCTGTGCCGTGCTTTTCCTCTGTTTAGTTTCTCGTGAGGGGTCGGCAACTTACGTTTGTAAAAGTTCACCTTTTAACACTCTTTTGATAGGCGACTCAGATCATGAGTCCAGTGAGGGGTCGGCAACCAAGATATTTCAAGTCCACCGTTTCTCTCCTGGTTTCAGTAACTATTCACGGGTTGTACCTTAGAGTACCAAAACGAGGAATTCGAAAAAACTGGCAAGCCTTTCCTCTGTTCAGTATCCCGTGATGGGCCGGCAACTTACATTTGTAAAAGTTCACCTTTTCCTCCTTTTAGTATTCGAAAAAAAAAACTGGCGCGCTGTACCGTGCTTTTCCTCTGTTTCGTTTCTCGCGGGGGGTCGGCAACCTACGTTTGTAAAAGTTCACCTTTTCCTCCCTTTAGTATTCGAAAAAAAAACTGGCGCGCTGTACCGTGCTTTTCCTCTGTTTAGTTTCTCGTGAGGGATCGGCAACTTACGTTTGTAAAAGTTCACCTTTTCCTTCTTTTAGCATTCTGTCGATAGGCGACTCAGATCATGAGTCCAGTGAGGGGTCGGCAACCAAGATATTTAAAGTCCACCGTTTCTTTCCTGGTTTCAGTGACTATTCACGGATTGTACTTTAGAGTACCCGTGCGGGGTCGGAAACTTACATTTGTAAAAGTTCACCTTTTCCTCGTTTTAGTATTCGAAAAAACTGGCACGCTCTGCCGTTCTTTTCCTCCGTTTCGTTCCTCGTGAAGGATCGGCAACTTACATTTGTAAAAGTTCACCTTTTCCTCCTTTTAGCACCCTGTCGGTAGACAACTAAGATCGAGTCCAGCGAGGGGCCGGCAACTAAGATATTTCAAATTCACCATTTCTTTCCTGGTATTAGTAACTTGTCACGGATAATACTAAAACGAGTGAAATCGGGAATTTAAAATTTTTAGGGGACGGCAACTGTAGTTCCCTCCTTCGTCTCGACTCGTTTCTTTTAGTGTGATTCCAGAGGACATAATTTTATAGAGGGAAACGCAGCTAATAGATTCAAATTACCATACCTTTCTTCGTTTGAAGCTGCGTTCGATGTGAGTGTTTCTTGTCTCGGTCTTGTCTTCGTATTACTGCCTTGTTACAGTTTAAAGCCTTTTTATTAGCCTTGTCAGCTGAATACAAAGGACAAGCATAAAAAATAAAACGCAGTCGAGAGCAGAAACGAAACTTGCTCCCA
The DNA here is from genome assembly GCA_023053575.1 of Branchinecta lynchi. NCBI lineage: Eukaryota > Metazoa > Arthropoda > Branchiopoda > Anostraca > Branchinectidae > Branchinecta > Branchinecta lynchi. The sequence continues at coordinate 20,219,606 of JAKZAP010000014.1, read as the reverse complement.
TATCATGTCATCATTCACGGCGTCCTGTGACAGGGCATTGACAATTGTCAGCGGACAGGACAAATAAAACGACATTAAGCAGACACGGCAGTTAACTAAAACGGGATTTCGCTGACAGGGCCGAGACAATGGTAAATGGATTGCGGCTTTGGTATCCCCTTAACGTTCACTATTTCTTTTCCAGTGATTCTTCTTCCTATGATCTCGAGTAGCGTCATTCATCGATTTCTGCAAGCAGGACGACATCCGGGAAAAGGAACGAGCGATTGCAAACCTTTGAACTAGCATAAATCGCAAATGGTAATGTTAAAGCAACACTTCCAGAAGTTTTGTAGCGCATCAGTGTGTTAAACGTTATGAGACAATACATTTTATAAACTTTTTAAGTGCTGTGTCAATAGAACTTGGTTGAAGCCGGAACAGTTTTTGGTAAGTGGAGGGATACATATGACATCGCAAAAGTTGTCCGTCTGTCAGCACGTTAACTCTTGAAGGGAATGAGATATTTTGAAAAAACTTGGGTGTGAGAACTCATCGAGTCAAGGGATAGGTCGAGTTCGTAGATGGGCCCCATAGCTGCATATTTAGGGGAGGGGTTTCAAATTAAGGGGCGAACTAAATATTTTTTTAAAAGCTAATGAGGTAGTCGTGGTCTTGCAATTCCTCTTTTCACCTAACCGACTGAAGAGGACGATGATGGAAAAAGATAGTTCTTTCTAGTATGTTCAAGCTAGAAAGGATTCCGTGTCCGCGAAGAATTCCGTTTCATTTTGCCTGAAGATTCTGCTTCCGGCAAAGGCTATTTATTTTCCTCCTTTTCAATGGATTAATTAGCTACGGGATTAATTTCGCTAGAGGATAATGGAAGTGACGAGAGACCTAGAAGTGCCTATATTACGAAACTTATAATATGAGATTCATGTTTCCATTACTGTTTCGAATATCATTTCTCCCGCTCTCCTCCTTTTTCCACCCTCTTCCATTCGTCGATTCATACAGCAGGACCACAGCCGACAGAGAATAAGCGGTTGCAAATCTTAAAGCAACTCAGCCAGTAGTTGCGGACTGTAAAGCGCATACGTGTTAAATGTTATGAGAATACACCTGGTATAACCATTATAAGTGCTTTTCAATAACAGAGAGAGAGAGAGATAGGTATATTCAGAAACTATCGTAGCATAACTAAATTCAGTTTCTTACAAATTATAAATAAAGAACACATAAATAACAAACACACACTAAGGTTCAGCATTGAACATCGAAGTAAAAAAAATGGCACAAACGAGCACGTTCTTTGCAAACGAGTTCCCGTAACGATTAGTGAGGACTTTACGGGGTAGAAGTTTATTTTGTAACCGAGCCCGATTACTGGGAGGGGCTGGTTCCGGTAGCAGTGACCGGTGGCTCGTATTGGCTAGGACGGATTTGCCAAACTGCAAAATCAGTTTTTCAAGCCGGACTTTAAGCGGTGGTAAGTTCAGTTTCTGAAGGGCCTGTTCGTAGCGTATGTCGCGGTTTCGGCTGGTCGTAGCCGGAACAACGCGGTTTCAGCTGGTCGTAACGGGAACAATTTGTAAAATAGCTCTGAAACTTTTGCTCTTGTCACGCCTCTTTTCGCCTGACCGCTTGATGAGGACGATGACGGAAAACGAGTTCTTTCTTGAAGGTTCATGCTAGAGATTATGGGACGTGAACTGGAAGGAACAAGAAAGGAAATCTTAAGCCGCTGAAATTGGCTAGCTTGCCTCAGTTTCTTGTAATACTTTATTATGACCTAGTACCTTTTCATGCTGAATCTTTATTAACTTTCAAACTCTTATTTAATTTGTTTCTTTACTGACGTTCGCCGATGAATATAGGCGAATTAAAATGTGAATACCAATACAGTGCCATGACAAATATTTGCAATTAAACTTGTGTAACTTTACAAAAGTTATAAAACCTTCTTCCACAGCTTCTGTTCTTCCTCTTGCCGTAGTTCTCCCCCCGCCTCCTGTTAAAGAAAAGTAAATCTATTGGTCATGACGTCACAAGAAAACTCTTTTCCAAACCTTTACTTATTTTCTTAGTCCCATCTCCTGCTCTGTTTACTAAAGTCCACGATTTCCTGTGCTTAGTGGTTGCCGTTTAACTGAAAAGTGCTGAGAAAAGACAATCTAGACACCCGTCACTTATTCATTTAAATAGGCTAGTAGACCAGATGGAACTACATTACTTCGTTGCTCCGCTGTTGACGAGTAATCGATTTTCGCATAGTGAATTTTCTCTTACCTCTGGTACCTCTATGTGCTTGTCCCTTTGTTTTACGCTTGACGAAAACGATTTACGAAAAAGATGTGTTCCTGCAGTCAACCCCCTGCCGCGAGCTGATCACTTGCGGCTAAAATCGGCGTCAGTGTTTGGACTAAAATTTTCCTCGCCATAGTACTGTTTCGTTGAGGGGACGACCGTAGATATTCTAAACGTCACTACTGGAGCACATAAGGGAAAATAATTAAATTTCTGACCAAATCCAAATAATCTATTAAATTCCACCAAATCTAATTCTACTAAGTGATGTAACAATCAGTCTGTTTTCATTTAAATTTTAAGGCTTGAATATTTCCCATCTCAAATACTTAATATTTTTTGGCTCACGTGTAATAAAAATAAGAGGATATCAAAAATACTTTCAGTTGATCAGAAACAATTTCAACTGAAAGAAGTAAGACGTTCGTTTAGTTTTGTTTATGCAGGCCCACAAACCTGAAAGACGTCAAGGTAGCATTAAACAGGTGTGAAGACTGGCCTAGCTATCTGGTTCTAGAAACTTACCATGAGATAGTATTCTCTGCCAATTGTGCTCCAAGTATATCTATAATTGCATGGATTTTCAATCTTTGGACATTCAAATTTCAGTTAAGTACCTGCATTACAAAATATAACTGAGTACTAGGCAATTTACTAGAACTTTATATATAAATAACTAGTACTTGTCTATAATAATTATTCCGATACATTTTAAATAGTTTCAAAGTGTAAGGCTTGATGTGATTTAAATAACATAATGAAATTCTTTATCCAATCACGGAAATATTCATTCACAAAGAAAAGCTTCCATGCAATTGATTAAATTGTTGGTGTTCCATCGTCGATCAGTCGAAGACGTGACGGGTAACGCCTTTTTAGTACCTCGACCTGCAAATTGTGAATAGTCAGCCTTTGTCTGCCGTAACCACTACCATTTTTATATTGTTTCGTATGAGGTCAGATTCGATTAATTCCGTTTCATGTAGATCAGAGGTTCTCTTTTCTTATAACAACTAATACATTTCCTATTACTATATTGAATGTACATCTATCGTGAGTATTGACCTCACGTCTATTTTATTCTAGTATCTACTCTCTATGATAACGTTGACTATCCATTGACGGTGACAAGAGCCCTCATGCTCTGTCCTTTTTTCTTGCAAGTTCTACTCTCAGTGGGTCACTTAGCCTACTTCTGCATCCTAGTGTATTTGCCTTAAAACGAAAAGAGTGAGTATCCACTAATATTTGTCGCTTTTGTTCAACATTAAAATTTGCCAAGTCAATGTAAAGTACCAAATTTAGTTCCATTATAGAGCATATTTTTCTTCCCCTATAATTTTTGTTTCATAATAACATACGTCACTTCATTCAAACGGGCAACAGACAGTCCCGCCAGCTATATTAATCTGCCATTCACATATTTTCCCATTTTATTTTATATATGGTTATAAACTTGGTGCTTTTTCTTATCTTGAGCTTAAGAATTTGCTTGTTAACCTAAGTCAACAATCCTGTATGTTTTCACTCATGGACATCACTTTTTCATTTTCAGGTTATTTTATCTAGCAACTAGGTCATCACGATAAGAAAGACATTTGCAAGTAAAATACACTGAAGTCTCAGGTTAAACTCAACGGCAGAACCGATACAAACTTCACCCTTGACCTGGATTAAACTCAACGAAAGTACTTATTTGAATTCTCAGGTGCACTGCACTAGGTACAGCCTCTCCTGAGACAAAAATGCAATTTCCTTTGTATTAAAATGAACATGTACTTTCGTGCAGCCTCATCCCGTAAACACAGACCTTTATCATAATAGGATTCTCGGTCGTTATAGTGTGATTCTTTGAACAAAAGAACGTCATCATCATAGTTCGCTTTCGGATCACTCCTCTGTTGCATTTTCATCATTCCTCAAATGTTGGTTGGTTTAGAAATGCCATGGAGCCCTTGCCAAGTTCTACTTTTAACGCGTTCTGTTTTCGATATTTTTCCGCTCTCATACTATCTTATATCGGAAAAATAAGGGAAGAACAAATAATCTAATAGAACCTCCGTCTTTGGTCTCATTAGCGACTATGGGTACCCCGCCAAAACTGGGCCGAGCTTTAAGTATTTCCTCTAGCTTTGAGTCATTGCACGTCTACTTCCCACTTTGCCGCTGGGCAAATCAAAGGAAACAATTCAGGAGGCGCGAAGAGCCGCGCGCTCGGCTTTTGCTTTTTAATTTTCTTCTCCGAGGCTCTACTGCGACATAGCTGTTTGTAGAGGTAACGAATTGGGATATTCGGCGTAGCTCCTACCCACCGATCGTTTGTATCGCACTGGAAATAAGGCGTTTCTACTCTGCATGGACGTATTACAGAGATCGTGAGACTGAGGTTCTCGTCCTTATTTGTTCTTGGGCTGAAATATCATTGGCTCGGGCTTGGCGGTTTTACTGCTAAAAATGTTTCACTTACATATGCTCCAAAGCAGCATTTCTAGTACTCCGTGGGTGGACTGTGTAATGTATTTGTGTCCGCAAAAGACATCGAAAATCAAAATGGCCTCTCGCAGCTGTATGCTAAATATCGGTCATCCGTCCTGAAACAGAATAGTTGCTTTATAACATTTTCCTCGAACAGGTATGTAATAAGATTGAAAATATCCACAAAGGTTTATATTGGAAAATAACACCGATACTACAACTGAAAATAACTTATCCGAGCAGAAGCCCAGGTAGGTTATGAAAAATATCTTCCAAGCGAAGCGAGGTTGACAGGGGAATCGAGGTTGCTATTCCGATATTCACCTATATGGATGTACGTTAACTATTATGACTTTTTTCCAACAAAATTTTTTGTTTGTAAGTAGTACCAGTTTTTCTTTGGTACAGCTTTGTTTCTTTAAAAGTCCAAATACTCTGTATGACTAAGTCAAGAAACACATAAGCGAATGTCGGGAAGAACGAGAAACGCCGCCCAAAAGATGACTCAACTTCTGTGGCAAGCAATCAACGGCGTTGGCTTGGAGTCCTGCGGTGACGCTATTGCCGAATTAACTAGACTAGGAATTTTGTATCTTTAAAAGGGCGCAAGTCCCAAAACACGCCAGTGAATCTCGTGAAGAAGAAGAAACGTCGTCTAAACAATGACTCAAATTCTGTGTCAACCAATCAACGGTGTTGGCTGGGGAGAGCCGTGGGGATGCTATTCGAGCTGGTTATCAAGAGGACTAACTAAACTCGGAATTTTGTATCTCAAATTCTGTGTCAAGGTCCGGCTTTTTGGCTACCTTGGTAGTGAATTTATTTTAAGGTAAGTGTCAGCGAAGCTTACTGTATATATGTGAGAATGGGCACTTTGCTTTTTTTAAACAATGGCACTTGTGCATACTCAAGTGCCATATAGCGATCGTAATTTCTGTCGGTCTGTCTGTCTGTCGTTCTGTCCAGGTTTTGCTAGTTTGGGCACTTCCACACAAGCTAGGGCGATGAAACTTCACAGGCATATCACGGACTCGACCAGATCAACTTACAAATAATCATTTCCCCAATCCATCTTTCCCCGGATCCGGGAGTCCGGAAACTATAAAGTAAAACGGGAGACGGTAAGACGGGAGACCACTGAGCCATGCGACTATGTACAGAAAAGCGAATGCGCGAATAGATACGGTTTAAAGATGGTCAGTCCAAGTCAAACAAATCTAGTGAAACGCTTGGCAGGAATATCAGGGAACCGACCAGATTAGCTTGGATATAATCATATTCCGGATCCGATCATAGTGGGGGGAGTGGAAGGATGGGAAATCCGGAAACTGTTAACATGCATAACTTTGGAAAGGGTAATCGGACATACGTGAAACTTGACCTTTGTGTTGCCCGTCCAGTGTTCTAGCACTCAGCCATGCCATGATGTATAAAAAAGCGAACGCGATAATAGATACGGTTTAAAGATGGTCAGTCCAAGTCAAACAAATCTAGTGAAACGCTTGGCAGGAATATCGGGGAACCGACCAGATTAACTTGGATATAATCATATTCCAGATCCGATCATTGTGGGGGAGTGGAGGGATGGGAAATCCGGAAACTACGGTCTGTCCCGGTTTTGCTAGTTTGGGCACTTCCACATAAGCTAGGACGATGAAACTTGACAGGCGGATAAGGGACCGAACCAGGTTAACATGGAAACAATCACTTCCCCGACCCGGCCATCGTGGGGGGGTGGAGGAACAGGAAATCCGGAAACTAGTAACACGCATGACTTTAGAACTGGTAATCGGACTTGCATGAAACTCATATGTCAAGAATAAGTGCTTCAGATGCTCAGTTTCAAATCCGGACCAGATCCGATAACTGGGGGGGGGGGGGGGAGCTGGAGGGGGAACCGGAAATCTGGTGAAACGCTTCCAAATAAGCTAGCACATTAAAACTTGACAGGCATATGAGGGAACCAACCAGACTAACATAGAAATAATCACTTCCCCGATCCTGCTACCGCGGGGGGGGGGGGGGGGCGGAGGGAAGGGGAACCCGGAAACTAGAAACATAACTCTGGAATGGATAATCGGACATGCATAAAACTTGACAATTGTGGAGAACAAGTGTATCAGATTTTCAGTTTCAAATCTGGACCGAATCTGGAGAGGGGGGGGGGGGTTAGAGGGGGAACCGGAAATGTCGTGAAATGCCTAGGGTCGAGGGATCGGGATGTCACAGTAGAGGGGTTGGAGGGGGTTTCCCCGGATTTCCGGTGATCACGAGTTAGAGTACTTCCACATGAACTAGGACCATGAAACTTGGCAGACATATTAGGTGCTCTTCCAGGTCAACTTGAAAATAGTTCTTTTCCCGATCCGATGATCATGGGGGGGATTCTATTGACATGCAAAACTCTGGAACAGGTGATCAGACGTGCATGAAACTTGTCAAGTGTCAAGAACAAGTGACTCAGATGATCAATTTCCAGTCTGGAACGGATCCGATAACATCGGGAGAAGCTGGAGGCGGGGGGGGGGGGGGGGAGAAATCTCTTGAAACGCTTAAAAGTCGAGGGATCGGGATGGGACTTGGAGGGAAGAACAAGCATAAGCCATAGATACATTGTAGAGGCTTAACGGCCTGCCATTCAATTTGCAAATATATTATTATTATTGACTAAACAGAACCGATCGTGTCACAGTGGGGGGAGTTAGAGGGGGTTTTCCCTAATTCCGATGATCACGAGTTAGGGTACTTCCAGATGTGCTATGACCGTGAAACTTTGCAGGCATGTTAGGTACTCTATTAGATTGGCTTGAAAATAGTCCCTCCCCCGATCCGATCATCGTTGTAGGAAGATACAGTTGTCAATGAGTGGTATAACCCTTCATATTTACTAGATCAAGCCCATTTTTTTATGAAATGAATATCGGGAGAAAGATCCAGCCTTGAAAACTGCAAACCGTATCTGACAAACATGCTAACTGTTGTTACAAGTGCCATATGAGCTTTCAGCTCTTGTTTAAACAAAGTAGAATGGCATCACGAACTACACCTGGCACCCAAAAAGGCTGTTCCGACCTAGGAATGGGTTATGTAGTTTCAAATTTCCTGTTAGTCAGTTATTAAGTCAATTAGGTTGGTAACTAATATGCTTGCTAAGTTTCATCGTCTTAGCACATCTGTAACTATTCTAACTCGCAATCACCAGAATTCCAGGAACCCCTCCAAGCCCTTCTTGGCAAGAGTCCTCTTCGGACTGGAGTAGGACCCTTGCCAAGAAATATAGTTCTAATACAATGTAGCTGACTTCATCTGTTTTGCACCGTCAAATATGAGTCAGCTTTATCTACCCATCCAACTCCCCCCACAGAGCTCTGATACGATCTGTCTCCATCAATTAAGGCCTAATGCGTGTTTTCCTTAACAAGTTCCATCCAATCCTTAGACCTTAATCATTTCAGAAATTTTCCGGCGTCCCCCTCCCCCACAAGTACTGAATCCGATCCGCATTTGACATTGAGCAGATGAGACGGTAGCTGTTTCCACTCGTCAAGTTTCATTGTAATCCAATTACCCCTTCAAAGGCTGTTCATGCCCCTAGATTCCGAATTCCCTATCCAACCACTGCTTCCACGATAGTTGGATTGAGAAACGACTATTTGTTTGTGTCCCTAAAATGATGACTTAACTTCTGTGTCAACCAATCAACGGCGTTGGCTGTGGAGAACTGCAGTGACGCTATTTCCGAATTAATTAAACTCAGAATTTTGTATATAAAATTTTGTTTCAACCACTCAACGGTGTTGGCTGGGTATAGGTGCGGTGATGCCAACAAAAAAATACAATCTGTCAACCGTTGGAAGTTTCTCTTGGAAATTATTTATGGCACTTCCAGGTTTGCTAAGAAGCTTGGACGGCCAATCAGGGACCGGAATAAACTTACTTTGAAATATTCACTAACACAATTCGACCATCACGAGGGAGTGGTGGGAAAAGGATGCCCGAATATTCGCGCATGCGCAACTTTCTAGCGGGTGATTGGATCTAGCACATTTCTGACTAAATCATGCATTAATTTTTGTGATCCTGAAGGGCCCATAATCATTCATACCTTAGAACAGCGCGAATCTTAGCTGATATCCTTAGGTACTATGTATGCTTCCAATTGCCTTATGTGCTTACAGCTTTTGTTTGTTGAACCTACAGCTTAAAATTAGAAACTGTTTTCGCAGCGAGTTACCCTTTTCTTTGACCCCGTGGATTTTTTGACTTACCGAAAAGAAATGTCTGTGTCGCCATTCCTTGCTTCAATCATCTTAAGGGTTCAAGCCCGTTTCCACGCCACCAACTGAGGTAGGGCTGCCAGCGCGCTTAGTTTAACGAACTATCCCACAGAGCTGCTACAGAGGTACTTAGCAGTCCCCCACTTCTGTCTTGGGGCTAAGATTGTAAAGATTGGGAGTGCTGAGTATAGGTGCTAATGTACTGAATCTGTAGCCACCAAAGACATCAAAATGGCATCTCAGAGTCGTACGGTAGATGTCGGTTACTCGTACTGAAACAGAATATTTACTTTATAACAATTTTCCTGAAACAGGTATGTAATAAGCTTGAAAATATCCACAAAGGCACTGGGCAGTAAGAGTGGCAGTGGCAAACCAGCACTGTCACCCTTACTGCCAAAAGTCTTGACATATTCGGGTCATCCGAATATCTACAAATTTTAATGCAGGTGGTTATTTGGTGGGTGTTTCTCCAATTTTGAGCATTCCAAGCACTTGATTCCCAATGCTCAATGTGTCAGCATTGGGCATTCTCGGGTGGCTTTGGGCGGTGGACAAGTACTTCAAGATGGTGACGGAGGGGTATCAGGGCTATCAGACTATCTACCTAAATAAAGCAATCTAGGCTCCTCTGCTAAGCCAGTCTCGCTTCCTGTAATGACAAATCTTCATCTATTATAGTACCGATACCACGATTGTCCTGCAGTCTGTTCTTCCACTGGAGTTAAAAAAAAAAAAGACACACATATCAGTCCTAAGTGAGTAGTTAGTTCCTGATAAAGCATAATATGAGCAATCACTTACCTAGTCTCAATGTTCACAAGCATTAATCATCCTCCAATTCCACATTTCTTGGTGTTTTCTCAATAACCGTATCGACGATCAGCAGAGATAATGCCGATAAAATGATTTCTTATTATTCAGGACAAGCCATTTCTTCTTTTCTTTGGAATTTCGGTGGCTGAACGGCTGTGTTGCCAGCTATTTTGGTTCTTATTACCAATTAACTATCGAGATAGCTCCAGGGTATCCAGAATATATATTCTTTAGCTTCATAATTATATAAAATTGCTTGATTTTGGTATTTCTTATAATCTTACCGATCGCAAAATTCTTTGTGAATGAAATCAGTTTTATTTCACAAATCAAATAATCGAAGGACCATGGCAACAGTGTCAGGCGGCAGCAATCAAAAGCAAATTTCTGAATCCGTCTGTTGAATTGGTTGAATTGAATTGGTTATCTGTGCTTATTTAGTATCTAAATGTTCCTTTTGCTAATTTTTTCAAACAAGATGTTGCAGCAAAAATGATGTCTTTTTCCTCAAGCCGACAGGAGAAGTATAGTAGAGGTATGCTTATTTGAACACTTCTTCAACTGTTTCACTACCTTGAATTTCTTCCTTGCATTTAAAACAGTCAAATGGAAAGGAAAATAACAAACTTAATATCAACTTGTTTAAAAGACAGGCAAATTTGAAAGGAAAAATAACGATCTTCATAAAACTTACAATTATTAGGCCATAACGACATAGCCAACTAACCCCAGTCTACCACAAATCCCTGATTTTTGGATACCCTATGCCAAACGCTGGGTATATCTAGCATTTAGCATAGCCTATGCCTAACGCTGGATACCTGTTGATAACCTAACCCTGACCTACCTCAATAGATAGGAGTTCTGATTGGTTGATTTTTTAGAGCGTGCTCCATCCTACTTACCGTAGTTACTACGCATGAGTCACATATTCTGTTTTTTTTGCCGTCAAGGCTGGAAGATTTTTCTATTTTCCAGCAGGAGTTCACGCCAAGGACGAAACCGACCAATCACGTTACAGAGATGCATAGTTACTATGCTCCCGAGCATGGTAAGCAAATAGTAACTATTAGTTACTATTCCGACAAGGTTGGAACGGTCAGCGTAGTAACTTTTCGTGGGGATGGAATGGAAATAGTAACTAATAGCAAATATTGTTAGAAGGGTGGAACACGCTCTTAGCTTCACTCAAATCATCAATATTTTACTGGGTTACCGTATCCAGCACCTGGCATAGTGTATCCAGCGTTATGCACAGGGTATGCCAAAAGCTAGACATATCCGGCGTCTGGCATAGGGTATCCAAAAATCAGGGGTTTGTGGTTGACTGACTAACCCTGTCTTCATCTTCAACTGTACATCAACCCACCCTAAATTGAGTTTTAGTCAATGTTGTCCTGACTCCTGGTCGTAAACTTCAGATCTGGTAATTCAGATTTTCTGATCGTTTTCAACCCTACTTACATTAGTTACTGCGCTTGAAGTCACAAATTCTTGCTTTTTGCCATGAAGGCTGGAATGATTTTTCTATTCTCCAGCAGAATATCATGCCATGTTTGAATCTGACGAATCATGTTACAGATATGCATAGTTACCATGCTTACTACGCTCCAGAGCATGGTAAGCAAATGGTATTTTACGAGGTAGGAACGAAACTAATAGTTACTATTGTTAGAAGGGTAGACACGCTCTTTATTATCAATTTTGTAATGTTCCATGTCTTCCTTTGGGTGCATTTGTTGGTTTGAGCACCATCTCTTTGGTTAAGTTTGGTTGCGCTTTGAAGTATGAAAGAAATACCAGGTAACCAGTTGGCAGTTAGCAGCAAACTGACATCCAAATTTTCTAATAACAAGAGCTACGAGCTCATATGGCACTTCTCCGAGTAGGCTGTACAAGAAAGTAAATGAAAACGTCACAAAATACACCCGCCATCCAAAAAGGCGGTTCGGAAATAGAAATAGGATATTTAGTTTCACTCATTTCTGAGCAGTTCCGGCATCGTCTCGATTGCAAATGCAAATGAATGTTCAAACTTTCATCCCAATAAATCCATTTGTTTGATCCCTAGACGTGCTACACGATTTCCGGTACTCACTGTATTTCCACCTACCGTGGCCGAATCTGGTTCGTTATAAAAAAAAATCGAACACCTAAAGCATCTTCGTTTATACCATCTACCAAGTTTCACTCGAATCTGAGCATTTTTGGAAAGTTCCGGTACCCCCCCCCCCTTCCCACCAACGTTGTCAGAGCCGGTTCGGGCCCAATCTCTTAATTCCCTCATCAAGTTTGACTGAAATTGGAGCATAGCCTATCTGCAAGTTTCCAGTACCCCCCCCCCCCCCCTACTTTGGCCGAATCCGGCCCAGACGCCAAATAACAAATCTAGGCCGCATAAACTCGGCACTGTCGAATTGCATCTCATTCGGTCCATCCGTTTGGTTTTTGTGCATGTCAAAAGTCCCCCCCATCCCCAATTCCCCTAATCGTGGTCGCATATGGTTCGAACGCATGTTTTACATGTCGAGGCCATCGATTCGTATCACCCATGAAGTTTCACTCGAATCAGACCACTCGTTCGCAATTTATAGAAGTCCATATTTCTCTTCTCTTGCTCCTCCAAAAATGCTCGGATCTAGGAACGGAAGTTTCTGGGGGTATGTTGTGTCAGGTTTTTAAGTCAAGATAATTCGGGTCGCTAATATGCCTGCAAAGTTTCGTTGTCGTTTTACATCTGGAACTATTCTAACTCACGACTACCGGAATTCCAGGAAACCCCCTCCAACTCCCCCCACAGAGCCCCGAAACCATCTGGCTCCGTCAATTTCATCTAGGCCTAATGCTTGTTCCATCCATTAAGTTTCGTCCCAATCCCTCTACTTTTAGAGTTTCTTGAGTTTTCCACACACACCCCCCATCCCGACAGGTATCGGACCCGACTCGGACGTGACACTGAACGTCCGAGGAGATAGCTCACCAGACAAGTTTCATTCAAATCCGATCACCCGTTCAAAAGTTATGCACGCCACTAGATTCCGGACTCCCCATCCACCCACTCCCCCCACGATGGTCGGGTCGGGGAAACGGCTGTTCTCAAGTCGATCTGTTCGGATCCCTGACATACCTGCCAAGTTTCATCGCCCTAGGACATCAGGAAGTATGCCGAACTCGCGGGATCGCTAGAAATCCGGACCCCCACCCCAACTCCCCCACAGTGCCCTGATCCGGTCCATTTATGTCAATGACGTGTCGAGGACCTGTGCTTGTTTTTCCCACCAAGTTTCATCCCGATCCCCCCACTTTAAGCGTTTCTCAAAATTTCCGGTTCCCTCCTCCAACTCCTCCCAGTGTCATCGGATCGGGTCCGGTTATGTCAATGACGTGTCTAGGACCTGTGCTTGTTTTTCCCACCAAGTTTCATCCCGATCCCTCCACTTTAAGCGTTTCTCAAAATTTCCGGTTACCTCCTCCAACTCCCCCCATTGTCATCGGATCCGTCCCGGATTTAAAGTGAGGTGTCTGAGACACAAGGTCATCCTAAATATCAATTTTCATCAAGATCCGATCACCCGTTCAAAAGTTATGCACGCCACTAGATTCCGGACTCCCCATCCACCACAACTCCCCCACAGTGCCCTGATCCGGTCCGGTTATGTCAATGACGTTTCTAGGACCTGTGGTTGTTTTTCCCACCAAGTTTCATCCCGATCCCTCCACTTTAAGCGTTTCTCAAAATTTCCGGTTCCCTCCTCCAACTCCCCACAGTGTCATCGGATCCGGCCCGGATTTAAAGTGAGGTGTCTGAGACACGAGGTCCTCCTAAATATCAATTTTCATCAAGATCCGATCACCCGTTCGCAAGCTAAAAATACCTCAAATTTTGGCTTCACCCTCCCTCCACTCCCCCCCCCCCCCAGATGGTCGAATCGGGGAATTGATGATTTCCTATTTAAGCTGGTCGGGTCCCAGACATGCCTGTCAATTTCCATCGTCCCAGCACATCAGGAAGCACGAAACTCGCGGGATCACTACAAATTCGGACTTCTCCCCCCCCCCCCCCCCAACTCCCCCAAAGTGATCGGATCCGTTCCGGTTATATCAGTCACGTATCTAGGACTTTTGCTTGTACTTTCCACCAAGTTTCATTCGGATCCCTCCACTCTAAGTGTTTTCCAAGATTTCCGGTTTCCCCCTCTAACTCCCCCCAGTGTCACCGGATCCGGTCTGGATTTAAAATGGAGGGTCTGAGACACGAAGTCCTTCCATGTATTAAGTTTCATTAAGACCCGATCACCCGTTCGTAAGCTAAAAATATCTCATTTTTCCTATTTTTTCCGGATTCCCCCTCCCTCCACTCCCCTCCAGATGGTCGGATCGAGGAAGCGACAATTTCTAATTTAATCTGGTCCAGTTCCTGATATGCTTGCCAAGTTTCATCGTCCTAGCTTATCTGGAAGTGCCCGAACTAGCAAAACCGGGACCGACAGACCGACTGACGGACAGAAATAACAATCGCTATATGGCACTTGAGTAAGCTCAAGTGCCATAAAAAGTAGTAGGCTATGTTAGAAAATTTGTTGCAAGTATTTGTAACAAATGAAGAGTAACATCCGTATCCATTGAAACTTGTTTAAGTGTTAGCTTCCTGACTGTTTGAACCCTTCCTGTGTGGTAAGCAAACTGTTTGTCCGAGTAAAAAGCTTAAAACCTTTCAGGGATGTCATCTAACAGCCCACTTTTAGCACTGGAAAAAAAAAATCTTAGTAGACTAAGGGCTCACTGTCTGATAGATCAGTGTGCCTTGCCAACAAATATGATGAGGAGAAAAATACATACTTGAAAGTAGGTTGTAACACAATAGGCTACTCGACATTGATTTGGCATGGTTTAGTATATAATAAATGGCAGTAGGCTACTTTATTGTACAAATTAAATTACTTAACATTGTTATATGATGACTCTCAAAGTAGCTTATATTAGACTATGGTATTGCTCAAACAATGAGAGATCAAAAACAGTAAAATTGAGCACTGTTGTTTTCTGGTTCCTCCTTCCTCCCCTACACCACCTAGTAGACCAACTACTTTAAAAAAAAAAAATAGTAACATAAGAGTTGTTAAGTGAGTCTAAGCAATACTTCTTCATTCTGACCAGTAGTAGAATCACTGGTTATGAATTGCTTGCTCTTTTTCCTACTTGCAATCTCTCTGATGTGTTGTTTTACTTCCTGATATTGGTTGTAGCCTGGGTCATTGTCTGATAGATTTTCATTGTGAAGTTTTTATGTAGTATTTTGAAATATTCAAGCAGCAGTAGCCTAACCATTAGCATCAGTCTTGATATAGCAGCATCAATTATGCTGAAAGCTACTATAACTTACATCATACAACTAATTTTCGAGAAAGCCTTTTCATTGGGTGGTTCCCGATGACAAATTTGTAGCCTGCGTAGTAGTACGAAAACGTTGCATGTAATACTATGTAGTAGCAAAGAATACTATCATTTAATATGCCTCAGACTGGTCCAATCTTATGTAGTAGTATCCAGTAGCATCCTATCTTGCCATAGTAACACTAACATCCAGTCTTGCTAATAGTACCATATAGTATTATGCAGTAACACGGTAGCCTTGAAGTAGAAGCATGTAGTAGCATCGTTAGTACTGCATGCAACTTTTTCGTACTACTTCGTAATACTATTTTGAGAAAAAATTTTCATCGGGTTCACAAGGTGTCATAAAGAAATTGGAGATATTGGTAGACCTGGCTTTTTACTGTGTTAATGTTTTGGGGCAATAATCTGTCCTGCCGAGTACAAAACAAGCTTTCAGATGAGACTAGAGCTCACTCTTCTAAATCACAAAATCGGGCATGAGCATGACCAAACAACTATATTATTGCTTTAAACAATACTTTTACATTTCAGTCTCTGGATTTGGTGAGAATTCTACAGCGAAAAGAGAGGAATAGCAATAACAAACAAACTGACAGAACAACAACAGGTAAGAAATAAAAGTACTTTATGCCAGAAAGTGTAGTTTGAAACGAAAGTCCGTCCATCCCTTTCCTATAACTGTAACTCTCCACCAGATTCGGCGAATTGGGGGGGAGTTCTAGGAATAACCGGAATTCTTGTGACAAGCTTAGACTGGAGGGATCTGGATAAAACTTGGTGGGAAGAATAGACACAAGATCTAGATACACTGTTGACAGAACCGGACCGGATCAGGGCACTGTGGGGGCAGTTGGAATTGAGGGAGAAAAATCCGGAAACTTGAGGCATGCATAACTTTCGAACCGGCGATCAGATCTGAATGAAACTTGATAACTGGGAAGTAGCCTCTGGCTGTTCATTTCTGCTCCCTATTGGATCCGACAACTACTGAAAGGGGGGGGGGGACCCGAAATCCCAAGGCCTGCTTATAATGAATTGACCTAGACCCGATTTGAGGGGGGGGGGGTAAAGTATAATCCCTAGGACTCGCCAGTTTATATAACTGTTGCGGTTCCGGGTATTATAGGGAGATTTGGAGGGAGAGGGGGCGTAAATCTGATTCTGACGGAACTTGAAAACCTCTTAAAGTGCATATTATGTTACGAAGTGCTTATCATCTTTGCTCACTTCAGCGCAAAGTGCCAAAAAATAACGTTGTCCAAACTATAAATCTCGTAATTACCAAGGATCCATGATATGTTTTGCCTCGAGGGTTTTGCATAAAAATGAATTCCTTAAAGTGCTCTTCTCAGCTACGAAGTACAAAAAAACATTTGTGTGCAAACGATACATATTCATGATCTGCAAGGGCCCATGATCATTTGCGCCTCCAGGATTTTGCTTACTCATGAATTGCTATACCTCTTAAAGTGAGCTTCGTAACTGCCAAGTGCAAAAAATACTGTTGACCAAAGGATAAATTTGTGTGTACCCAAGGGCCCATGATCATTTTTGCCTCCAAGTTTTTTATTACAAGTTAATGCTTTATAACATTCATCCTAACCGCAAAAAATATAAAGAATACTTTAGATCAAATTATACATTTTCATTATTCCCAAGGGCCCATGATCATTTTTAATCACTTTTACTTTACTTAGAGCTTTACTTACAATTGAATATCTAGTGCCGTTAAGTCCGCATCTAAACTGCAATGTGAAAATATACTTTTGACCAAACAATACATTTTCATGAGATCCAAGGGCACCAGGGGCGTCACGACTAGGGGGAGGGGGGGAGGCTCCCGCCCCCAATGCTGTCGACCAGCCGGTAAAAAAAAACCTAGGCGGCGCCAAGCGCCGTAATTTTTTGTTAAGACAGTTGATTTTTGCCATGAAAACAGTCGTTTTTTCCGAAAATTGGTCGATTTATCGTCAAAATAGGTTTTTCGGAGAATCAGTGGATTTTTCTGAAAGTCAGTCGATTTTTTTCAAAACTCATTTTTGTTTACCAGTTAGTCGGTAAATGCCTCTTCCCTCTCCCCCCAAGGATTTTGGCTAGTAACGCCTCTGAAGGGCACATGATTGTCACAACGAAATTCCTAGCCCTTTTCTTTAGAGTGCGCATCATTACGGCTGGGTGCAACAAATAATTTTGGCTAAACGACTCATTCTCATGATCCCTAGGGGCGCGTGATCGTTCTGGCCTCATGGGTTTGATCACAATAAAACAACGAATCGACAAATTTCCACTTTCATCCTCTCAACCAGCCTTGCAAGTGCCATGTGTTCTAACTCTTGTTTATCCTTATTTTCTTGCCTGACAAGTTGTTGGCCCGGAATCTGACTGAATGGGAAGTCGGTTGAAAATTCGACGGAGGTATTAGCTTGGTATTAGTCACTGAGTCCATATCTGAACATAATTTTTTTCATCCGAATTCCTTAATTCTCCCGGCATTCGGCAAACCATGGTAATTTGGTAGAAGTAAAAAAAAAAAATCGGAAGTCGATAAGCTTTGAAATATGGCTATAGAACCGTGGTGATTTCAAATCTATTCTTGGTTTGTGAACTGACTGTCGTTCTTTAGCCTTAAAAGGGAACTTCGAGGTGAGGTTCATTTTTCTGACTTTGAGCTTAAGAGGAACTTAACCAAGAAGAGCTGAAATATCGCTCAAATAAAATCAGGTGTCGTATCCGTTTAGTTCCGTCAGCGGTTTAGGCGTAGTCCGCGAAACCACAAGAATATCCTTTCTTGAATATTTTTTTTGTGGCTGATTAAGGAGCTTATAAATAACATGCATACTCGTCTAGCGAAGACGGGAAATTTACAAGAACAGATTTTCTGGATCAAGAAGTTCAGTAAATATTCTATTTTTGGGATCCTATCAAAACTTTGGTATTGTGAAAATAAGACTACCTAGTTTCCCGTTTCTTGGTCCCAGTCGCATCCGTCGACAGTGGGGGGGGGGATGACTCATTTTTTTTGTTAATTATTACCTTTACATTTCAGTGCCTTGGAGACTACATTCACATGAAAAGAGCAAAAGCGAGGAAAAAATAAAGAAAACGAAGCAGACGAGATTCCGAAGAAAGTTGAGAAAAGAAGTAGAATTGGGAAGGGGATGAATGATTTATATAAGCATAAAAATTTCTAAGTGAAATCAAAATGTATTATTTTTTGTGGTAGAGCAGGAGGGCTGCAGGACTGACACCCGGAGTAACTGCTGACTTGTAAGGATTCGCACTTTAAGGGACCCAACCCCCTAGCTGCTCACACCCCACAGGCTACTGAAGAGAAATTTGGCCTGTGCCCTGCCCACTTCCTAGTTTAGTCGTCCGGAAGAATGTGGCTGAACAACTACTGAAAACAGTAAAGTTGCAGCCACCGACCTAGAAGTGGGGCTCTTCACCGCCTGGGATCATCCGGAAACTGTTTCGCAGGAACTGGGAAATATATTTAGTATCAGACTATTATTGATCATGTTGGTGAAGAGTCCCAGTTTTAAGGCAGTGTTGCTTTCGATTTGCAATCACGACTTAAGGTGGCTTCAAAGGTTTACAATCGCATATTCTCTGTCCCGGATGTGGTACTGCTTGCATGAATCGACGATTCACGTCACTCGAGATCATAGGAAGAAGAATCACCGGAAAAGAAATAGTGATCGTTAAAGGGGATACTAAAGCCGCATTGGATTTACCCTTGTCTCGGCCCCGTCAAACAAATACCGTTTTATTTAACTACCATGTCTGCTTAATGCCGTTTTATTTGTCCTTGTTAGCTGACAATTTTCAGTGCCGTGTCACAGGACGCCATGAATGATGACATAATCTGGAAGCAAGTTTTGGTTCTGTCTGGTGTAGAGTTTCTCAGCTGCGTTTTATTTGTTATGCTTGTCCGTTATATTCATCTGACAATGCTAATAAAACGGCTTTAAACCGTGACAAGGCAGTAACGCGAAGAAGAAATACTCAAATCGAAAATTTACTAGAGGTGGAATCCCTAAAAGATTTATTGACTGAGAATTCGAGTTGCCGACCCCTCAAAGTTACTATAGTTGGTGAAGATACCTTTGTTTCCCACCCCTCTCTTCGCTGATAATTCTAGTTGCCGACCCCTCAAAGCTACTAAAATCAGGAAGGGAACCGTGAACTATGAATGTCGATAGTTGCCGACCCCTCAAAGAAGAAAAAGTTTGAATTCGTAATTTTTTTCCTCGTTTCAGTACTCTAAGGTACGATCCGTGCCAAGGTAATAAAATGAGGAAAGAAATGGAGGACTTGAAATATCTTAGTTGCTCACCCCTCGAAGCTACTATAACGAGGAAGTAACGGCCAACTATGACTTTTGATAGTTGTCGACCCCGCAAGGAGAAAAATTTTGAATCCCTAATTTTTCCTCGTTTTAGTACTCTAAGGTACCATCCGTAACTTCAGGGTACCAACATGAGGAAAAGGTGAACTTTTACAAATGTATGTTCCGACCCCTCACGAGGTACAAACAGAGGAAAAGCACGGCACAGCTTGCTAGTTTTCGAATCCTAAAAGGAGGAAACGGTGAAATTTTACAAATGTATGTTGCCAAGCCCTCACGAGAAACTAAACAGGAAAAGCACGATGCATCTTGCCATTTGAATACTAAAAGGTGAACTTTTACAAATGTAAGTTGCTGACCCCTCACGGGATACTAAACAGAGCAAAGCCTTGCCAGTTTTTTTAGAATTCCGAATTTCTTTCCTAGTTTTAGTACTATGCATCAAAAGTTACTATAGTTGCCGACCCCTCAAAATTTAGAATTCCCAATTTCTTCCCTCATTTTAGTAACATAAGGTGTCACCATCCGTGACAAGTTACTAAAACCAGGAAAGAAATGGCGGACTTGAAATATCTTAGTTTCCGACCCCTCACTGGACTCATGATCTGAGTCGCCTATCAACAGAGTGCTAAAAGGAGGAAAAGGTGAACTTTTACAAACGTAAGTTGCCCACCCCTCACGAGAAACTAAACAGAGGAAAAGCACGGCACAGCGCGCCAGTTTTTTTTTCGAATACTAAAAGGAGGAAAAGGTGAACTTTTACAAATGTAAGTTGCCGACCCCTCACGAGAAACTAAACAGAGGAAAAGCACGGCACATCATTCGATTTTTTTCGAATACTAAAAGGAGGAAAAGGTGAACGTGAACTTTTACAAAAGTAAGTTGCCGGCCCCTCACGGGATACTAAACAGAGGAAAGGCTTGCCAGTTTTTTCGAATTCCTCGTTTTGGTACTCTAAGGTACAACCCGTGAATAGTTACTGAAACCAGGAAAGAAACGGTGGACTTGAAATATCTTGGTTGCCGACCCCTAACTGGACTCATGATCTGAGTCGCCTATCAAAAGAGTGCTAAAAGGTGAACTTTCACAAACGTAAGTTGCCGACCCCTCACGAGAAACTAAACAGAGGAAAAGCACGGCACAGCGCGCCAATTTTTTTTTTCGAATACTAAAAGGAGGAAAAGGTGAACTTTTACAAATGTAAGTTGCCGACCCCTCACGAGAAACTAAACAGAGGAAAAGCACCGCACAGCATTCCATTTTTTTCGAATACTAAAAGGAGGAAAAGGTGAACTTTAACAAATGTAAGTTGCCGGCCCCTCACGGGATGCTAAACAGAGGAAAGGTTTGCCAGTTTTTCGAATACTAAAAGGAGGAAAAGGTGAACTTTAACAAAGGAAGCTGGAGACCCCTCACGGGATACTAAACAGAGGAAAGGCTTGCCTGTTTTTCGAATTCTCGATTCCTGGTAATTCTTTCCTCGTTTTAGTTTGCCTTTCCTGGTTTTAGTATTCTTTCCTGCTTTTCTCTTGCCTTTCCTTTCCTGCTTTTAGTCGATCCCAACAGAGGTACCGCAAATCCGGAAGAATAATTTCTCTCGATGAAGTCTGTTATCTTCGGATTAGGGCAAACAAAGTAACGCATTTTTACCGGACTTTCAGGCCTATTTAAGTAAATAACGGAAGCGTACACTATAAAAAAAAATCTTGAAGTATTTACTACTGAGATTAATATTGTCTCTACTGAGATAAGATTATCTCTAATTCAAATTAATCTTATCCCAGTAGAGATAAGATTAATCCCAGTAGCAAATACTGCAGTTAACAAAACATTCTTTAAGCCCAAGCTGACTTTGAAACACATATTCGAACCTTAACAATGTTTACAACGGATATACGTCAGCTACGATTCTTCATCAGCAATGGAAGGAGTAGGCGCTCCTTGCTAGTGGATTCCATGTGTGCAAGTAAGTCCCAAATGGAAATAAGGTTTCTTGCTTCATCCGTAGCCTGATGAAGAATCGTAGCTGTATATCCGTTGTAAACATTGTTTGAATATACTGCAGTCAACGTTAATCCTTACTTGGAGAATTTTTTACAGTGTAACTTGACTGTTGGGTCTCAGCCTTGTTCGTCTAAACTTATTCGTCTAAAATAATATTTTGAGAAATTAGCCTCATCAGAAGAAAAAAATCCATGACTATGAAAAATACCACCTCCTTAAATCTCGAGTTAATATTTCGAAAGCGTCACTTGTACAAGAGGGGTATCGAACATCAGCCAAGATTTCAAGTTTCCAGAAGAGTCTTTCCTTCAGAATAATCTATCTGGCTTAAAAAGGAACCAACATATATGACAAACAAATTAGATCGAAGCTAATTGAATGGTTTACATATTGGATGAATAAATGTTGCTTCAACATTTCTATTTAAATATATTTTTCTTTTCAAGCAAGACCTCTTTATTCTAACCTTACTTCGATTGACTTACAAAATAATGAAAAAGTTAGAGTTAGCAAAAGCCAATAGCCAGAAAACCCCTTTTCAAAACAGCTTCAGAACAAAGAAAAGGCACAGAATTCTGGGCTGCTGGACTGTCAGGACAGCATGTACATTTCATTTTAACATTTTCGTGGCAAAAATTGAGATAGTATAAAAACGAGGTCATACCCCTCCTGTAGGCCTAATTGAAAAATGGTGAGCGAATGAAAACATGGGAATTGGGGAGGAACGTGCCTTCAACTTATTTAGTCTCTTCTTTCAGATGGTACAAGCTCTGAAACGTCTCTACAAACATGTCGACGACATAGACCTCTTTATTGGCGGAATTTCGGAAAAGGCCCACGTCGGTTCCCTCCTTGGCCCCACCTTTCTCTGCCTTGTTGGAGATCAGTTTGCCCGCCTTCGCAGAGGGGATAGGTTCTTTTACGACCTAGGAGGTCAGAATCACAGCTTTACTGAAGGTGAGGATTCATATTCCTTACCTTAAATCGCACTTCCAGCGAGATAAGGTGGTGTGATCCTCCTGTAGAGTCTCTCGCTGGTTGGCGTAATGATTGATAGATCGTTGTTGTAAGATCGGCTCACTGGCACTCCAGTATAGCCGGCATTTACTGGTCGGTAGATGTTGTTGTCACATCGGTTCACTGGAATCCCAGTGCAGCCGACATTCATTATTTCGCCAGTCCTCGTCTACACCTTTTTTGAAGCCATCCAGGGTAGCAGCGTTGATAGTTTTCTCGGCAAGGCTGTTCCAGAGTGGAATATTCCGTGCAGAGAAAAAACTGTGCCGCTCGCGTCGTTTACAACTGGTCAGTTGGAGCTTCTTGGAATGGCCTCTCGTCGACGTTGATTGGGAGCTCTCGAACAACACCCTTCATGCCCAAGCTGACTGCAAATCATATTTGATAGTGCAAAACGGATACGTCACCTGATCTTATTTAAGCTATATTTCTTCCCTTGTTGGCAAGCATCCTCTCTCAAATCCGCTCAAGTTAGAACTTGTGGGAAAGCCTAAGTTCCTTTTTCCAACTTGAGCGGCTTTGAGCCTGAACCCTTGCCAAGAAGGGCCGAAATATAGCTCTAAAAATTTTCAGCTGACGTAACCGTTTTGCACTATAAAAAAAGGTGGGGACTCGTTGGTAGAGCCATTAAGACACGAGGATAGTAGTTCCCTGATCATTGCAAGCGCGGGCGGAGAAAGGTATAAATTGTGCCGATTGTGGACTCGCACTTCTTTTAATTTAATTGCTGAATTTATGATTTTATTCCAAGTATGTTAATGATTTCCACTCACGTTCTCCTATTCGTGTGTGTGTGTGTGTGTGGGTGTAGAAAGTAAATCGATTCACCCCGGATTTTATTAGAGCTACATCTTGGCCCTTCTTGGCAAGTGTCCTCTTCTGTCTCAAAGCCGCTCAGGTTGGAAAAACGAACTTGTGGGAAATGTAGCTCTAATAAAACTCAGCTGACGTATCCGTTTTGCACTATCAAACATGATTCGCAGTCAGCTTGGGCTGAAGAATATTTCTCGTAATAGCAAGTATGGGCTTGCCCAGCAGATCAGCTGTAAAGGACCCGTCGTGTCTGTAACGCAAAGGCAACCTACTTCCGAAATTGCATTCGTTAATTCTTCAGCCCAGAGACCCAAATTTCATATTTTACAATTCTAAGCCCGCTAACGACACGTCACTGATCTTTTCACTTGCCACGATTTTATATGCACATTATGCTCCCGACGAGTGTTCGAGTATCATTCTATTCAGGTGTAAAACCGGCTGTTACGAAGGGTTTTCATATCTTTATATTTATAGTTTTTCCTGGTTTACCTTTTAAACTCAAGTCTATTTAAATCAACATCGTTCACAAACCGTTTCAGTTCAGCCAAGATTTAAAAGGAAATATTGTTTCCGAATTCGGATCAAGTCCTAACGTAACGCTTAGAACTCGAGCGTGAGTTTGCGGTTAGACAGGAGGCAACAGGGAGATCAGTGAAAGGAGAGCAAGGCGGGATTGACGTCAGAAGAAGTCTTGGTCGAGGCTTCTTCAGTGACTTTTAGAACAGAGTGTGGTGAAGCTTGGAGGAGACAACACAACAGTGAGTAAAGAACAATAAACGTGTCCTGAACCTCAAACATAGCTAGAACCGTACGAACACATCTACGCCTTCGATAAGACGCTACCGTGTCGAAAGACTATGTGATCAACTAAGTGAGCTGAAAGGAAGAGCCCTTCCTTTCAGGCCACTCGGTTGAGCGGCTACGGCTAAGGCAGAAGCCTACAACAGTAAACCCTAACACCATGAGATAAAACATATTGTTTTACGGATATCTTAAATTTGCCGGGTTTTTGCTAGAAGTCCATAGGCCTAGGAAAAGGCTTAAAACAGCCAACGACGTGGATAATTTGTTAGCAATAGAGCCTAGTATTACAGTATTAATATATTTTCGAATATTGAAACTTAGACAGTACGTAGTGCGAGGTGTGCTTAAGTTTGATTCCGCCGCTCGTAGAAAGAGAAGCTTTTTGAGCAGAGCAAGAGAAAGTTTATTTCAATCAATCAATAATTTTATTAACTCATATAAAAATGGCACGGAACGTGCCCATACGGAGTATAATAAAAACAATAAATGAAAGAAAAAGAAAAGAAAAAGATTCGACTAAACTAAACGAAATGACTATACAAACGCACTATAATACGGATTGTACCTGTCTAGAGAAGAGTCAAACTCGGCACGGCGTTGGGCTATAGCCAGAAAGGGATAAGTAACGCCGTAAAGTTGCGTAACTTCGCGGTTACGAGCCCATGGCTGGAAGGCCGAGTAGGTACTTAGCATACTTATAGAACAATCTACGAATTGTCCTTAAATCAGTTATGCTGAATAACTTCCAGAAAGGAGATAGAACTAGAATGCGGGGGATTCTGTAAGCCTTGTATTTGTGCCATAATGGATTGATCAGTCCAGCGTTATTTCCTGTTTCTAGAGAGACATTGCGTACAAAACAAACGCTTAGTTTTTAATCGCAAAATTAAGAACGTGTCTGCTCTTGGTGAACTCAGAAACGACCCTGCACAATAGTACTTCCCTTACTTCGTCACACGGCGAAAGCCTTGACCTTTCTTGACATAGAACAACTGTCAGAGAGAAGACGTCGTCTTCTTATGCGTTTCGGCTACCAGGTGTCATGACAGGAGGCCACTAAGAGCGTGTTCCATCCTACTTACCGTAGTTACTACGCATGACGTCACGGATTCTGGCTTTCTGCCGTCAAGGCTGGAACGATGTTTCTATTTTTCAGCAGAATATCATGCCACGGGCGAATCCGACCAATCACGTTGCAGAGATACGTAGTTACTACGCTTACCACGCTCCCGAGCATGGTAACCAAATAGTAACTATTAGTTACTATTTCGAGAAGGTTGGAACGGTCAGTGTAGTAACTTTTCGTGAGGATGGAACGGAAATAGTAACTATTAGTAACTATTGTTAGAAGGGTGGAACACGCTCTAAGCCATCACAGGATCAATCTGTCAGACCATATGCATTCTCGAGGCCCTAGTGCAGGAAGCAAAAATGATCGAAAACCCAAACTTCTTCCTCCTCCAACAAAATTGTCGAAGCGGAATTCTCAGGTCATTCGTCGCGGTTTATCGAGCACTTTAACTGTTCTGAATCTTTTCTTTTAGTCTCGCATTCTTTGTTTATTATTAAGTATTTCTCCAGTTTTCCTCATGTTAGCCCACTTAGGATTGCAGTAAATTGATTGTTTTCCTGCAGTATATATTCTGTTAGCTCTTTTAAATCCTACCGATCACACACATTAAAATCAAGATTCCACAAGGACATTTTTAAGTGGGGTTTCGGCAACAGAAATGTTGAGCCGTGGAGCAGCCTTACCGAAGATGCGATCAATGCTGAATCGATCAATAGTTTCAAGTGCATTGTTGATCGGATTTTAACTCTGATCAGTTCGACTACTCAAGATTTGTTAGAGTTATTTAAAAGGTGTCGATCTACGACAGCAAATAATGCAATCCACACTACGCCACCTGCTTCAGTATTCTTAGTACTTGGGAATGACAGCGTCGAGTTCAAACTCAAAAACGATACTGTTCCACAAGCAAAGATCCTCACCCCCTCTGAAACCATTAACAATAGGAGAGAAAGAAGTCCCCTATGTTCAGGAGGCAATGATCTTGGGAGTGATCGTGGACAGCAAGGTGAGATGGAATAAGCAGATAGAAGCCACCCGGACATCATGCATGAAAAGGCTGTCGCGGATGAAGAGGCTTGCCGGAACTGATTGGGGCTCATCGCCAAAGACGCTGATTGACTTCTATAAGACTTACATCAGGTCAAAAATAGAATATGGAGCAATGCTAACACCCCAAAGTTCAAAACAGCTCATGTCGTCCCTTGAAACAGTGCAGAACACAGCTATCACGATCGCCCTCGGCTTGCACAAGCACACCCCCACAACGAAGCTTTGTCAGAGGGATGAGAAGTATAACAAAGTACTTCACAAAAATTCAAAGCTATGGACGAATCCACGTCTTGCAAAAAGAGGTGATGAAACACAACAACAACAACAGCACATACCTGACTGGAAGAACGAAGCCGCAATAGCCCGTCCGTTTCCGGAAGATCCACCCTGGGCAATGACAGCCCTAGAAGTCAAGTTACAGCTCATACCACACAGAAAGCACGAATATTCAGACGCAGAGATTCAGCAGCTGTTCTCACTGGAGAAATACCCTGACTACCTACAAGTCTTTACAGACGGATCGGTAAAGGACAACAAGGAAGGATCGGGATCGACTATACCACAATATAACCTGCATATCCTGACTAAAATTGCAGACGGTTCGTCCACCTTGACGGCAGAGCTAACAGCGATCTGGAAAGCACTAGAAGTCATCTCGAAGAAACCACCATCTAGTCGGAAAGTCGTCCTTCTCACCGACTCCAGATCCTCTGTTGACCTTATAAAGAAAATCCATTGTCAAGCTGAGAACACGGACCTCTGGAATATACGGAAGTTACTCAGACAACTGCAACCGTGAATTGTGTATTCCAGCACATCCCAAGCCACAGGGGATCAAACAGAACGAAGTTGTTGATGCACTGACAAACAGAGCAAGGGAGTCGCTAACCAAAACAGCCCTGAGGATTAATACATTCAGAGAAGTTCTGAGGAAAAGAACTCCCAGATCGAGCAGCAGACTTAATAACACACCCTTCAAAGCCAGACGCGATCAGTGTCTCTATTACAGACCGAAGAGTTGTGCCTTGATGCTGAACAAGACATTATTCGAGTGGAAAATCTCGCCCAGTCCTCTATGCAGAATGTGCAAACGAATGGATGAAACCCCTCAGCACCTACTGATGGAATGCAGCCAAAACCCTCTCCGGGACCAACTGCGCCAACTCTGCACCAAAGAAAAGCTTCCTGTCGACTTTGAAGCAATCACGCAAATGAAGCTCAGCAAAAAACTGAAGAAGCCGTCTATCTAGCGATGATGAAAACACTTTCAACCGCGACAGATCAACCAGCTCAGTCAAGTGGGTAACTACTCATGGGCCCTGATCCCAGTCCAGTTGACATCATCTAACATCAACCACACGATGAGGATAATTCCTCATGAGCTGTGATCTCAGTCGAGGTGCCATTGCCTGCCAACCATCCACACGAAGAGGATAATTCCTCCTGGGCTCTGATCCCAGTCGAGGTTCCATCATCAGCCTCGCCATAAGTAAGAAGAGTGTAATTCCTCCTGGGAGGCGATCCCAGTCGAGGTGCCAATATCCACTCTGCAAGCTCAACCAAAAAGAGGATAATTCCTCCTGGGCGGTGATCCCAGTTGAGGTGCCATAGTCAACATCTCAGAAGAAGATCAACCGGAAGGCGGAGTCGCGCTCCCCAGGTGTCCTGATGCCATTAATGATTAGAAGAAGAGGCGAAAGCCTTTTCTCTTACTTTGTATTGCACTGCAACAATATTAGTTAGGGTTGTGTATTTTATTTAGACTCGAGCATTCCACGGAGCCTGGGTCCGTGATTGCGTTGGCGGGTACGATGCCACCTAATGGGAAAGTTCACTTCGTTTTTTTTCAACTTTATTCGTTGTATTTTTCCAATTTGCATGGGGATTTCGGCTAGTCAGAAAAACCTTCTTAGAAAATCCAGTCCGCTAAACTGGCAAGCTGTAGCGGCACTATCCAGTCAACTCCTTTGAGTTCAATTTCTGATTAATAAAGATCTAATTATAATACAATCCATCGTAAGAAAAAAACCTGCAGCCTGAACAGGACCTTCGCCAAGAAGGTCCGAATTATTGCTGAAGGAAAGCCTAGCTAACTTATCCGTTTTGAGTAATTTGTATGTACCCCGAAAGTCAATTTTGTAGAGAGAGGGTTCGATTCCAAATGGCAGAAAATAGACGTGTACATCATCTTAGAAAGGTGGGGGGAAGGGTTAGTAGAAATCGGGCAGAAAGACGTGCGAACTGAGTTTTATGAATGAATGTTAAAGCACAATGGACACTTCTAATGCTTTATTTTGTATTAAATGCTTCACAAATAAACATTTCCGACTTCCTTTAGAAGGCGCTAGGAAAATCGGCCGTTTTCTTGTTATCCCTTGTCTTTACCTCTCTGGCATTTCGGCGATCCAAATCTTAGGAGCTGGGATATCGTGGCACGAAATTCAAAAACTCCCAGCAATGCTTGATATAAAAGGATATATTTGAGATGTCACCAATAAGTCAAGCCGCAGATGCAGTTTACCTGATTGTTCTAGTGTGTCATCAGAAGTTCCATGTTTTAAGTGCCTATTAAAAGTTTTTCTTTGTGGAATTGTGTTGTGAAGCTTGTTTAACTTGCTTTATAAAATGTACCAGAATATGCAATAAGTATATAAAAAATAACATAGGTACAAGAATCATTCAAAAACAAATAGCCTATTCAAATCTGAATTAGACAAGCTGATTTATGCATAAAATAAAGGTCTACTAAGTGTTATAAGCAACATCACTTTTATCTTTGTCCAAGCTAGTAAATTGAGAATGTACTGGCCCAAAATATTACGCTTTGAAATATCACAGAGAGGAAACTGCTGAAAAAGCTGCGCAGCTAGGGGGTAAGCATTGTTCCTAGGTTGTTACAGAGTGGGATTGGGGTAGTTTGATGTGCCCATTGAACTTTAACAAAAAAGCATGAGGGCCTACACACAATAGCTTCTGACAGCGTGAATGGATGATGGAACAAATCAGCAGTGGATTGCCCGAAGGCATAAATACAGTAAGAAGAGCGAAATACTCAAATCATTTATGGTAATGTTTATTCACAATTAGGGACTAAACTATGCGAATCCCTTTACGGTATGTATTTGGTCCTTAAATGCAACAAAAATTAGATCAATACATTAACGGCTTAACACTAAAATAAATATTCCTTCAGCCCAAGCTGACTGCGAATCGTATTTGATAGTGCAAAACGGATGCGTCAGCTGAATTTGATTGGAGCTACATTTCGGCCCGTCTTGGCAAGGGTCCTCTTCAGGCTCAAAACGGCGCAAGTTGGAAAAACGAACTTGTGGGAAGATATAGCTCCAATAAAATTCAGCTGACGTATCTGTTTTGCACTATCGAATACTAACACCAAAAATTATTAACAGATGAGAGAAAAAACTTTAAATTAAACTATTTATTCTTCCAGCACAGCTTACTCAGATACGCAAATCAAACCTTGCAAGAATCGTATGCGACAATAGCGATGGCGAGCTGGCGAGTGTCCAACCCCTAGCATTCCTTTCTCCGACCGGCATGTAAGTACATTATTCTCATTGAGCCTGGTAGTTCATGGGAGAGGGGGAGGTCAAACCATCGGTTGGAGAAGTACAGAAGGTCTTAGAATAGACTTGACATAACAGGCTGCTCGTGATAGGCCTAAGCTTGGAAAGCTTTACTAAAACAACCAATAAATTAACCATGGGATGGAAGAAGGTTCACACCGCTGTTTAGTGCTCAGGTCAAGCACTTGAACCTGTTGAATACAAATACACAACAATCTGCAATAAGAAATAATAATTCTCCCGCTGATAGTTGATGCGATTTTTTCAACTGAATAAACAGTCAGAGAAGTAAAACAGCCAGATAAGTATAAAACCACCAGAATGTTATTTTGAGCGTGTTACAGCCTTCTAACAGTAGTACCTATTAGTCACTATTTTCGTTCCAACCTCGTAAAATGTTACTACGTTACTACCGCTCCAAACTTCTCGAAATAGTAACTAATAGTAGCTATTTGCTTACCATGCACAGGAGCGTAGTAAGCGTGGTAACTACGCATCTCTGTAACGTGATTGGTCAGATTCCGCGTGGCATGATATTCAGCTGGAAAATAGAAAAATCGTTCCAGCCTTGATAGCACAATGTCAGAATTCATGACGTCATGCGTAGTTACTACGGTAAGTAGGGTAGAACACGCTCTTAGCATTGCTTTCGTCGTCTAACCTGATTTACTAAAACGCGCGCGTAATGAACTTCCCAAAAATAGGTCGCACGATAACACTTGAGCTTGTTATACGCGAATCCAATTATATCATTGATGATTGTTGTTAGGGCGCTCAAAGCGTTGGTGACGCTGTTTTACAAAGAGCGTTTACCACTCTACTTACAACAGTAATCATTAGTTACTATTTTGTTCCAACCTCGTCAAAAGTTAGTACGCTGAGCATTCCAGCCTTCTTGAAACGGTAACTGATAGCAAGAACAAATAAGCCAAGAGAACCTCTGTCTTTGTTCCCATGCACCGACCATCAATACCCCAACAAACCCGAGCAGAGCTAGAGGTACTTTATGAGCTTCGAGTTGATGCCGTCTACTTCCTTCTTCGCCGCTGCGCATATGAGAGGAAAAGACTGTTGCAGGTGTGCATGACCCGCACTTCAGCGCGTCACGTGTGACGTCACAACGGTAGACAACCAATCGGCTGTTACCTCGACATTTCTTCTCCGGGGCTCTGCTGCGATATAGTTGTTTGTAGAGGTAATGAATTGTGATGTTCCCCGTATCTCCGTGCAGGGTATCGGGAATCTATTCCACTGCGCACGTTTCGGAGCGTAGTAAGCGTGGTAACTACGATATATGTGACGTCCTTGGCCAGATTAGCCCATGGCTTTGTATTTTGTCGAAAGTAGAAAAATTCGTTCCAGCCTTTACGCCAAAAAGCCCGAAACCGTGAGGTCATTCGTACCTAATACGATAAGTAGGGTGGAACACGACATAAAACAATCACAAAATAAACGGGGTTGATGGTGGTAGTGGTCAAACCGTCTTTTAACTGCTTTCCTACGAGGAGGACCAGCAATTTTAACCTTTCAAATTAATTCGTATGATAACACTACTAACATCATTAAACAGATGTAACGTTTTTGATAGTGCAAAACGGATACGTCAGACGGATAACGAACTTGTGGGAAAACAAACTAAATATTCTAGCTTAGAGCCTGAAGAGGACCCTTGCCAAGAAGGGCCGATATATCGCTGATGAAGAATCGTAGCTGACGTATCCGTTGTATACATTATTGGAATATATCCTTAAGGATCAACAATTGTTGACTAAAGGAATATTTATTTTTAGATATAACGTTATTTCAGCTTTTCTTTAATAGCTGATAATCTTGCTGAAATTCATTCACATCAGCCAATGAGTATTTTGTTGTTTTTATTCTTTTTTTCTTCTTCTTAGCAACTCAAATGTACCTTGCAACAGCGCCGCGGTTCCTGTTGTACAGTTGGATGCATGGAAAAACGAGCGGCTCATTTCGTAAGTAACAAAAACATACGTATACAAATTACGTAAAGTTCAAAACGCCGTACCAGTGAAAATTTAAGTCAAAACTGTGATATATAATTTTTTTGCAATGTTAGTTTTTAAATTAAATCATGATATTAATTTTTCTTCCCGACCGTTCTCAAGAAAGAGTTTATATCCTTCTCGTAAGAAAGAGCCCTGCCAGAAGGGCTGAAATATCGCCGAAAACACCGCGAGGGTGCGCAATTCCAACAGACAACAATTTGGATGTGTTTGCAAGTGTTTTCATTTTTGAAGTGTTACAGAATTTTTCCCAAAGCAACATTGCAAACCATGTATCGTGTTATATTTTACGAAAACATAACACCCAAGGACATCACTTTTCTGTAATATTAACAGGTAACATCCAAAGTCTTGTCTATTGAAATTGCGCTTCCTCGTATCAAATGTTATCACACTTTTGACAGTTGACAATAGTTGCGTTTTTTATGAAGTTTGAAGTTACCTTCAAACTCAAAAGGTCCTTATTTAAAATACTGTTTCTGGTCGCCGCCGTCGCCGGTCATAGTTTCTTTGTCCTTCAAACTCTGACCGTCAAACTCTTGAGCTAGCAAGTTCGAAGTTTGCTTGAATCGTCAAAGAAACGTCGAAAACGAAATTAAGCAACTGGCTAAGCGAACGACGAACAAAACTTCGATCAGAAACACAACTAATTAGATGTATGTCCCTTGTTGACAATGAAGCTACAAAAGCATTGCAGATTATTCCCAGCTGAATACGAACACAATTATTCAAGTCATGAAAACACATATCTACAGAGGACCCCGGGGGCCAGCGATCGGCACGTTTGCTTGATGACGACCAAAAATCAAACCGGAATAAACTAGACTGACTTGTTTGTCCGACCTCGACAACAATGAGCCACGACGACGATGCCTTCTGCCAATAGCAAGAAAGACAAAAGGTTGTGCTGGCCACAAGACCTACTGGAGGCTACTGGTATTATATACGAATCGCCGTTGACTCGCCTTACTTATCTATAAGTTTAATAAAGTTTATGTAGTGTTTCGTTTTTGTGTGTGTAGTTAATTTTTATGGCACTTGAGCTTACTCAAGTGCCATATAGCGATTGTAATTTCTGTCCGTCAGTCGGTCTGTCGGTCCCGGTTTTGCTAGTTCGAGCACTTCCAGATAAGCTAGGACGATGAAACTTGGCAGACATATCAGGAACTGGACCAGATTAAATTAGAAATTGTCGCTTCTTCGATCCGACCATCTGGAGGGGAGTGGAGGAAGGGGGAATCCGGAAAAAATAGGAA
Organism: Branchinecta lynchi; assembly: GCA_023053575.1. Lineage (NCBI taxonomy): Eukaryota > Metazoa > Arthropoda > Branchiopoda > Anostraca > Branchinectidae > Branchinecta > Branchinecta lynchi. The sequence goes on along the minus strand of JAKZAP010000014.1, from coordinate 20,186,371 downwards.
AAATGAGATATTTTTAGCTTACGAACGGGTGATCGGATCTTAATGAAACTTGGTATATGGAAGGACTTCGTGTCTCAGACCGTCGATTTTAAATCCAGACCGGATCCGATGACACTGGGGGGAGTTGGAGGGGGAAACCGGAAATCTTGGAAAACACTTAGAGTGGAGGGATCCGGATGAAACTTGGTGGAAAGTACAAGCGAAAGTCCTAGATACGTGACTGATATAACCGGAACGGATCCGCTCACTTTGGGGGAGTTGGGGGGGGGGGGAGAAGTCCGAATTTGTAGTGATCCCGCGAGTTCCGTGCTTCCTGATGTGCTGGGACGATGGAAATTTACAGGTATGTCCGGGACCCGACCAAATTAAATAGGAAATCGTCAATTCCCCGATTCGACCATCTGGGGGGGGGGGAGTGGAGGGAGGGTGAAGCCAAAATTTGAAATATTTTTAGCTTGCGAACGGGTGATCGGGTCTTGATGAAAATTTATATTTAGGATGACCTCGTGTCTCAGACATCTCACTTTAAATCCGGGCCGGATCCGATGACACTGGGGGGAGTTGGAGGAGGGAACCGGAAATTTTGAGAAACGCTTAAAGTGGAGGGATCGGGATGAAACTTGGTGGGAAAAACAAGCACAGGTCCTAGACACGTCATTGACATAACCGGACCGGATCAGGGCACTGTGGGGGAGTTGGGTGGGGGTCCGGATTTCTAGCGATCCAGCGAGTTCGGCATACTTCCTGATGTCCTAGGGCGATGAAACTTGGTTGGTAGGTCAGGGATCCGAACAGATTGACTTGAGAACAGCCGTTTCCCCGACCCGACCATCGTGGGGGGAGTGGGTGGATGGGGAGTCCGGAATCTAGTGGCGTGCATAACTTTTGAACGGGTGATCGGATTTGAATGAAACTTGTCTGGTGAGCTATCGCCTCGGACGTTCAGTGTCACGTCCGGGTCTGGTCCGATACCTGTGGGGATGGGGGGGGGGGGGGTGGAAAACTCAAGAAACTCTAAAAGCAGAGGGATTGGGACGAAACTTAATGGATGGAACAAGCATTAGGCCTAGATGAAATTGACGGAGCCAGATGGTTTCGGGGCTCTGTGGGGGGAGTTGGAGGGAGTTTCCTGGAATTCCGGTAGTCGTGAGTTAGAATAGTTCCAGATGTAAAACGACAACGAAACTTTGCAGGCATATTAGCGACCCGAATTATCTTGACTTAAGAACCTGACACAACATTCCCCCGGAAACTTCCGTTCCTTGATCCGAGCATTTTTTGGGGAGCAAGAGAAGAGAAATTGGAAATTGACTTCTATAAATTGCGAACGAGTGGTCTGATTCGAGTGAAACTTCATGGGTGATACGAATCGATGGCCTCGAAATGTAAAACATGCGTTCGAACCATATGCGACCACGATTAGGGGAATTGGGGGTGGGGGGACTTTTGACATGCACAAAAACCAAACGGATGGACCGAATGAGATGCAATTCGACAGTGCCGAGTTTATGCGGCCTAGATTTGTTACTTGGCGTCCTGGCCGGATTCGGCCAAGGTAGGGGGGGTACTGGAAACTTGCAGATAGGCTATGCTCCAATTTCAGTCAAACTTGATGGACAGGAACAGGGAATTAAGAGATTGGGCCCGAACCGGCTCCGACAACGTTGGTGGGAGGGGGGGGGGGGTACCGAAACTTTCCAAAAATGCTCAGATTCGAGTGAAACTTGATAGATGGTATAAACGAAGATGCTTTAGGTGGTCGATTCGGCCACGGTAGGTGGAGATAGAGTGAGTACCGGAAATCGTGTAGCATGTCTAGGGATCAAACAAATGGATTTATTGGGATGAAAGTTTAAACAGTCATGTGCATTTGCTACAGATAATCGAGACGATGCCGGAACTGCTCAGAGAAACTAAATATTCTATTTCTATTTCCGAACCGCATTTTTGGATGGCGGGTGTATTTTGTGACGTTCTCATCTACTTTCTTGTACAGCCTACTCGTACAAGTGCCATATGAGCTCGTAGCTCTTGTTCTTTCTTTCTGCCACTCCGCTCTTTCATTGTATAGCGGTCCTCAATAAATTATTATTATTATTATTGTTACTGGTAAGCCAGAGCAAAATAAGACTAGGCAATAGGCCAAGACTTGGCAGTATTGACACACACTCTAATAGTCGCTAGTGGTACTAGCGATTCTAGCACCACTAGCGATAGAGGACGTCCCTACTGAAATCATTCATTCGTTCACCAGAGCTGGCTCCGATAACCATATCTGAACGTTGCAAAAAAATGATACAGCCTCCATCTTTTCCATGCTATGTGCAGACCGCAACTTTGCTTTACTAGAAATTTTTGAACCCTCAAGGTCGTCTCGCTTTAAATGCCGCAAGCGTAGTGGGCGACGTTACGAGTATGGCTCGTTTGCAAAGCATAGGTCTTGGCGCTGAGCTCTACTGTTACTTTGCTCTGTGGTTAGCTATATTGCATTCCGTTTCTCTATACCAGATACCATGATGCTATGACTACGTCGTCGAGTTAAAGCAGCCACAATGCCTATTTATGCATCCACTCGGGTTGTGTATTATCAGCCACTAAACTTATTTACACATAAATTTTTCCTATCCGGGATCGTTTCAGTCTTTCCTGTAACGTGCACATTTTTTATGACACTTTCCCTTCGGCCAAGTGTCATGTAGCGATCGCAATTTCTGTCCGTCCCTCGGTCGGTCTGTCGGTCCGTATTTTGCTAGTTCGGGCACATACACAGACGCTAGGACGACGAAACTTGACAGGCTTATCAGGGACCCGATAAAATTAAGTTTTTAATAGTCATTTTCCCAATCTGAGCATCGGGGGGGGGGATTGGAGGGGGAATCCGGAATCTTATGGTATTACAACTCTTTAACGGGTGGTCGGATCTTAATGAAACTTGATATTTGGAAAGACCTCCTGTCTCAGACGACCAACGTAAAATTCGGACCGGATCCGGTGACTTCAGGGGGGGTTGAAGTGGGGAACCGGAAATCTTGGGAAACGCTTAGACCGGAGGGATCGGGATGAGACTTGGTGGAAAGAACAAGCAGAAGTAGCAGATACATCATAGACATAAATGAGCCGGATTCGGGCACCATGTGGGGAGTGGGGGGGGGAGGGAGGTCCGGAATAGTGATGATCCCGCGAGTTCGGTACTTGATGTACTAGGAAGATGAAACTGGGCTGGCATATCAGGGACTCCAATGAACTGACTTGAGAAAAGTTGTTTGCCTGATCCGATTATCGTGGGGGGAGTGGCGGAGGGATGGGAAATCCGGAATCTTGTGGCATTCACTTTTAAAAGGGCGATCGGAGTCTGGACCGGATCAAAAACTAGTGGGGGGGGGGGGGCATCGGAATTTTTGTGAAACGCTTAGCGTCGTGGGATCGGGATGGAATTTGGTGGGAAGAGCGAGCATAAGCATACATTCTTGACGAAACCAGACCATATCGGAGCTCTTTGGGGGAATCGGAGGGATTTTCCCGGAATTCCGATGATCGCGAGTTACGATACTTACTTCCTGGTGTATTAAGGACGATGAAAATTGGCAGGCATTAGTGGCCCGACCAAATAGGATTATGGACCTGACACAATGCTCTAGGACAACTTTTTGTCCAACTAGTGACAAAAATACGGGAGATCCGGCCGGGAAAGCCTGACAGTCTCTCTGCCGGATTATCCTGAACGTCGCATATTTGCTAGCTTACTATTTCATAGTAAGATGGCTGTGTGCGCGTTGCGGCATTGGAATTAAAAATAATCTAACGATATTTCTGCATGTCTTGGCAAGGGTACTTTTAAGGTCGAAACTAAAAAAAAATTAAAGTTTAACCGAATAGGGCTGAGATCTGACAGTCCAGTTACAAATCACTTAATCACTTTGTGTGACATGTATTATACTATGTAGGCCTATTCATTATTATCATATACTGCATATGATATGGGGATCGAACTGGGGATGTTTGCCAATAATCGTATGCCTTCGTTTTACGAACTAAAACGTAAAATAGTTTCATGGCTAAAAAGCCATCTTTTGAGGTCAGATAACAACCTGATCCAAATTCTTACCGCTCCAGTTTTTCAACTTTCACTGCCTTTCTGGAAAAAAATCGAGCGATGAACTTGTTGTTCGTTGATTTTTTTTTTTTTATACATATGTGATTATGTGCGATATTTAGGCTAGAATGTGTGTTTTTCTTCTGTGTATATGGCTAAGGCTGAATTAAATAAATAAATAAATATATTATACGTCACTGCTTTGACATGTGTTACGTCATGACGATCCACTGCTAGCCATATTAAGTTGTGCTATTATGGAAATAAAGAATATGTTTATTTATTTATTAAGAGGGCCTGAAAACACGGTAAAAAAGTATTACTTCAATTGTCCGCTATCCACACTCTAGATAATCAATTCCATCGAAGGAAGTTGTTCTTTCGGATTTCTGATACTCTATGTGTCTGTCCCGCTGTGCTTGAAATATATACCAACTACAAATATAAGACATTGCTGAAAAATCAACTAAAAAGGGCAGATTCCTTGCAAGACACATCTGAACGTCATTTTCTTACTTTTTTCAGCCGTGACTTCTTCCGGGATTAGCGTCTTTAATCCTGGAAATGTATTTTTTTAAATTCAAATTCTGCGCGTCTGGATGAAGTTTGGGTATAAAAGTATAGGAAGGAAGTATAA
>JAKZAP010000014.1:20013047-20181541 GCA_023053575.1 Branchinecta lynchi | reverse complement strand
AATCCCTTAGATGGGTCAAATATAAGGGCTGAGTTCTAGTAAGAATAAAATACCGTGATAATTAAGGACATGAGTACTATCAGAATAGAGAAAATTAGAGAGAAATTAAATTGATAGATAGTGCGGTTGACCCCAGGCCTTGCAAGTCAAAAAAGAGAAATAATAATAAAAAATGGAAGAAACAAAGAATCTCAACACAGTCTTTACTAGCAGGGATATTCATAATTGTGTTGCGAGAGCAACACTTTGATTTTATCGTGTGTTTTTGGGATCCAAAACGTAAGTGGAGGGATACCTATGACATAGCAAAAGTTGTCCGTCCCTCCGTCTGTAAGCACGATAATTCTCGAAGGTATGAGATATTTTGATGAAACTTGGTGTGGGGACTCTGTGGTCAAGAATAAGGTCGAGTTCGTAGCTGGGCTTTGTAGCGCTATATTTGCGGGTGGGGGTTTAAATTAAGGGGCAAGCAAAATTTTTTAAACAGCTAATGGGACAATCGATTATGAGGTAAGAAAACATTCTGAACACGATGGTGAAAATCATTTTCTCGCCGGGCAAGTAGTTCGCCCGGAATCTGGCCAAAACCGGAAAGTTTGTTAAAAGTAAAAGTTTTATTTGAAGTTGATTGGATGTTCGACTTTCGATGGTCAGTCCAAGTCAAACAAATCTAGTGAAACGCTTGGCAGGAATATCAGGGAACCGACAGATTAACTTGGATATAATCATATTCCGGATCCGATCATAGTAGAGGGAGTGGAGGGATGGGAAATCCGGAAACTATTAACATGAATAACTTTGGAAAGGGTAATCAGACATACGTGAAACTTGACCTTTGTGTTGCCAGTCCAGTTTTCTACCACTGAGCCATGCCATGATGTATAAAAAAGCGAATGCGAGAATAGATACGGTTTAAAGATCAGTCCAAGTCAAACAAATCTAGTGAAACGCTTGGCAGGAATATCAGGGAACCGACCAGATTAACTTGGATATAATTATATTCCAGATCCGATCATAGTGGGGGGAGTGGAGGGATGGGAAATCCGGAAACTACGGTCTGTCGGTCTGTCCCGGTTTTGCTAGTTTGGGCACTTCCACATAAGCTAGGACGATGAAACTTGGCAGGCGTATAAGGGACCGAACCAGATTAACATGGAAACGATCACTTCTCCGATCCGGCCATCGTGTGTGGGGGGGGGGGTGGAGCAACAGGAAATCCGGAAACTAGTAACATGCATAACTTTAGAACGGGTAATCGGACTTGCATGAAACTTGACATATGTCAAGAACAAGTGCTTCAGATGCTCAGTTTCAAATCCGGACCAGATCCGATAACTGGGGGGGGGGGGGGCTGGAGGGGGCACCCAAAACCTCGTGAAACGCTACCACATAAGCTAGAACGATGAAACTTGGCAGGCGTACTTGGGAAACCGACCAGATTAACTTGGAAATAATCACTTCCCCGATCCAGCCATCTTGGGGGGAGTGGAGGGATGGGAAATCCGGAAAGTAGTAGCATGACCAACTTTGGAACGGGTAATCAGATATGCATGAAACTTGACATATGTCAAGAACAAGTGCTTCAGAAGCTCAATTTCGAATCCGGACCAGATCCGATAACTTGGGGGGGGGGGGGGCTGGAAGGGACACCGGAAATCTCATGAAACGCTTCCACATAAGCTAGGACAATGAAATTTGGCAGGCATATCAGGGAACCGACCAGAAGAACTTGGAAATAATCACTTTCCCCATCCGGCTATCGTGGGGAGAGTGGAGGGATAGGAAATCCAGAAACTAGTAACATGCATAACTTTGGAACAGGCAATCAGACATGCATGAAACTTGACGTATGTCAAGAACAAGTGCTTCAGATGCTCAGTTTCAAATCCGGACCAGATCCGATCGCTGGGGGGGGGGGAGCTGGAAGGGGAACCGGAAATCTGGTGAAACGCTTCCAAATACGCTAGCACAATAAAACTTGACAGGCATATGAGAGAACCAACCAGATTAACATGGAAATAATCACTTCCCCGATCCTGCTATCGCGGGGTGGTGGTGGAGGGAAGGGGAATCCGGAAACTAGAAACATGCATAACTCTGGAATGGATAATCGGACATGTATAAAACTTGACAATTGTGAAGAACAAGTGTCTCAGATTTTCAGTTTCAAATCTGGTCCGAATCCGAAGAGACGGGATTAGAGGGGGGGACCGGAAATGTCGTGAAATGCTTAGGGTCGAGGGATCGGGATGTCACAGGAGAGGGGTTGGAAGGTTTTTTTTCCGGATTTCCGGTGATCACGAGTTAGGGTACTTCCACATGTACTAGGACCATGAAACTTGGCAGACATATTAGGTACTCTTCCAGGTCAACTTGAAAATAGTTCTTTCCCCGATCTGATGATCATGGGGGAGATTCTATTGACATGCATAACTTTGCAACAGGAGATCAGACGTGCATGAAACTTGTCAAGTGTCAAGAACAAGTGACTCAGATGATCAATTTCAAGTCTGGGACGGATCCGACAACATCGGGAGGAGCTGGAGGCGGGGTAGAAATCTCTTGAAACGCTTAGAGTCGAGAGATCGGGATGGGACTTGGAGGGAAGAACAAGCATAAGCCATAGATACATTGTAGAGGCTTAACGGCCTGCCGTTCAATTTGCAACAATATTATTATTATTATTATTATTATTGACAAAACAGGACCGATCGTGTCTCAGTGGGGGGAGCTGGAAGGGGTTTTCCCTAATTCCGATGATCCCGAGTTAGGGTACTTCCAGATGTGCTATGACCGTGAAACTTTGCAGGCATGTTAGGGACTCTATTAGATTGGCTTGAAAATATAGTCCCTCCCCCGATCCGATCATCGTTGGAGGAAGATACAGTTTTCAACGAGTGGTATAACCATTTCAGATTTACTAGATCAAGCCCATTTTCTGATGAAATTAATGTCGGGAGAGAGATCCAGCCTTGAAAACTGTAAGCCGTATCTGACAAACATGCTAACTGTTCTTACAAGTGCCATATGAGCTTTCAGCTCTTGTTCTTCTTTTTTTTCGTTTTTTTCACAGTTGTTCGGGTGGGGCTGAAACTGGTAAGGAGTAAATATTAAGGATTCTTGTTGTGTAGGATATAGTGTTCATGTTTAATTGTCTGTTATTTAAGTCATAGGCTAGGTGGATAACTGTAAGTTGTTGTGTTTAGTTTTTTATTTATTAGATACAAGTAGTATTAATAAATTGCAGCACAAGTCCTTAGGACTTTCTTTTTGCTGCAGTAGGATATTAGTAATGTTATTTTATTTTATTTTCAATGTTTTGGTTAAAAATAAAAACCTACCTACCTCTACTTACCTTCTTGGCAGCCTGAAGAGGACCCTTGCCAATAGAGACTGAACTATCGCTGACGAACATTGTAACTGAATTTCCGTGTTTAGCCATTGTTAATTTATTTGTCGGCGCTTCATGGCATAGGTCCTCTTCAGGCTCAAGCTAAGAAAAAAATCATCATAGGTTCTTTTTTGTAGCTAAGAGTCTCAACATGACCCTTGCCAAAAAGGGCCGAAATGTGCTAAGATAAATCTAAACTGACATCCTTGTAGCGTAGTCAGATATAATATTTTCTTCGGGTTAGATGTTAGGCTAAGTGAGTTCATGTTCCAGGCTGTTTGAACTTCTAGCACTGGTCTAGTGTGAACAAAGATTTTGTGTACGAGGAACTAGAGGTGGTACTAGCCAAAATGTTTGGGGGGGGGGGGCGGGCCGAGAATTTACCGACCGACTGGCTGGTCATTTTTACCGACTGCTTTTGCAGATTAAACGACACTTTTCAAGGAAAAATCGACTGTTTCAAAAAAATCAACTGATTTACAGAAAAAACGACTGTTTTGACAAAAAATCGACCGATTTTCAGAAAAAACTACTCTTTTGACCGAGCTTTTGACGAAAAGTCGACTGTTTTAAAAAAAATCAACTGTTTTGACGAAAAATTGTGGCGCTTCGCGCGAACTCGGTTATTTTTTTACCGACTGGCCGACAACATTGGGGGGGGGGGGCTCCCCCACTCTCCCCCCCCCCGTCATGACACCCCTGCGAGGAAGACGTAACTAAATAAAAGGAGGTTCATCGCTTCCTGTCCGAAGTATTCATTTCAGTCCTCATTAAGCTTTATCATCTCGGTTCGACTGAAGAAATTTTCTTTCGGGTTTTGTTGATGACTCATTCGCGTCATCGAACGTGACGTAAAACTGCTTTTAGGAAGTTAATTGCCACTTCTTCAATCAAGCAGAGGAGGATTTACCCAAGGTTGATGATTAGTGTGCGATTTCGGACTTGCAGTTTTTGATCTCTCAAGAAGACAGTTCTAATTGGAAACCTGAACAAGACGGGTTTGGCTATGTTTGTGTATTCGCACCGAGTGTTCGTGACCTTCTGCCTTTTGGTGAGACGTGAAGTTTTTTATATGCGGTATCTATTTTTATATTAAGTATTTTTGCAGCAATTCTAGGCTGTAATCAAAATGAGGTTGTATACACTTTCTTACGAAAAAATAACTATTTCTTCGCTTCTGTTTGCAAGTTTTCCCAAACGGGTTAAATTCTGTTCTGGTGGGTTTGAGTCCTTCTGATTTGCTGTCTTGACAATGTTTATAAGTCCTTTAAACATTGTAATGAATATGAATATATTTAATAGCCAATTGGCCGTACAAAATACATAAGTTACAATACACTTTACATCACTCAGTTAACTAGTACACTCTTTAAGAATTGGCATATTTTAAGTATCTTAGCTAAATTTTTTGTTTCAAGAATATCGGAGAACTTGATAGTATACCCATTAAGAAAGTGTCTCCTGAGGTCTGAGAGTTGCTCGCATTCAACCAGAAAATGGCCCTCTTCCTCTGTATTAAAGCACAGGGGGCATTGTCGCTTACTATTTGGGATCTTAAAATCCCAATTACTCGGACCACGTACTGGCAGGTAGTTCGCTCGTAGCTGAAACCACAGGCGCAGGCTCTCCGCCGGTAGGTATAGCTTGAAGTAAAATTCCATTCCGAAAATCTGCTTAACTTCTTTGTAATATTTTAATGTATCTGAATTTTGTGTCCGTTCGTACCAAGCCTGAACCTCTTGTTCTTCTAACACTCTTGTGAATTCACGTATGAAGCTAGTCGGGTCTCCTTCCGGCCCTTCTCCTTCATTCCATATGTACGAAAGACCTGCATCTAAAAGTTTTTGGGATCCCAAAACGTAAGTGGAGGGATACCTATGACATCGCAAAAGTTGTCCGTCTGTCCGTCCGTCCGTCCGTCCGTCTGTCCGTCCGTCTGTAAGCACGATAACTCTCGAAGGGAATGAGATATTTTGATGAAACTTGGTGTGAGGGTTCGTTGGGTCGTCGGACCAGTCAAGTTCGTAGATGGGCTTTGTAGCTCTACATTTAGGGGTGGGGGAGGGGATTCAAATTAAGGGACAAACAAAATATTTTGAAACAGATAATGTGATAGTCGATTATGGGGTAAGAAGACATGCTGAACACGATGGTGAAAACCATTTTGTCATCGGACAAGTAGTTCGCCCAGAATCCGGCCAAAATCGGAAAGTTTGTTGAAAGTAAAAGTTTTATTTGAAGTTGATTAGATGTTCGATCTAGGGGTAGGAAGACATGCTGAAGACGATGGTGAAAATTATTTTCTCGACGGACAAGTATTTCGCCCGGAATCCGGCCCAAACCGGAAAGTTTGTTGAAAGTAAAAGTTTTATTTGAAGTTGATTAGACGTTCGATTTAGGGGTAGGAAGACATGCTGAAGACGATGGTGAAAATTATTTTCTTGACGGACAAGTATTTCGCCCGGAATCCGGCCCAAACCGGAAAGTTTGTTGAAAGTAAAAGTTTTATTTGAAATTGATTAGATGTTCGATTTAGGGGTAGGAAGACATGCTGAAGACGATGGTCAAAACTATTTTCTCGACGGAAAAGTATTTCGCCCGGAATCCGGCCCAAACCGGAAAGTTTGTTGAAAGTAAAAGTTTTATTTGAAGTTGATTAGATGTTCGATTTAGAGGTAGGAAGACATGCTGAAGACGATGGTGAAAACTATTTTCTCGACGGACAAGTATTTCGACCGGAATCCTGCCCAAACCGGAAAGTTTGTCAAAATTAAAAGTTTTATTTGGAGTTGATTAGATGTTCGATTTAGGGCAAGAAGACATGCTGAACACTTATGTGAAAACAAGTTTCTACCCGGACATGTATAGTTCGTCCGGAATCCGGCCAAAACCGGAAAACTGTTGGAAGTCAAAGTTTTATTTCTAGTTGATTAGATAAGCGATTTAGGGGTAAGAAGAGATGCTGAGTCCCTGTATGACAATCATATTTTACCCGGACATATAGTTCGACCGGAATCCGGCTGGAATCGGAAAATTTGTTATAAGCTAAATTGCTATTTGAAGTTGATTAGATGTTCATTACTGGGGAAAGAAGATACCCTGATTTCGTGTTTGAGCTTTCTTTTTTCGCCGGACAAGTAGTTCTGGAGTTCGGCCGGAACCGGGAAATTAGCAGAAGTTGCAGGAAGTTTTCGTCAAAACAGATATGATAGGGGTAAACACACATGCTGAATCCAAATCTGAACTTGGTTTTCTCAGGTGATTAGCTATTTTGCCTTAATCTGTTTCTGAATTTTAATTGTAAAAATGTTCAAGGAGTCTGGCGAAGACTGGATCTGGCTAAGACAAGACCCTGTTGTCTGGATCAGATACTGAATTTTTGGGATCCCATCGAAACCTTTGGTCTTGTTTAACTTGGAGCGGCCATGAATTTCGCTTTTTAGTCGATAGTGCTTCCAGGTAAGCTTGCTTAAGCAGTCTCTTCTCTGGTAAAGATATAACTTTTGCCCAGAACCTTATTATTTGGGTTAATCTACGTTTCCTTAGTGAAAAAAGTCCCAGATCCCCTTTTACTGCCTGGCTGTGGGTCGTCTGGTGTAAACCAATAAGTCTCTTGAAATACTGAAGCTGTATTGTCTCTAGTTGAGGGGCAGTTTCAAATCCCCAAAGCTCTGCACCGTAGTGAATTGTTGGCGTCACTTTCGACATGAAAATTTGTTTATGAATTTTTATGTGCTTAATTCTTGATAGCGGCCCGTTACGAAGTATTGCGCTTGTCACTCCTCTTCCCCTATTTGCCATCTCTTTTACATGGTATTTCCATCCTCCTACTTCTGAAAAAATTATCCCCAGATATTTAAAACTAGGCTTTGTAGATACTTGCTCATGTCTATAATAAAATTTTGGCGGTTCTCTCTCATTTCTTTCTTTCTTGCCGAATATCACAACTACAGTTTTCTTAACATTTAGCGTTAGCTTCTTTTTCTCCTGATAGGATATCTAACAGGGTTTGAAGCTCTTGTGGTGACTTTGCTATTAATGCTGCGTCGTCAGCAAACAGCAGTAGTGATATAACTAAGTTTCCGAGTCGCACGGTTGGTGCCCACCGCTTTTCGAAAAACTCCTTCATATTATTTATAAAAATGCAGAATAATCTTGGAGAAAGCGCGCTTCCTTTGCTTCACCCCGCTATTCCAATCAAATGGGCGGGAAAGTCCCTTGTGAAATATTTTTACTACTGCTTTAGATCCAACATACATTCCAGAAATTAGTCTAACAAAAAATCGAGATAACCCTATTCTTATCATTTCTACGCACAGCAGCACTCTATCCACTTTATCAAATGCCTTTTCAAAATCTATGAAAGCAACGTAAAGTTTATCTTTTCCTTTCCCATATTTCTCAATTAAAGTCTTCAATATAAATGCACGATTTCCAATCCAAATCAAATTTTCTGACCTGCTCGGTTGCCGTATCGCTCTCTTAAACGCACCATCCTTTATCAAAACTAAAATTCCACCGTAAACTCTTTGGTTTTTAGATGGTTCTCTACACGCACTTTCTAATCTAAATCCTGGGGCATTTAATACAATCTCTTTTGGGAGCCAAGTTTCAATCAATGCAACAAAGTCATATTTCCTAACGTCACTTAATATAATCTCACGTCTAACACCCAGGCCTTGCACGTTCCAAGAAACAAAACTAGTATTGTTCGTACGGCCTTCGTCCGCATCCATGTCCGCGTCAAGTTGTAAATCGTTTAAACTCCCTTCCGGGAAGTTAAGTCTATGGTAATCGCTGGGTTATTGGAAGCTTCGACGTGGAGACTGCCACTTGGTATTCCGTGCTTTGACATCCCGAACGCTTGTGCGGTACCGGTCTTCCGGACTGATAATCGAATCCAGCTTCCTGGATCTTTTATCACTCCCTACACCCGAGCTAACACCCTGGGCATAGCTAAAATCCCCACCTTGGATGCACAACTTCACTGGTAGTGTTATTGGGTATCTCCCTTCTCACTGTTTCCGACCCTTCTGGGATGGTTCCTGGTACCGGTTGCCTGACCTCAACTACGGTTGATGCCGTGCTGTATTTGGGATGTTATCCAGTAGAGGTTCTGGACACTCCTTGAAGACTCAAGATTTCTGTGAACACTTCTGTAAATTTTATACCACCGTGGTTTCGTTTTTTGACTCTAAAATAGTCAAATCGAAACACTGAATTATAGCTGGTCTCAAGAAGCGTGCTTTTAAGTCTTTGATTCATCTGAGAAAGTGAGAGACACCATCATTTTTCGATGGGTCGGATTTTTACGAACACACTGTTTTTTTTCTTCCAAAATCTTCACGGTAGCCAACGTTATCCACAAATTACTTGAACACAATTCACTCCTGAACGCCAGTCCGTGATTGCTAATTAAATATTCGTGGATCTGCTGGTGCTTGTCAAAAGATTACTAGACCTTCGAGAAGAATGAGTGGCGTGTAAGAGGATTAAAATAACTAAGTATGTCACCATGTGGACGTATAAATATGTCGGAAGAAAAAATCATCGACCAGTTTGACATTTTTTGGTCTCGGAAGCTGAACATTATTTAGCTCAGTTTCAGAATCTTCATGAAATCACTGTAACGAATCTAGTATAATTTACATAGATTATACTAAATTCATTATAGTGATTTCTTGAAAATACGGCGTTTGTGTGATTTAGTTTACATCCTTAATTCGTTGACTTACGGGAATTAACAAGTAAAAACAAAAGACAAAATACTTAAAGATATCAGTAATGCAAATAATTAGTTTTATTTTTCTACACATTTTCCGTATGCCTGCTACAATAAAAACATGTTGTTAGATCCAAAGTCAAAGTCTATGATTCCATCCTCCCCATGTCGGGCTCTTCCGACCCGCACCGCTAGATGACCCAACGGTCGGATCGATTCGTTAGTTCGTCTTGGGTCTTGGGGGGGGGGGGGCTAGACGTTGCAAGTGCTAGAATGCTTATGATATAACTCCTTTAAAACATCCCCTGTTTGTGTTTTGTGACGCCTGTGACTTTTCCTCTTTAACCTCGCCTTCTTTGATCTCCTCTATATATCGTTTTCGTTATTATATATTTTAATATATAATAATAATATATATATGTATACAGTAATATATAATAATACAATTAATAATATTTAATAAATATATTTTAATTAAAAAATTTTATTAGCATGTCTAGATATGTCGAGAATGGGCTATTGACTGTGTTGGGGGGGGGGGTCGCCAGGGGGCTTTGGTACCGGGGGGGGGGTACTTGGGTGTTTTTGGGGCGAATATGTACGAGTTGGTTTTCTCCGGGGGAGGGTTTAGCGGGAATCCGACGTACAAATGAGGTCAAAGGGGAGTTCTCACAACATAATTCCCGCCTCGAAATGAGGCTCAGTACAAGGCCAATAGGTACGTTGCAGAACCGGTATTAATACTCCCCCCCTGTGACTGTATCGCATGATTGTGAGCTTACCTTTGTGCCTTCACTTGTGAAGCTTTTATGCCGGGTCTTTAGGCTACATTAAAATATTTCTCAGTTACAGATATTGCAATTTCTGTCCATAGGGATTTTGACTTCATGAACCACTTGGATGTTTCTTTCTTTCATGTTAAAAAAAAAAAAAAAGAATCGGCTGAATATATGGTATGTTTCTTTGATAAATTGATACTGAATTAAATAGAATTGAAAACGATTTACATTCGCACGCAAAACTTCTTTTGAATCAGCTTAACGGACCCCTCTTCCTTATTCTGACTTTTGTAATATACTTAGCTCCCATATGGAATTATAAGCTTCTAAATTCCCACCTTTCTCCATTCTTTCGTATCGTAGCTACGAATTTTTAGCGATTTTTCGGCGTTGCCGAGTTTTCCCCTCACCCAACGAAAAGTTTGCCGGAATTTTCATTGTCCGCTGATAACTCTTTCATGCATAAGGATGTGATAATCTTCTCTTTATTACTTCTTTTATTTGCTTAGTTTTCGCTAGTTTCAAGTGGAAAGTAATGGTTTTTTCGAAAACGTTTTTTCTGATCCATTTTACAGGGAAAAGATCCTTTCTAGTAAGAGTTGTGCTTTAAGGAAGTCACCCATGAAGAGATGCCATAAGGTTGGCGACCCCTGGTTCAGAAAATGATTGTAAAGTGACGTGTTGCTCTTCTATTATTCATTATAATTTGGACTCAACCTATTCTTAACGTTGTGGCAAATTCGTGATGAGGTAACTTTTCTTGTTTGGTTTCTTTTCTTCGTGACATCTAAAGGTCTTTGGCATCTAAACTTCCTTGGTAGGGAGCAATGTATTGGACTATCGACAGGGCATGGATGGTTTTAAATATGATAAGATATGCTTCCTATAAAAGCCAAGAACCATGACAAATAATAAATAAATAGTCCAAAATAAACAAAATATAACCCCCGACAAGCAAGTATTCCTATATTCCAAAGGCTACACAATGCCTTCCAATTAATATAAACAATAATAATAAAAATATTTTTTCTAACCCGCTATACACTCAACACAGAAAAGGCCGAGTATAAGTACGAAAAGGGAAATAATTATACGGAAAAAATACTAACTTTTTGCTATATGGAAGAGCCTAACTTGTAACCAATTAACTAAATAATGAACCATACAGAAAAGGAAACAAGAGCTGGAAGCTCATATGGCACTTGCAAGGCTTGGTAAAAGGATGTAAGTAGGAATTTGCCAATTCGCGGGTTTGTTGTGATCATTTGAACGCAAAACTCTTCTGATAAGAATGACGATGGAGTCTATAGGAAATCGTGAGAATGTATCGTTTGGTAAAAATAAAGTTTTGTTTGCCCTTGGCTGTGATGATGCGCACTTTAAGTGCACTTGAAATTCATCTATAATCAGAACCCTTGAGCAGGGGTGGCACGAAGCGGCGGGGGTGGGGGGGGGGTGATTCACCCCTCCTGCCTTCTGTTAAGTCGTATCAGTCGTTTATTTTGGCCTTTTGCTAAGTTGTATTGTATCAGTCGTTTATTTTGGCCTCGCCGAGGTCCCGGACATTCATTTTAATAAAAATTAATCCAAGTCGTTTAATTTTTTTTTTTTAATTTTGTCTGCACAGCTTCAGTCGTAAGCCAGTCCCCGAAGAAGTCGTTTAAACCAGGTTTTGTAACCCGATAGGTCGCAGAGATGATTCATGGGGGCAGCAATGCGGCTACCTGTTCTACTCCCATGGGATTTGGATCTGCCTAACTTCGGTCTTTCATATTTTAGCCTGTCAAAATTACAATAGGTTAGTTGTTAAAGTGAAGTCTGACGGCAACATTGAAATACCTTATAGACCAAAAGCGAGAGACAAGGTTATGTGCATTGATTTTTGGCCATTTTTGGCTATAAGTGAAAAGAGAAGGAATAGAATTTTTAAACAGAATGGAAAAGCCATCAGGAATCAAATGACAGGAGACCCGCAAAAGAAGTGTGCCAGAACATATCGAAAATTGTCGATTACAAAGAGAGGTTGAGGTAGGAACAACGCTTGAAAAGGACAAGGAGGATTTTAATATACACCCGAAATTCGTTTCCTAGGACAGGAGGGTCCCCTACATGTATGACTACAGAGCCCATCTATGAACTCGACCTTTCCCTTGCCCCATAGGATCCCCCCACCAAGTTTCATCAAAATATTGTATTCCCTTTGAGAATTTTCGTGCTCATAAACAGACAGACAGACGGTGCAAGGTCATAGGTATCCCTCCACTTACGTTTTGGGATCCCAGAAATCCCATCAACCATAATAAACAAAACAAAATCCCAGTAGCCTATTAGTTTCAACGAAACTGCAGTATAGGATGTAATTCCGACTCCGACTATGGAGAACGGACTGTGTTACGTACCGCTGAGATTTTGAACTCGTCCCGATACTCACATTCGAGTTTTTCCCCGGAATTCAGGCTAGCCCCTGCATCCATTCTTTTTTCAGGTCGCCACCACTATAGTCGTTGCAGTCGAATTTGACGACTTTAATCCTATCGAGAAGGATATATTTTGCCCTGGGACCAGCTTGCCATGCAAGACCTTCGCCTTTTGCCCTCTTTCGCACATAGGAGAACGTGAGGCGGGACAGACCTGTCAATTGTCAGATGGGAGTCCGGGAATCTGTTGTCCCCAATCTGCCCTTGAAGACGGTAAGTAGTATTTTGTTGCTCGAGCTTCCCCCAACAAGAAACACGATCCGTCGCACGTACCAGTTAGGGAACCATGTAAGCATTCACGGAATCCCTCCCTCTGAGAGCGAGGATAAGAAAAGGTCAAGGTATCAGCATCAGCCTATACAGGCCTGTCTGGCGATGCTGATCTCTGATTCTCTGCCCTCAGCGAGGAAGTGCAATGGGCGGTTGGGGGCCAGCCATCCTGGTGCTTTGGCCCACCCTTCCTGTCACCTTCTTCGGATTCCTCCAGGTACCCATTTGAAGATGAGTGGACTTTGGCTTGTCTTACAGGGTTACGCCATCAACCCCCCGCTGTAGGTAACCAAACTGTAGGTAAGATCGAGACTCGAATCAGCGACCCTTCGCTTGGGAGTTCGGTGTGCTAACAATTTGGCCAGGAGGTACTGAGTGGGCGGATGTCCGAGCACCAGCCAAGCAGTGGGAATGCTGGCACTTAATCGTGAATACCCTGGGTACCTCTGAAGGCACAATAGGATCTAAGGTCTAAGGTAAGAAGGTCTCCTCCAAACATTGACGCGGCTTCGGATTGTCAGTAGAACAATTATCACAATTTTGTCGGTTTTTAGCAGGCAAATCTTTTTATATTTTTATGGCACTTGCAGCTCCGCTCAAGTGCCATATACTGATCACTTTTCTGTCGGTCGGTCGGTCCACTGTTCTCGAGTTAGGGTACTTCTAGAAGGGCTAGGACGATGAAACTTGGTAGGCATATTGGGGACCCGATCAAACTAACTTGGAAATAGTCACTTGCCCGATCCGACCTTCGTGGGGTGAGAGGGAGTCGGCGGAATCCGGAAAATAGGGGCATGCATAACTTTCAAATGGGTAATCGGATCTTGATCAAACTTGATATCTGGAAAGACCTTGTGTCTCAGATGTGTCGGCGGAATCCTTACTCTTGACCCAAAGAGTACCCACACCAAGTTTCATCAAAATATCTCATTCCCTTCGAGAGTTGTCGTGCTTACAGACAGACGGACGGACAACTTTTGCGATGTCATAGGTATCCCTCCACTTACGTTTTGGGATCCCAAAAACACACGATAAAATGAAAGTGTTGCTCTCGCAAAACAATTATGAATATCCCTGCAAGTAAAGACTATGTTGAGATTCTTCGTTTCTTCCCTTTTTATGGCACTTGCCTTCCGGCCAAGTGCCATATACCAATCACTTTTCCGTCGGTCGGTCGGTCAGTCCGGTGTTTGCGAGTTAGGGTACTTCCAGATGTCCTACGACGATGAAACTTGGCAGGCATATTGGGGACCCGATCAAACTAACTTGGAAATAGTCAATTGCGTGATCCGACCTTCGTGGGGGGGGGGGGGGAGAGGGAGTCGGCGGAATCCGGAAAATAGGGGCATGCACAACTTTCAAATGGGTAATCGGATCTTGATCAAACTTAATATCTGGAAAGACCTCGTGTCTCAGATGTCTCATTTCAAGTCTGGACCGGATACGATGAATCTGGGGGGGGGGGAATCGGAGGGCGGAACCGGAAATCGTGTGAAACTCTCAGAGTGGAGCGATCGGGATGAAACTTGGTGGGAAGAACAAGCACAAGCTCTAGATACATAACTGACAGAAATGGATCGGATTTGGACACTGTGGGGGGATTTGGAGGGGGATTCCGGAATTCCGGCGATCCGTAGTTAATGTACTTCCAGGTGGGCTAGGACGATAAAACTTGGCAGGCATATCAGGGAACCGACCAGCTTAATTTGGCAAGAGTCACTGGCCTGATCCGACAATCGTGGGGGGGAGGTGGAGACGGCGGAATTCGGAATTTGTGGTATGCATAAATTTCGAACGGGTTATTGGATCTTTATGAAACTTGATATCTTGAAAGACCTCATGTCTCAGATCTGAACAAGCCTGGTTTGGCTATGTTTGTGTATTCACACGGAGTGTTCGTGACCTTTTGCCTTTTGGTAAGACGTGAAGTTTTTATATGCAGTATCTGATTTTACATTATGTATTTTTGCAGCAATTCTAGGCTGTAATCACAATGGGATTGCATACACTTTCTTACAAAAAAATATTATGTCTTCTCTTCTGTTTGCAAGTTTTTCGCACGGGCTAAATTCTGCTCTGGCGGGTTTGAGCCCTTCTGATTGGCTGTCCTGCCACTGTTTATAAATCCTTTGGACTTGGAATGTATTTGGGATGTTATTCAGTAGAGGTTCTGAACACTCAAGATTTCTGTGAACACTTCTGTAAATTTTACAGCACCGTGATTTTAGTTTTTGAAGTCTGGCCGTTTCAAGTCCGGGCCGGATAAGATGAACTGGTTGGCGGGGTGGGGGGGAGGTCGAGGGGGAGAACCGGAAGTCTTGTGACACGCACAGAGTCAAGCGATCAGGATGAAAGTTGTTGGGAAGTCCAGGCACAAGTCATAGGTGCATCCGTGACAGAATTGGACCAGATTAGGGTACTAAGGGGGGGGGGGGGGGCTGTAAGAAGGTGTGCGGAATTCCGGTGATCGTGGGTTAAGGTACTTCCAGATGTGTTAGGACTATCAAACGTTGCTGGAGCATTAGAAACTTGACATCATTGGCAGGCCCGTATCCAGGAATTTATTTCGGGGGGGGGGGGGGGGGGGGGGGTTTGCCTGCGGGTTCGACAAAAAAAGTACAAACAAGACATAGATCGCAGGGAAAAGCCTATAAAATGACTATTTTTGTATATTTCGGGGGGAGGGGGGTCGGTCACGATCACGATCGCCATGAGCATATGATACTTTTTGCCTCAAGGGTTTTGCTTAGAAGTTATTTTAAAGCACTCTTAATTTACGCATCTTAACCGAAAAATGAAAACAAACTTTTGACCATCACTTCCATCCTCTGACCAAGCCTTGCAAGTTTGGCGCATCTTAACCGAAAAGTGAAAAAAATACTTTTAAATATCACTTCTGTCTGACCCGGCCTTGCAAGTGCCATATGAGCCTCAAGTTCTTGTTCTTGAAAGGCCTACTTAATGACGGTAAGCACTCACATCGAAGATTAAAAGGGTCCATGATTGTTTAACCTCAGTGTACTTCCCGCTATTTAATTATTTATTGTTAAATTTAGCGTTAAGCTTTTAGCTTGTCGCCATTACTTACACAAGTACAAACGGATTACATATACTTCACACACAGAAACTGATACACTACAAAAATAAACAAATTTTCAAACTACAAAAGCAACTGAGTAAAATGGGGTGTCGACTATACCACGCTTAAGCGTTTGGATACTGCCTGGATCAACAACTTCTGGTGGCAAACTGTTCCACGGTTTGGTTACCCCGGGTTGTAGGGTAGTGACTGAACTCGAAAAATGAACTGGGGTCTACATCATCTGCTCCTTTAATTATCCGAAATGCGTTAATTATGTCTCTCCCAGCGCCTTCGCAACTTTAATGATGGAGCTATTGCAAAGGTAGTTTGGATAAAATAAAAAGTGCCACCCCTTCACAAGAAGTTGTTTGAATCAAAATTTTAATCATTATTTTTGCCTGGACCAACAACTTCTGGTGGCAAACTGTTCCACGGTTCGGTTACCCTATTGACGAATGAACACTTGCCAATTTTCTTACGTGGCTTCGGATGGTAGGCTACAATTGATAAGGGTGTTTGTAGGGTAGTGACTGAACTTGAAAAATGAACTGGAGCCAACATCATCTGCTCCTTTAATTATCCGAAATGCGTTAATTATGTCACTACGGCGCCTTCGCAAATTTAATGATAGAGCTATTCCTGTCGAGGATACCAAGGGTCCATGATTTTTTAACCTAAGTGTACTGAAGGCACAGTAGGGCACAATGGTCACAGTAAGGCACAGTAAGATCTAAGGTCTTGGGTAAGAATGTCTTGTCAAAACCTTGACGCGGCTTATAATGGTCAGTAGAACAGTTATCAGAATATGTCGGTTTTAGCCGGCAAATTTTGGCTACTTTTTTTTGACAGCCCTACGACGGTAAGCACTCACGTCGCAGATACCAAGGTTCCATGAACCCCAGTGTACTCAGCGCTATAGCGATTTTAGGATAATTTGTCACAGGACAATTCGTCACAGAAAATTCTTCACACAGACAGTTAGTCACAGGACAATTCGTCACATGACAATTGGTCACACGGACTATTCGTCACAGGACAATTCGTCATATTTTAGAAAATTTGCTATTGCAAAGGTAGTTTGGATACAAATAAAAAAATGCCACCCCTTCACAAGAGGTTGTTGAATCAAAATTTGAATCATTATTTGTAATCCTTGCTCTAATCGCCGATATTTAATCATCAGTCTAAGTGTTATATATTCTCGAGGAGAGTCAAGAATTTATTAGTTAAATTTGGAACTCGCGAAGACTAAGAGAGGTCGTTACAAACTCTATTATCAAGGATTCTCATATATAAAACACAAATTCAAGCAAACAGCGATTTTGTCGAGAAGTGTTCGTCTTGTAGCGATTTTGCTCTCACCGTGAGAATGCTGACAGCGTTGGCTTTTCTCTCAGTGGTGGATATCACATCAGCGTTCGACCGCTGTTCAAATCTATCCATCTGAAGTATATGATATGATATTTATTGCAAAAAGCCAACTGGCCATAGCAACTACCACACAAAATCCCTTACAAGAAAAACAAAACAACAAGAACAAAAAATGAAAATCCTAGGTATAGCTTAATAACACTTACATTAGATCCTCCCGATGCTTCGCTGCCAACCGGACGAACACTGCCAAATTTTTCATTACTGCAAAACACGTATCTCCAATCAGATCTACTAACCCTTCTTCCCCTAATGCACTCCTCCCAAATATTTCCTCCGTTAATCCCCCCCCCCCAACTCACCACGTTCGCACATAAAATGTAACAGACTCTCATCAATTTCACCACACATAGGGCAAAAGTATGTACCATCACGTACCCTGTTTTTCCCAGGTATTTCCTTTTTTCCCCAAGGTGTAGTGCGTTCCCCCTAGTGCCTCTAAACTTTTAGTATCCAAACCCGCCCTAAAATGTAGTTCCTCTCCCCACCCCTCTTTAGCGTTTGCATAAACTTTCAATGATTCAGACTGGTCCTTCATACATTGTCTCGTTTGCACTTCTTCTTCACGCAGTATTCTTTCTACCTCTTTTGACACTGACCCTAAACCTGCTGACAAACCTTTTCCTTCATTCCAAAACACAGACATTCCACATTCATCCAATATCGTATTAACTTGTTGTGGCCAAGCTTCTTCGTCCTGGAGGGCCTCCATATAAGCTCCCCCCCCCCACTCTTGGCAGTGTTAATATATTCTCCCAAAATCGGACCATTCTAATTAACCGTCTATTTTTTAATGAATACAGACCAAGATCTCCCTTCACAACAATATTACTAAACGACTCTTTAACTCCCAACCAACGCTTAAAATATTTATTTTGGATTACCTCCATTGTTGGTGCTTTTACATACCCCCAAACTTCTGAAGCATAGTGCATCGTAGGTACAATTTTTGTTTGAAATACCTTTCTATGTAACTTAAGATTTTCAATATCACGAAGACTACTACCCATCACTAGCCCCGCACTACGACTACCTCTTGACACGTACGCACATCTCCACATGCTTTGTAAATCTGCAATTTGAAGAAAACTTAAATCCCAGGTAAACTAACTCGGCCACCACTTTTAAAGGAGAACCACCATAGGACAATCTATCCCCCGTGTCCGCTTTACCCGCTTCGTCATAACACCATACAAACGGTTTTACTAGTATTGATCAATAATTCTTTTTTGCAAATATACCGTTCCATAAGGTTCCACATCTGAAGTATATCCAATCCTCGACTACTTTGAAGACACTTATATAGTAAGAACATCACAGGCCATCAGGGTAAGCAGAAATGCTCTCTTTCTTATCCCTGTCTGGAACGTCTCTGAGCGCGTCGCAGAAGACCTTCCTAGGACTAACAGCAATTTGAAGGAAGGCATTCAGCATTGAACAAACAAGTTGGAGCAGCTCATCCAAACATTTGTAAATTCATTTCGTTTCTGCTACCGGAGCAGGGAAAAACAAAACTGAGTTGAGGGATTTGTTGCTGGGCGCCCGGAAACAACCTGCGACTGAAAACCATAGTAGGGAGATATTGGTCTAGTCAAACTGACGTACTCGAGTATATGGGGGAAATTGCTCATAAATGCATGTTTTAATGTATTATATAGCCATACTATTTTAATGTAACTGAGTATTTAATAATATAAAGCTTAAAAACGAAATTCTCAGTTGAAATAAAACTCTCTGTGACGAAATGTCCGTATGACGAATTGTCCGTATGACAAACTGTCCTTGTGACGAATTATCCTTGTGACGAAATGTCCTTGTGACAAATTGTCCTATGACGAATTGTCCTGTGACGAATTGACCGGACACTTCGCTGCTGCTGGAAATCTGTGGAGTGTGGACCGGATTGTCTGTCTCAGGAAGTTCCAAAAACAGTACCCTTGGGGACCCATCGAAACCTTTGGTCTTGTTTCTTGACACTTCAAGACGTACACTGTAAAAATAAGCTTGCAGTATTTGCTACTGGGATTAATCTTGTCTTTATTGAGATACGATTATCCCTAATTCGGATTAATTTTATCCCAATAGAGATAAGATTAATCCCAGTAGCAAATACTGCATCCTTATTCGGAGAAGCTTTTTACAGTGTAAGTGCTGGCGTCGAAGATGATCTGCTACCGAGGGTGCATGATCTGTACACTTCAGTAGTAATGGGGAAGTTTAGACTTGATAAGAGGTCCAAAGTAGGAGCCGGGTTCGTTGACTGAGATCAAAACAGGAACAAGAAAAAAAAAAAAAAAAACAGGAATCCTGACTCTTTCGTTTATCGTATTCTGTTCAGTAAATTCCAAGAATGATACTCAAGATGAAATTTCATGCTGAAAAAGAAAATGAAGCTCATCTGCTGGACCGATAGCTAAAGAGTTTCGCAGCAAATAGATTTGATCATGATTTTTTTTTTCTAATTTCGTGGTAGATTGTAGAAACGGAATCAGTATAAAAGAAAATACGAAAGTTGTTTTTTTTGTTGTTTTTGGCAGCTGTAAATAAACAGGTAGACGTACGAGTCCAATAAACCTCCATGCCGAAAACTGTAAGAAAAGTAAGTAATTTATTTGTAACCTGCCATTTTGGAAAAGCGGAGTAAATGAAGAAAATAAATAAATGTGGGTTTGTGTCATATGTTTTATTATTTATTATTCATTATTTGTTATTTATTATTATTATTAATTATGTTATTATTATTATTAATTATTTTATTATTATTATTATATTTTATACTGGCAATCAGTTTTCTCGGTACCCTGCTAATTCTTCTGCCCAAATTTTACATAGTTTCATCCCATCATTTATTTCTTGTCATATGTTGTAAGTGTACTCATTAATTTGTTTCGTGTCTGTGTATTTCGTAAATACTTTACTCCTCTTCTAGCGTTAAGCTATTTCGTAAATTGATTGATTGATTGATTGATTGATTGATTGATTGATTGATTGATTGATAATGAAATACTTTACACTTAGCCTACTATTTTAGGTCCCATACCGACTGGCATAGGAGAAGCCCTTCAACTTTCTGAGCGTCAGAAGTCAAGACCCGCTTTGTCCCAGAACATTCCTGATAATGATATCTTTCTCGAAGTTCGCACAGCCCCAGAAAAGGTCAAGAAGATCCAGGAAGTTGAAGATACTCTCATCTTCAGGAGCAATGAAGACCTGGTAAGACGCCCATGCACCGTCAATGTCGGTGTACCATGTTGAGGATTGGTTTACTTGTGGCGGCCGAAATCGAAAAGTGAACTACTAAAAAGATAAGAATAATAAAATTAAACAAGAGCTGAAAGCTCATATGACACTTGCCGGAACAGTTAGGATGTGTGTCAGTCTATCCTCCTGCAGCTACCCCCCCCCCCCAGTGATCAGATCCACAACGGACTTGAAACTGAACATTTGAGACACTCGTTCTTGACGAATGCACCTGATTCCGTATTTCCCATCCCTCTACTCCCCCCACGATGGTCGGATAAGGGAAGGGACTATTTTCAAGTCAATATGCTAGAGTCCATAATTGGCCTGCCAAGTTTCATTGTCCTAGCACATCTGGAAGCACGCACGCTCGAGATCACCGGAATTCCGGGAAAACACCTCCACTTCCCCCACCGTGACACAATCTGTTCATGTTTTGTCAGGAATACATCTAGGGTTTACGCTTGCTCTTCCAACCAAGTCCAACTCCGATGCCTCGACTTTAAGCGATTCACGAGATTTCCGGTGCCCCTCCAGCTCCCCCCCTTCCAGTGATCAGATCTGGTCCAGACTTGAAACTGAACATCCAAGACAGTTGTTCTTAATACTTACCAACTTTCATGCACGTCCGATCACCCATTTCAAAGTTGAGAATGTCACTAGATTCCAGATTCCCCACTCCTCTACTCCCCCCACGATGATCGGATCGGGGAGCTAAGGGACTATTTTCAAGTCAATATGGCAGAATTCTTAAAATGCCTGCCAAGTTTCTTGGACCTAGCACATCTGGAAGTACCCAAACTCGAGATCACCGGAATTCAGGTAAACCCCCTCCAACTCCCCCCACCATGACACGATACATTCCTATTTTGTCAGTAATGTATCTAGGGTATGAAAAGCTTGTTCTTCCCACCAAAGTTCCATCCCGATCCCTCGAACCTGAGCCTTTCAGAAGATTTCCCCTGCCCCCTTCCAGCCCCCCCCCCCCAGGTATCGTATCCGGTCCGAATTTGTAAAGGAACATCGGAGGCACTAGTTCTTGAAACTTGTCAAGGTTCATGCACGTCCGATTACCCCTTCCAAAGTTATGCATGTTACTAGTTTCCAGATTCCCCATCCCTCCACTCCCCCTACGATGGTCGGATCAGGGAAACGACTATTCTTATGGCAGTCTGTTCGGGTCCCTGATTTGCCTACCAAATTTCGTCGTCCTAGTACCGAACTCCATGGCTCACCGAATTCCGCCCCCCCCCAACTCCCCCCACAGTGCCCGAATCCGGTCCGGTTATGTCAATACTAGAACTTGTGCTTGTTCTTCCCACCAAGTTTCGTCCCGATCACTCCACTTTTTCATAAGATTTCCGGTTCCCCGCTCCAACTCCCCCCAAAGTCATCTCTCCAAATATCAGATTTCATTGCTATTCGTTCACCCGTTCAAAAGTTATAAATTTCTCAAGATTCCGGATTCCCCCTCCTTCCACTCCCCCAACGATGGTCGGTTCGGGGAAATGACTATTTCCAACTTAATCATTTGGGTTCCCTGATATGCCTGCCAAGTTTCATCGTCCTAGCTTATGTAGAAGTGCCCAAACTAGAAAAACCCGGACCGACCGACAGACCGACGATATAAAAAGAGCCATAAAAACAGAGCACTTGCAATAAACTCAAATCTCAACTTGAACTATTCAGCTTCACATACTTACACCCCAAGACGAGTCATTAACATTAAAATTGACTGTATTTCAACACTGTTGCATTATTGTCTTAAAACACATGTACAGCAAACTGTCACGGACGCACTCCGTTCTTGCTTCGATAAGAAGAAGTATTTTTTTCAACAAAGTTTTCAGGCACTTTCTAACCCTACCAGAAAATAGAGTGCCTTCTTGGAACCTTTTAAAAAATATATATTTTTGTACTCTCAAGATTTGTACACTTTCTAACCCTACCAGAAAATAGAGTGCATACGTGTAACCTTTTGAAAAATATATACTTTCTGTACTTTCAAGATTTATATAATATACGAGATAATATAGTCGAAAACTTTGGCTAAGAGATAAACACCTCTTGTATATTTTGTCTTATAATAAAATACATTAGCTTTATCTTTACCTCTTGTGCAGGCTGAGGAGTTTTGTTGCTCCGCCCATGTCTTCTGCGACCCCATTTCACCACATGCCTTGACACTAAGCTACGTTTACACGAAGGATATTTACCCGTACTCCGCGGGTATTTCCCCCCGCAACCACAACAAATCCCCGGGTAGTTTGGCCTTTTTTTAATGCAACATGACAGTACACTCCCTTGAAAAATACCCGGGTACTGTGTGAACGTTTCCCCTCTCGTCTCTGGGGAAAAATACCCGCCGTGTAAATGATCCTTAAATGCCATTCTCCTGGCAGTCCATTGCGATAAGATTGACCGTGGGGAAAAATACCCGCCGTGTAAATGATCCATGAATGCCATTCTTATGTCAGTCCCTTGCGATAAGATGACTCATTCCAGCTGCATCGAACAGTCAACGAACAATTTAAATTTCAAATGGCGTCATAATTTTGCAATTTAGCGAACCCTATCAGGTATCATTTCTGCGAAACGTAGTCTATCATTATTCAGATTGGCATCATTTCTAATTTTAGATATGGAAGATGTCCATTTTTCCTAACTTTTTGCTCAGTGATAATTTGTTGGTTTATTATTGCTTTTGCATGTTTAGTTTGTTGTTATGCATCTCACGTTTTCGGTAGACCACCTGCGTGACATTAATTTTGATGCCAATAATTTCCCCGCCAGTTTTGTTATGTTACCGTCAGTAACCAATGAGTTTAGCAACACCAAGATTATTTTTTTATGTTATTTATTATTTTTCCTTTATCCATCCATTAGTCAAGAAGTCTATAGGTTTCTTATACTTTTTGTATAACAACGAAATTTAGTTAGTCAACGAGTTTAGTAACAACAAACTTTATCTTAATTTGTTTTGGTGGGAATGCTGGTGAAAATTTGAATGGTAGTTTAAAGTATCAAGTTGGTAGGGGAGGTGGGTTTTGTTTCTATTGGAAAGGAATTCGAGTCTTCGAGCGTGTTCCACCCTACTTACCGCAGTTACTACATACGCATGACGTCACGAATTCTGTCTTTTTGCCGTCAAGGCTGGAACGATTTTTCTATTTTCCAGCTGAGTATCATGTCACGGGTGAATCCGACCAACCAGGTTACAGAGATGCGTAGTTACCACTCTTACTACGCTGCCGAGCGTGGTAAGCGAATAGTTACTATTTCGAGAAGGTTGGAAAGGTCAGCGTAGTAACTTTTTACGAGGTTGGGACGAATATAGTAACTGATAGGGATTATGGACAGAAGGGTGGAACACGCTCTTGTTTGTTGGTGTAGTTGTTCCCGATGAAAAATCTGTAGCCTGCGTAGTAGTATGGTAGTAGTACGAAAACGTTGCATGTAATACTATGTAATAGCAAAGAATACGATCATTTAATGTGCCTCAGACTCGTCCAATCTTATGTAGTAGCATCCTGTCTTGCCATCGGAGCATCCGGTCTTGCTAATAGTAGCATATAATAGTATGCAGTAACCCGGTAGCCTTGAAGTAGAAGCATGTAGTAGCATCGTTAGTACTGCATGCTACTTTTTCGTACTACTTCATGGTACTAATTTGAGATAAATTTTTCATCGGGTTATTGCTACTACAGTAAAGGTACGGCGGAAGGGCACCTCTCGGTGCGGACTGTGCTCCTCTGTTTATTTTATTTTATTTGGTTTTGCGAGTTGACGCGCTATTCTTGTTACAGTAATGTTTTGAATGCATTTCCTTGACTTTGATTTTTAATATTTTAGTTGTTGCAAAAGTGAAGGAGAAAAAGTTAGATTAAGATTAGAGTAGTAACGAGATTAGACCTTTAAAGTAAAATTGAAAGATTTGGTGCGACAATTGTGTCACTGAGACAATGAGGGGATTTAAAAAAAAAAAAAATGAAATTTTGTCTTAATTAGTTGCTTACCGTTAGGGAGACAACCTGGGAACGTTTTCTGTGATATCGCTGCGTGGAACGTCGTCTTTCGGCCATTCCAGTCTATTTGGTGCAGAGAAGGATTCTCTCACCCTAGCGACAGAGGCCATTAGCGTCGCTGAAGTTTCCAGGAACCTGAAAAACAGGTAAAAAAAAACCGTATTCTTTATCACCGGAATATTTAACGGTCGTCTCCGGTTTCCCTGTAAAGCTACGTGCACACATTCCGATAAGATTTCGGACCCGAAAATGCGCATGGGAAATTCACATCAGTAATGCAGCGTTTACAAGTAGAGGAAAACCTGGAAAGAATCCGGTCTTGGAAACAAGATTATGCTTACACACAGAGGGAAAAAAATGCTTCCTCAAACCAGAAAATCTGACAAAATAAATTCACTGGCAAACAGAAAATGTTATGACATCACTTCAGTACTGATGATTGCTGCTCTCAAAAGCTAGCCAGACTTTTTTTTATTCTTTTTTTTCTTAACAGCGCCGCCGACGAAATTCCTTTCAAGTAGACCGGAATTCCTTTCATCGCGAAAGGAATTCTCGCCCGCTAGACTTTTTATCCAGTCGTCTTCACGAGCGGAATCCTTTCAAGTTGACCGGAATTCCTTTCTTCGCTACGGGATTTCTTGTCTGTGTAAACGCTACATAAGAGGAAATCTACTTGCGATCCCGATGAAAAATTTGTAGCCTGCGTAGTAGTATGGTAGTAGTACGAAAACGTTGCATGTAATACTATGTAATAGCAAAGAATACTACCATTTAATGTGCCTCAGACTGGTCCAATCTTAGGTAGTAGTATCCAGTTGCATCCTGTCTTGCCATAGTAGCATCCAGTCTTGCTAATAGTAGCATATAGTAGTATGCAGTAACACGGCAGCCTTGAAGTAGACGCATGTAGTAGCATCGTTAGTACTGCACGCAACTTTTTCGTACTACTTCATAGTACTATTTTAAGATAAATTTTTCATCGGGATGCTTTAACATTTCGGAGCAAAGGATTAAATTCGCATCCGACTGCAAAAATTTAACCTTGTCTGCACATACCTTAAGCCGTTGCGGATGCACTGTTGACTACTCCCCAGTGGTGTAAATCGTCTGAGTTATTATCAGATTATCTTTTGAGTATCTTTTAGGTTTTTTGTTAAGCCATCGACGCCCACTACACTAACCCGTAATCAAGAGGCTTAACCGGTTTCAGTACTTAGGCAAATCGCCAGTCAGCAGAGGCAATCCGTGGAGAAGAAATGTTGATGGGAGGGAACGAATGAGAAGCGCAAATATAAAAGAAGTCGGAGATACAAAGAATTGGACAAAATCAATTTTTAGCTGGCCTAGTCGGTAGTTAGAGGAAAGATACTTTTTTTTTATCGAACTCTCACAACATTGGATTGCCGAACTTGTCATTTTTTGCCAGATACTTTATAATAAGGCAAGGATTCATGACCAGGTAATCGGTCCCTGTGTTTCGGTTCTTTGTCCGGCTTCGGTCGTTGGTCAAGACGGAGCATTCCGAGAAGAAGTAAAAATGAAAGAGGAAAAAGGGAAAATCATGTTTGACAATGCAGAAAGGATACCTCAGCTACACTTTTTTAGAGCTATATTTCGGCCTTCTTGGCAAGGGTACTCAACAGGCTCAAGCCGCTCAAGCTGATAAAATATAGTTGACGTATCCATTTTGCAATGTCAATTATGATTCGCAGTCATCCTTGGCTGAAGGAAATATATAAAGACGGGAAAGATGGGAGAAATCGAAGGGCTGTAAGAATTTGACCATAACCCATTTGTCGGTGGCAGCTCTGGTTCTCTGCGAAGTCCCTGAACTACTCTTCGAGACAGGACAGGACTTGCCATCTAGGCGTTGAAGGTTCGACATGTCTTAACTCTTACAACACGGACTCGGCTTCTCTAGCGTATTTACACTGCAAAAAGTGTCTCCGTATAAAGATTAAAGTTAACTGCAGTATTTGCTACTCTGATTCATCTTATCTCTATTTGGTATTAATCTTATCTGCGGAGAGATAAGAATAGTCTGAGTAGCAAATACTGCAGGTAACTTTAATATACGGAAAAACTTTTTACAGTGTAGTCCGGGAGGTGACCGGTTTTGGACGCACTGAGGACACGCTCTAGCAAAGGCACGGAAAGCGGTTCAGGGCACGGAAGGATGAAAGTGACATTGAAACGAAAACGGGTTTGGACAAGGGAAAGAGAAAACGTGACTTAAAATTCAAGATGAATTCTTGCTTAGCTTTTCTGTAGAACGTGTTTTTTTTAGATGGGAGGCCGTGGAAGGGTATAGCTCATGTGAGTTGTTGGAAAGCAGTAGCGTCTCTTCTTCGCTGAGCACCTCTCTCTCTCTCAGGTTCAACCTAAGCCCACTTGAAGCCGGTGTTGGCCTTTCGAAATTTTCAGTCCGGAACACGGGTCTCAGTGGCACATGTCCAGTCCCGCCAAGTTGTAATCAAGGTTCAAAATACCGCTCGATAGATGGCTCTTGCAACAACTTGAAAAATCCCCTTTGGGGTAAGGCCAAGACAGCTTTCAATCGAATCATAGATGCCCAGTATGGAGACGGTAAGTTATATCTATGTTGACTTTGCTATGTTGACTTACCTTTGCTAGCTATCTTTGCTATTTTGGTGAATAAATGATATATATATATCTGACGTGAGGGGAGGGGTTGTGGGAGAGAAGAATATTCCATGTTTCCTTACTTACCACCAGGCGATATTTGAGGATTAAATCAAGTCACTGGATTCCGCCAATTTTTATTTATTTCATTGAACTAAGGACCAACTAGGGCCACTCAAAAACATACAAAAAAAAACAACAACAACAACATATTAAACAATAACAAAATAAGAGAGAAAAACACAAACAACAAAAAAGGTGCTTGAGCATCAAGTTCGTTGTGTATAGATCTCACCAGACCATGTCCGCCAAAGTGGCAGAGATAGCCGAAAAAGCGGCCCCGAAAGCACCCGAAGGAGCGGATTGTCCGAAGCAAGAATCCTTGTCTGGATCGAAAGAGATGATCTCCTACGAAGTTCAGGAAAAGAAGGGAGGCCACCACCAACAAACATTCCGGAAGCACTACAGTTAAGGGAAAGACCAAGAAGCCACCGAAAAGAATTGTTATACAGAACCCGAAGAGAGTTCTCACACTTAACAGATACAGATTGCACAAAAGCAAGACCGTACAACGGGGTGCAATAAGCTCTGAAAAGAAAACACCTCACGGCAGGATCGCATTTCCCGAACTTACGAATAAGTAAGTTAGCCCTGCAGCACAGCGCACGTGAAAGTGCTTTAACATGGAGCTCGTCACTCAGGGAGGGAGCCACCGTGAATCCAAGATATTTGTAGGACTCAACGAAAGACAGCGACACTCCAGAATGCAATGCCATAGGGATGTGTTTCAGAGGGGTCCCGCGAGGAATGAACGCCATACACTGGGTCTTGGCCGTGTTAAACACGATATCATTAGCTGACGCAAACTCATCACAAATTGAAAGTAGATGGTTTAGTGCAGCCACTGTAGGAGCTAAAATAACCAGGTCATCAGCATAACTCAGGTTATTAAAGCAAACACCTCCAATGAAACAACCAACCTTAGTTTGAGCCAAACGCAGGTTGAGACCATCCACATATAGGTTATACAGCAACGGAGAGAGGACCCCACCTTGCCGTACACCATTCAGAACAGGGAATGGCATGCTGAAATAACCACTCCATTTTATTCTGAAACGCTGTACATCGAACCAATGTTCCAGAGTTCCAATGACACGACGGTCAACTCCCTTTGTGTCCATTTTATCCAGGAGCTTCTCATGGTTCACTCTGTCGAAAGCTGCCTTTGCGTCAATGAAGCACGCAAACACAGGACTTGAAAAAAGCCAGAAATACTGCACGACAGATTTGAGAATGAACACACAAAACTCCGTCGAAGACCCTTCTTTGAACCCAAATTGATAATGCGACGAATTAATCTGGGATGAAATCAAAGAAAAGAGACATTTTTCGAAAATTTTCGAAATAACAGCCGCCATAGCAATCGGTCTGTAATTACTTAACGATGTCATGTCTCCGGTATTCGACTTCGGAGTTGGAACCAGGCACACCTCAGTAAGGGAATCTGGGACGTAGCTGTGGTTAAGGAACCCATTGAACAGCAGTGTCAACAGACAAATCAGGGTCGGACCACCATGCTTAACATGATTAGTCGTCACCCCATCAAGGCCACCGGACTTACTGCCTGAAAGCCCAGACAACGACCGAGCCACAGACTCTGCCGTAATCAGCTGCTTAACAGGATCAGTCCATGGTTTGGAAAAGGACCTTGCACTCGCTGCTTTAGGATCAGAAGCAACTGACGAGAAAACAGTGCTATAGTGACCCCGCCATAGCTCCGCTATATCTTTGGGCCCAGTCGCTGAACCAACTCTATCAGACATTTTCTGAGGACCAGCATTTTTAGATTTAGCAACTTTTTTCCAAAAATCACGGAAATTAAGTGAACTAAAACTGCTGGCCAGAGCCGAAGTTCTTAGACTCTCTGTATTCTTTTTGCACCACCGAAGGGCACTCCGGAACCTCCCGTGAAGAATTCTCCTCGCAGAATCAAACACACCCCCAAGAGGTCTGCCATTAGCAACCCACAAAAGCAAAGCATTTTTCGCAGCTTCGTAATGAGGGCGCACATGATTATTCCAACCAGGAATAATATTCATCCCAAACCTTTTCTTGTTAGTACTACCTACACGAAGTGGTAGAGTATGGCACGCACTTACAATAAGAATCGAAACCAGTGTATAGTAAAGCAACCCCAAACCGTTAGTATGAGAAGGGTTAGTACAGTAAGGAAGAGTACAATGGTAAATAGCATTGATGTCCAGAGCAAGGATACGCTTCTCAACTTCCACACCATATGCCATAAGCTGAGACGCACTCGCACGCTCCCAATCCACAGCAGGCGGACTAGGGGGTGGCGGATCTGCACACAACGGGTCCACAGCACGAACAACACAAGATGACTCAAAAACAAGGGGGAAATGGTCTGAACCAAATATATCATATCTAACAGAAATAGGCCTAATAGTACTACTAAAAGAACTCGAACACACAACGTGGTCAATCCATGACGTATGGCCTGAAGGGCTCATATACGTAAAAGTCGATGGCTCCAAAGCCACTTCGTCACAGCAAACCAGATCATTCTCGGCTATAACTGCCTTAAGCTCACGGCTAAAAACAGTTTCAGCACCGTAATTAGCATTAAAATCCCCCAGGAAACAAACATAGGTATACTTATCAGATAGAAACGATACTAGCTTACCTAAATACAAAGAAAATTCATGCAAATTTTCATTCGAACAAACTGGCATATAAACGTTTACAAACAGATGCTCATAATCATCACAACGGAGGCAAACCGGCTGCAGCCTCTCATCCGAGGGGAGGGGAAAAGAAATGAGGTGAGAGTAAGCTTTTCTACAAAGAATAGCTAACCCTCCTCTGGGCCTCCCTCTCACTAGGCCATCACCCGCTTTCGTAGCACTAACTGCAAACGACACAAAATCCCCACTCAGACCATCCAAAAAAACATTATCAAAATCAAATAACATGGTCTCCTGTAAAAAAATTAAATCAGACTCCTCACAAAGGGCCTTCACTGCAGCTGCATTATGCTTCACCGAGTGGCAGTTGAACGTAGCTACACGAAGTTTCTCACCCATCTATAGCAGGTTGAACATCCGATGGTACGGACTCGCTAGGGGGCACTTTAGGCTTAGGTTCGTAATAAGTCCGAACAAGGATACCGGCCGGCCAGAAATCAGGCGAAACCACTTTCGCACGTAACGCAGCCGGCACAACTAGTTTAAACGAGACACTGTTGGAACTGGCCGTCACAATTTTTGAGCAAGTCGCGGGACACTTCAGCTTCTTTGAAACATAATTAGCAACAGTGCTCTCGGTAGTTTCAGGAGCAAATCTACTAACAAATAGCTTAGATACCTTGGTTTGCAGAACCGACTTCATGTTAGGAAACACAGACCTGATGTTGGCACCCACAGTAGACTTGGGACCCTGAAGACCATGTGAAACAGAACCACGTCCTCCTGTGGCCTGTGCAGGTCTCAGCTTGCGAGTGTTAGCAGGTTTCGCTGCAGCACTGGCGTAAGTTCCCGCTTCATTCAGACTTGTGGTACCAGTCGCTGGTCTAGAAAACAGAGTCCCGGAACCACTACGCGCTCTATCATCAAGAACAGGCGCATGCCCGTTAACACTATCGCTCAAAACAGCACCGCTAGGTGCACTATACACTGTCAGAATTTCATAACAAACAACAGAAGGATGCGCGGTTTCGACAGACAGTGAACACTTGTAATGTTATCTGTTGTGTTGGAAGACGCTGTACGTGAAATTTTATGCAGAAAAAGCATTGCCAGGAAGAGGCAAAAAAGCATCTACTGACTTTTTTGTGTGTCGTCTTGATTTCAGAAAATTCAGCGGATTGTTTTTCGCGGTTTTTCGGCTGTTCCTGAAGGCAAGGCTTGGTATGAATGAAATTTTCAAACTCAACAGACAACAGTTCAGTTCAGTTTATTTTACGACCCAAATACATTTAACTATGTTAAATGTATTTAACAACATCCGAAGTGTGTCCCAGCTAATTTGGATTGATAACTACCCTTTAGTGCTTCCAATTTTTCAAAACGTGGGACTGGGATAGGGAATGCTTTATTTAGCCCACCACTAAATGACGGCTTGGCACTAGCAACAAGTCTGCCACTACATAAAAATAGCTTGTCACGAAAACCCACGTCAATTACCGCCCTGCCGTCCAAAAGAAGAAACCACCTCCTTTTCCGATTCCTGGAATATGTCCTGACACAATTCCCAAAAGCACGACTAGAATCCGAGGTTTCTTCGCTTAGAAGCACCGGTGACAGTTACTCCTGCTTGAGAAGCGTTGCCCACCAAAGTGCCGTGCAATCTCGTATCATACTCGAGTGCTTGCGATTTGTGACCGTTCGTGTTGTCTGTTTCGTGTGTCCGCGTATGAGGTCCTGATTTTGGGATCGACTAAAAAGAGGCACGGCATGGCGTAGCAGGCACGAGTAATACAAATAGATTGGCAAGCAGAAGAAGTAAACAAGTAAGTGAAAGTTCGTAACTCCAAAGCCTAAAAGAAGGCACGTAAGAACATTATTCCTACCCCTCACTCTGAAGCCTGAAAGGACACTTTTAGTCTCCATGCCTCCTTTTAGTACTCTTGCCTCCTACACTATTTTTTGCCGTGCCGTGCCTCTTTTTAGTCGATCCCCCTGATTTTGAGTAAGCGAATTTCGCATGCGTAATCTTGTCAGACTGTGTGCGGACGCACCTTTAGGGCGCAACGCTTGTGGAGTCCTGAGGAGTTCTCCTTAAGGCGTATTCTCGCCGTTCCCCGAGGCCTCCTCAAGGAACCAAGGGGAACGGCGAGTCTAGAGAGAGTCACTCCAAGCGGACACCGCGTACGGAAAACAGCGAGAACATAGGGAATGCTTCCAAAATGGATTTGGTTCAAAAAAACATATGTGGTTAGTTGATGAAACTGGTCTGGATCCACTTGGTTTTCTTTATTGTGTTGCGAGAGCAACACTAAGAACTCATGCCTGGGGACAAAAAGGATACTTTTTGCTTTTAACTGAGCCAGAGTCTACAGTGTGTGAAGTGAAGTGGAGTTGTCTAGCCTATAGATAGATAGATAGATATTTAATGCATAAAAGCCAACAAGGGCCATCGCACCACAACAACAAAGAAAATAAAAAGGATATAACAACAATAACACTGTGTCAATATCTAAATTTACAGGGATATACAATTTTCCCTGTGTGCTAACCCTATCCGGAGGAACCTTCCAAATAGTTGAATAGCCTGGAAACTTTTCTCTTTCATTCTCTCAATTATCCACTCACTCCCACACGTTCTCACTCCAAACAACTCTTGTCTCAACCCATTCAATTCCTCACACTCTCCCACAAAATGGCTCATACTTTCATTTTCGCATCCACACATAGGGCAAGAGTAAGGACCAGTTTTAACCCTGACTTTACCCAGATATTTTCTTCTTTTACCAAGAGGTAAACCATCCCCACTCAAACCCATAAATAACACGCGTTCCTCATGGGACAGACCACACTTAAGGTAAATTTCTTCACCCCAGCAATCTTTTGCCTTGGCGTAAAAACGCAGCGATTCTACCTGGTCCTTTTCCTCATGCCATGATTGAATTTCCTGGTCTTGAAGTATTCGTCGAACCAATTCATGGATACCTTGTTCGGGAGACTGTGGTCCAAGTCCCTCTCCCCAACATCCGGGGAGGCCACATTGTTCTAGGATCTTCTTTACTTGATAAGGCCAAGAATCTTGACGTCTATCTTTCAATGCCTCCAGATATGCTGCCTTCAGTGGTCTTACACGGGGCATATTTATTATTTTTTCCCAAAATTTTATTATTCTTACCCACCTATCAATCCTTAACCTATAAATACCTAAATCACCTCTTAATACTATATTACTGAATCTATCCGATAGACCTAACATCCTCTTAAAGTACCTAGACTGAATACTTTCTAACTTCTTAAAATCCCTAAAACCCCATACTTCACTACCATAATGTATTGCCGGCAATATCTTCGTACCGAAAATCCTTTTCTGGAAACCTACATTCTTTATACGCCTCAAATGACTTTTACTTACTAAATTACTAACTCTAGTACCCTTTCCTACTGCATGCTCAAATTGTTTACTAAACTTACCATTACTCGAAAATTTTACCCCCAAATACACAAACTCTTCCTTCACCACCAAATTTATTCCTTCGTAATATACATCTGCAGATTTCCTCATAGGTCCCCCCTTTTGAAACACCATCACCACTGTTTTCTCCCTGTTTAATATCAACTCCTTCTGTTTGAGATACTCAGCCACCAAATCAAGCAAAGTCTGTAGATTACCTTCACTATCCGCCACCAAAACCACATCATCCGCGAATAATAACATGCATAACAGACACCATCAAATGCGAAATCAAGTCTGCCTTCACAAATATTGAAGCGAGGCTTCAAGATAAATTTGAACAGTTGCTGAAACCTCTAGGAGACCGTATATCAGAGATAGAAAAAGAGCTATCAAACAAATGTTCCATTGACGAAGTGAAAAAGCATGCTGCTGAATCAGTTCAGCTTGAGTTTAACGACCTTAGTGTAAAACTTAAGGATGACTTGTCAGCAATGTCGGTTGCGTGTGCCCCCGCGATCGGGGCAGACCAGTTACTGGACTTGGTGGATAAAAGGAAAAACTTGATCCTGTTCGGCCTTCCTGAAACCGGATCTAGCAACAGGAAAGAGCTAAACCAGGCCGATCTCGAATACATTAACAACGAATTGCTGAAAGACTGTCCTGTGAAATCAAGTTTCTCTGTCCGTCTTGGTCGACTGCAAAAATCCAGCCCAAGACCAGTCAAGTTAATGTTTAAAGTTCCAGTTGATAGAGATGTAGCGGCTTTGATGCTCGCTACCAATCAAGCAGCGATTCGGCGGAAGGTACCCAACTTCGGATTTTCCCACGACCGTACAGAGGTGGAGCTGAAACAGAGGAAACAATACAACGCACTGAAAGATCAGCTAAAGCAGAAAACCGATGCTGGTGAGACTGGTTGGAAGATCAAAAAGTGCAAAAGTGGTTACGAGCTAGCAAAAGAAGAACCCGGTCGTTTTCGGAACGGACACGAGAACGAAACTGCTATGGAAGGATGATCTATTGGTCCTATACACAAATGCGGATTGCCTCGCTCCCAAACACGACGAGCTAGTTTGTTTAATAAGTGAACATAATCCACATGTAGTTGTTATCACGGAAGTGCAACCCAAAAACAGATCAAGTATATACTTCCCAGTTTTTCGTGATTATTCCGCTATTCTTAACGATGACCCTAAGCGGGGTGTCGCAGTGTTTGTGCATAGCTCGTTAAAATACAGTATAGTTGAAGAGCAATTTTCAAAAAATTTAAGTTGTGAAAATCTTGTTGTTGATGTTAAGTGCCCTGGCGCCATATCCGGGTGGCGGATTGTTGTAG
The DNA here is from genome assembly GCA_023053575.1 of Branchinecta lynchi. Lineage (NCBI taxonomy): Eukaryota > Metazoa > Arthropoda > Branchiopoda > Anostraca > Branchinectidae > Branchinecta > Branchinecta lynchi. Next base: position 20,146,989 of record JAKZAP010000014.1, on the reverse strand, counting down.
TTTATCGTAGTCCCTCCTCTAGTGATGATTGTATCGTGTCTCTCATAGAGCATGTTGCCCTTACCCCTCACAAACTTTTGATTGTTGGAGACTTTAACTTTCCTAAAATTAACTGGACTGATCGGTCAACATCCACATCAGACCAATCGCTGGAAGCTAAATTCATACTAGCTTTAGAGGATTCGTTTTTGTATCAACATGTTGAAGTCCCCACGCGTTCCAGAAATGCATCTACCCCTTCCGTTCTAGATTTGGTTATTACTAAATCCCCAAATGACATAAAAGATATCCAAGTATTACCTCCACTTGGAAAAAGTGATCACGCTGTTTTGCTGATCCGGCCTAATTGTAATTTGTTGAAGCCGGAGCCATCTAGCGTACGTTTTGATTACAGTAAAGGGAAGTATGTTGAATTTCGGGAATTTATCGCGTCTGTAGATGTTGCTGGTGAGTTTTTAAAACGGGAAACAGATCCCGATGCAGCTTTCAAGTTTTTAAAAGAGTTGCTCATTGAAGGTCGAGAAAAGTTTGTTCCTCAAATAAAACCAAGTAAGAATAGGTTCAGACAGAAACAAAAATTACCGAAGTTTGTTGTAGATGGAATTAAAGCAAAAACAAAAGCTTACCGTGAGTTTATGGCTACAAGGGATCCCGCGTCATGGGCATCTTATAAGCGCGCGAGGAATAGAGCGACTTGTTTTCTTCGGAGAAACAGGGAATCGTTTGAGTCGTCAGTAATTGCATCGGCAAAAACTTGTCCGAAAAAGTATTGGAAGTATGTGAATAGAGATAGCCCTAGGGAATCTGTATCGTCTTGTACGTTTGTTGGTCAACCTGGAAATGTTGTTGACAGTGATCAGGAAAAAGCTGAGTTGTTTAATGAGTTTTTTTCGTCGGTGTTTCACAATCATTCAACCCGTCCACCGACTGATGATCCAGTAAATGTTACGTCCAGTTCTAATTTTCATGACGGTGATATAACTATAGAGGAAGTTCTATCTGTTGTGAGCAAGTTACACACAAGTAAAGCACCCGATATTGACGGGTTCTCTAATGTTATGCTTAGGGAGTTAGCGACGTGTCTGAGCGAGCCACTGAAGTTTATATTTAACTTGTGTCTTTCATCGGGTATTTGTCCATCAGGTTGGAAACGAGCCGTTGTGAAACCTCTGTATAAATCCGGCCCTCGTAACGTTTTCAGCAATTACCGGCCAATTTCAAACACGTCCATTTTTTCTCGTTTAATGGAAAAGATTCTTGTGAATCGAGTACAGCATTATTTTGAAGTGAATGAATTGTGGAGCACCGCACAGCATGGGTTTCGCAAACGAAGATCGTGTAACAGTCAGCTACTGGAAGTGATTAAAGATTTTCAGAATTTTGGAGATATAGGACAGTTGTTTGATTGTGTATACATTGACTTTTCCAAGGCATTCGACAAAGTTTCCATTAGTGTTCTAATCGAGAAGTGTAAAAACTACGGCATTGGCTCTCGCGTTATCACGTGGGTCGAAAGCTATTTGACTGGTCGTTGCCAGCAAGTGCAAGTTAGTAATTGTCTATCGTCGTATGTCGCTGTCACAAGTGGGGTTCCTCAGGGTAGTTGTTTAGGCCCGATTTTGTTCTGTATCCTCATAAACGACTTACCGAGTGTAATCAAGAATGCCTCCATAAAAATGTTCGCGGACGATGTTAAACTGTACCGCCCGATTCGTTGCCCTGTTGATGTAGCGCTACTTCAAGAAGATCTGAATTCGTTACTAGTTTGGTGAAACAAAAACTCGATGGTAATTAACAGTGACAAGTGCGTAGTTTTGCATTACCTTCAAAAACAGTCAGTGAGTTATAATTATTTTATTGCTGGTAATAGTTTGAAGTCGAAGGAGTCAGTTAAAGACCTTGGTGTTGTTTTCAACACAGGATTGAAGTTTGATAAGCATGCTAGTATTGCTTCAAGGAACGCTAATCACCGTCTGCTGATGATAAAGCGGAGTTTCTCTAAGTTTAATACAAGGAATTTTGTGACATTGTATAAGACAATGGTGCGACCATTAGTCGAGTATAACTCTTCAGTTTGGAATCCCGTAAACAAAACAGACCGGTCCCGAGTAGAGAGGGTTCAGCGCCGGGCCACAAAATTAATTCCATACCTACGGTACTCTACCTACGATTACAGAATGAGACATCTTAATCTACCTTCATTGGAGTTCCGTCGGGATCGTAACGACATCCTGAACACTTACAGAATTCTCAACTCGGTAGATAATTTGGACAAAAAACAGTTTTTTGAGTTTAGTTCATATCAGTCAACCCGTCAGCATTCTTTGAGGTTATACCCACCAAAAATAAACCGGAAAATTGGTCAACGTTCATTTTGTTACCGTGCATGCCAGGCATGGAATGGTTTATCGGAGGAGACCGTTTCCCAACCAAATTTACTTTCATTCAAACAACATCTTGCTGGTACAACGTTCTGCAATATCGCGTATGTGAACCCTTTTTAGCTTATATTTGTTATATGTCAAGTGTGTAGTGCAGTGTTGAAAAATGTAGTAAACATCTGTGTGCTTGTAGAGAGAGAAGCTTCGGCTTAACGTCTTTTTCTATTAATAAATAAAAAAAAAAATAAAAAAAAAAATAACTTCACTATATCCATACTGACAGTAGGCGCTTCTCTTTCTGCGAGATAACTATTTATATCATTCAAATATAAAGAGAATAAAGTTGGCGACAGTGTACAACCCTGCTTAAGCCCTAACTTGGACTTAAACACCCTTGACCATTGGCGACCAACCCTCACCACCAGTGACACGCAGGTATACATTTTTAGTAGTAGCCGTACCGTTAAAACAGGCAATCCTATATTACACAAATATATCAGAGAAGACTATCTGAAGTTATGCAGCCAAGCTTTTGTTTCATCAAACCGTGTTTCCGCTTTCGAGTGAAAAGCTCCGTTCTAGAAGACAGGCACCAGTTTTAAACTGAAGATAGACTAAAATCTAAAATTGCAAAATATGTGCGGCAGTTCCCTGGCCCCATAGCCAATATATCTTCTTTGACTCGTAACAGAAAAATTTACAGAATCAAGAAAGTGTCATTTTCCCACGGGTCCGAAAGTGGTGCCATCTATTGTTTCTACCCGTTTCTGTTCGTGGTTTCAGCTGAGTGGTAAAGAGATGTAGAAACTGAGGATTTGTTTTGCAGAGTTTGGGACCCGGGTCTCCAGGAGTCAGCAAATGGGGACTATAGCTATCCGGTTTAATTGTTGAGCTTGTGAACTGGATTATATGAGAAGAGAATAGCATTTGATTTGCTATTTTTTGCATATCATATTGTATGGCCTTTTGGCTGAATAAACACTTGTTATTATTATTATAGGTATCTGGGGTGAAAGACTGGCGCGAGATGGCACACGCCTTCCCTCTGCCCGATTTGTGAGCTCAAGAATCGTATCAGACGTGAGCTCTCCCCGTCCAGAACTGACGATGATGGTCGCCATGTTTGGACAGTTCATCGATCACGATCTTACGTCCACCCCTACTTTCACGCTGCGTAAGTTTTTTTTTGCTTTACAAAATTTGGCTCCAGAGCTTGTTAATATTTTTGGCAAGACCTTCGTCTGGAACTTCTGCACTCTTGCGTGCAGAGCAAAATAACACTTGAGAATAGCGCTAAGACCTATGCTTTCCCTGCTTTACAAACGAACCATACTCGTAGCGCCGCCCACTTCGCTTGCGACATTTAAAGCGAGACAAACTTGCGGGTCTGGAAATTTCTAGTAGAGCTAAGATGCGGTCTGCACACAGAAGAAACCTAATTGCAAGCCTTGGATGACCAATGAAATTCGAAGCCTAATTGACGAACGCAACACCTTATTTAGATCTGGGCTAGTAGAGGAAGCCAAGAAATTACGAAATGTCATTGTGCGCAAAATCCGTTCGTCTGGAAAATCCTTCGTCTGGAACTTCTGCACTCTTGCGTGCAGAGCAAAATAACACTTGAGAATAGCGCTAAGACCTATGCTTTCCCTGCTTTACAAACGAACCATACTCGTAGCGCCGCCCACTTCGCTTGCGACATTTAAAGCGAGACAAACTTGCGGGTCTGGAAATTTCTAGTAGAGCTAAGATGCGGTCTGCACACAGAAGAAACCTAATTGCAAGCCTTGGATGACCAATGAAATTCGAAGCCTAATTGACGAACGCAACACCTTATTTAGATCTGGGCTAGCAGAGGAAGCCAGGAAATTACGAAATGTCATTGTGCGCAAAATCCGAAATGCTCGTCGCGAGTACGGTTCAAAAAGGGTTGCCCATCTCCTCAAGAGTGATCCGAAAAAATTTCATTCCGCTGTCCAAAGAATTATGCGTAAATCTAAGCAATCAAACATAATTAGTGACGAAAACGGCGAACCCATTGCAGCCAGTGTAATTAATCAGTATTTTACGGATATCTGTCGAATACACCCTCCATTTAGTGCTCTTCCGGAAAACGCGAATGTTGGGGACATACCTGTAATTCAAGTCCAGGCTCTTCTGGAAAAGTTACAGCGTCTCGACAGCGAATTACCCAAATGAAATACCTATTAAGTTGATTGTTGAGGTTGCGATCTTTAAAGCCTTCCTTTAACCGCAATTTTTAACCAATGTTTTACAGAAGGTATCTTTCCAAAGTTTTTTAAAAGAGCGTACATTACGCAGATCCCTAAAAGTAAATCTCCTAGCCAAGCTAGTGACCTTTGCCCGATTTAAAAAACGTCTGCGTTTTCTAAAGTGTTCGAAGGTTTTATTTTTGAGTACCTGCATGATGAAATTCGAGATAAGATTGATCCCCGTCAATTTGGTTTTAGACTCTGAGACACTAGGTCCTTCCAAATATCAAGTTTCATTAAGATCTAATCCCCCGTTCGAAAGTTACACATATACATGAAGATTCAGGACTGCCCCTCCCTCACCCCCCCCCCCCACATGGTGGAATCGTGGGACTGAATATTTCCAAGTTAATCTGGCCGGGTTTCTGATCTGCCTGCCAAGTTTCATCGTCCTAGCCCAAAATAGCTTCTATTACTCGCCGCTCTCTGTAAAACATTAGGTTTGCTATAATACGATTGAGAAGGAAGCAAATCTACTAAGCGGGTAGAGTCACGAAATTAAAGAGGAAGAAAAATATGGGAAGAGTTTCGTTAAAACTTTTACATGTTACTAAACTATACCCTTTTTAGGAAATGGTTCTGGTATTGAATGCTGTTCGTCCAATGGTCAGCTGCTACCCAGCACCTTCCTCCACCCCCAGTGCATGCCCATAGAGATACCCGCGAACGACCCGTTTTTCTCCAGATTTCGAAGAACGTGCATGAACTTCGTTCGGTCCTTGATTGTGCCGCGGCCGAGCTGCAACTTCGGCTTCAGTGAACAGGTATGCATTACTCAACTTATCTTAAAGTCTGTATTTAAGTAAAGATGGAGTGTCATACAAAGGACTTTTACCTTGACGAACAAAACAGAAGTAACATTGATTTACCTTAAATTGCAGCTTAGACCAAAATAAGGATTTCTCCTGTAGAAATTTATATTAGAAGTCTAGGAGCCTTGTATAGACATTCCAGAGCCACATAATACTTTTCGGATTCCATGACAACTCGCCACAAGACAACTGGGAACCGACAACTCGCCACACAGACATGTCGCCACACCGACAACTAGCCACACCGATAACTTGCCATAGCGTCATTTCGCCTGACTCGCCACAGAGACGACTTGCCACACGAGCAAGTCGCCACATAGACAACTCGCCACAAAAATATTGTTTTAGGTAAAAAAAAAGAAAACAAATATTTAGCTTCAGTTGACCCAAGGGAATTTGGGTCCTCTAACTAATTAACCCTTTCAGTTTTTAATCCGCAATAATAATAATATGTCGCAGGTAAATATAAACACATAGCGGGCAGGAATTCAGAGTGGTATTAAGACGTCCCGACACGCAGCGATCTATTAACTGCGCATCTTCCACGAACCACAACACATAGAAGGTTGGCGTCTCAGCTTTAACCAGCTGATAGGATCAAGCCACCCAAGTCTTTGGCATTGCCTGAAAAGGTTCAAGGTCGAAGACAATTTGCAATAGGCCGACGTGGACCGGATCGAGGCAAGTTGCTCTCCTCCTCGGCCAGAGAAGCAATGAAGACTAACCAGAGAATCGAACGAATTGTCAGTAACTGAGTAGGTACAACCGTAGCAGTGCTCTTGATTTATTGAGAGGCATTGGCCATAATTATCTGCTCCATTAAAAGTTTTGTTTGGATAAAGTACTTTATGCCATAAATGTGGCGAGATATCGCACTGTGGCAAGATGTCTGTGTGGCAGGTTGTCGCTATGGCAAGATGTCACTGTGGCGAGATGTCGGTGTGGCGAGTAGTCGGTTCCCACTTGTCGCTGTGGCGAGTTGTCTTGTGGCGAGATGTCCCGACACGACTTTTCGCTGTGAGTGTGGCAAGTTGTCTGTATAAATGCTAAATATATGCTGCAGTTCCCCGGCCCCATAAATGATAAAGAAAACTTTATAGCAACAAAAAAGTGACAATTTCAAATGGGCCCCAAAGTGCTGCCATCTATTGTTTCTACCCATTTCTGTTCGTGATTTCTGCTGAGTTTAATATTCCTTTTTGCACTCCGGATTTTGAGGAAGAGAAATGGTTTCAGATGTACCTCTTAAACTTTAAAGGATCTCTCATTTTTAAAGAAGGTTAGAACTAATACAAATAGCATATTTTTTTTCAACGGCCAACGATAGACCTGGATGAGCTGAACAAAGTGTTTGTCACTTCTTGTTTTTTTTTACAAGAATTCCTTCATGAGATACACCATTTTGAAGGGTTCTAGGAGTTGACAACTTCAGTAGGAAGGTACACACTGAGAAATGTAGGGAAAATGTAAGCAACAATCGACTGTTAGACCATACTCATCTTCGGCAGTGGGGGCTTGCAACTTTTGCTAGTTGGTGTACCTATTAATCTTATTATTTGGTTCCGGTGTATTTGATGGTAAGAACAATTTGGTACGTTGTCTATCACGGGAAGGAGGACTCGCAAGTAAGAATCGGTTGCTAGAAGGTGTTCAAATAGGCGGAACCTAATTTTGAGACATGTCAGGACTTGTAAGCAACAATCGGCTGTTAGACACTAAAGCATTGTCATTTTCATGAGGTGTTGGAATGGTCTATGGTGGTGCATATGGCTTATCACTGTAACCTAGAATTAATTGTTAACGCAACGGATAGATAATGTTTAACAGTAGCATAGTTTCGCAAAAATTAGTATAGTGGCATCTATTGTATTTGGTCCTGAAAAGTTAAGCACAGGTTTATAATACCATCTAGATTATATAAGACATTGCTCCAGGGTTTCACCGGTAACGATATTTACGATTAAAAAGGATAAGTTCAACTGGCTCTGCAAAGTCAATTTAGTCCTTATTTGCTGTATATTTATTTTTTTCCAACGCTCAGGGGATTAGGATTTTGTCATCCTTTCAGGAAAATGTATTTTTGGTACATACCATTTTGAAAACCTCGATGGCTTGACACTTCATTATTTAATCGATAGCAAAGTAACGAAAGCAAAGTGTTGCTCTCGCAATACTTTAGTCGACGAAACCGATCAAAGGTCACTCTTCAGTAGGCCAGGCAACGTAGATCTAGTGTAAGGTTAGGTTTGTGTTATTTAAAGTTTAACTGAAAAGCTAACTTATTTTCGTGCCGTTTAGTTGAATACACTGAATTATTTGGATTCTGCAAAGGGATTTTTTTTATTTTCACTATCTGCTCTAGTTACGATGTTCAGAATATCTGCGGCCGTCCCCTCAACGAAAATTCTACTATGACGCGGGAAATTTTAATCTCAACACAAAAGCGACTTTTCGGTGGGCAATGATCAGATTGATGAAGAATGCTTAGTGCCGAAAAAAAAAATCGTAAATCTTTCTCGTAAGGCATACAGCAAAAATACAAGCGAATAGAGGTACCACAAATCACACGGATATTCCACTATTTGAAAATCGATTATTCATGAATAGTGGAACAATCGAAGTAACGCATTTTCAGCGGGTCTCCAAGCCAATTTCAGTGAATAAGTGATGGGTAACTAGATTGTCCTATCCCAGCCCTTTTCGGTTGAACTTCAAGAATTTTATGTTCAGATGAATGAAATAAATCACTGGTTGGACGGCTCGATGATCTACGGCACTTCTATCAAAGAGAGTCGGAACCTGCGAACCGTTCAAGGTGGAAGGTTGAAGACAGTCGTGGAGAGGAGTGGTAGTGTTCTCCTGCCAGTTGAGACGCCTGGTAGTTGCTCCAGTGACGTCTGCTTTAAAGCTGGTAAGCTCGTTTGAAAACTTTAGCTTTGTTTTGCTCTAGATCTTCAATTTAAAAAACCTCAGTCCAACTATATCTTTCTTGCTCCTGTTCCTGGAGTTCTTAATTCGAGCGCTGATTGCATCTTGGTTGGTCGCACTGGGCGGGAGCTTTTCTGAAAACAAAGAAAAGTCGCTTCAGGGAATCGGCCTGGGGGGGGGGGGGGGAGAGCGCCAATATTGTCATCCAAGGCAAGAGACATGGAAAGCGGCTAAAAGCAGATGAAGCCGCGTGTAATTTTCTGTAAGCATAGTTTAGTTGTAAAGTCGTCAACTGTTTCAGAACATCCGAGCAGAAATAGTATAGTTGCGCTTTTCCAGATACCATGGTCTAAAGTCGTTTTTGCTGTTATCTTGGTATCTGATACCACGGTCAAAAGGCGTTTTTGCAGTTATCGTGGTATCTGGCCAGTTATCGTGGTATCTGATATTGAGATACCTCGGTCCGACCGTGATAACTGATCGTGGTATCTAAAAAAGTCATATCACTTACAAAGCCTGTTTGTGTGCAAACCTTATCACATATCAACAATCTTTGTCAAATTGGTGGGAAAGAAGTTTGGCACTTATCAGCTTTTTTTTTGGGATGACCTCCAAAAGCGCAATTTCAGCAATTGTCGTTTTTACAGATAGCCGTATATCACCACGGTAACTGCAAAGACAACTTATTGCAGACCAAGTTACCGTAGTAACAGATACGATGGTATCTGCACAAACGTAACTCATGTAGTGCGAGGTGTCCTTTAAGGATTTTATATTCAGATTAACGAACACTTTTTGTCTTGATCAGCTAACTCTAAGATGGTGCGCGAGGGACAATAATTAGTTGTTAAAAATTCTTGTTTTTGTCTCCTTCCTTATGAATGGTCAACTTTGCTTCCCTTATATTGAAAGTAAGATCAGTGGTGCTAAACGAGCGACGAGGAAAAACTCTAGACGAACGAGTAGAGGTTGCAGGCTTGTCGTTCTTGTTACAGCATGACGAAGATCCTTGCCACACTGTCAGAAGTTTCATAACAGACAACACATGGATGCGCGGCTTCAACTGACAGCAACAGAGAATCAAGGTCGGGCAAACTGTACCAATCAACCACAAACTCCTGATTTTTCGATACCCTATGCCAAACGCTGGATAGCTGTTGTTACCCTAACCTTGACCTACCTCACTACAGATGAATTCTGATTGGTTGATTTCTGAGCTTCATTCAAATCGTCAATATTTTATTGGGTCCCAGTATCTTGCATTTGGGCCCGGGGGCGGTTCGAAGGGGGGCGTGGGGGTCTGTTTCGTAGTCGTATGTTTCTAGCTTGTCTGTACGACAGTCGTATCTTTTGAGCTTTTCAGAATGACTTACAGGCAGTTATCAAATGTGAATTTCACCCACATATCACATTTTTTAGTCGCATGGCTACGAAGAAATTTCTATTCGTATGTTTTCAGGTTCACAGTTGTGTGTTCTGTGTTTTCCAGAATGAAAGTCGTATGTTTGAGCTTGCCAGAATGACATCAACCGCGAATTTCGCCTGAAAAGACCCGTTTCTTGTCGTACTTTACGAAGGGATTTTCTAGTCTTAAATATTAGAGACAGTTGTAAGTTTTGACCTTGCCAGATAAATGCAGACAAAGCAGTTAGCTAATCGTGAACTTCGCCTTCAAATGACCTGTTTTTGGTCGCATTGTTCCACGGAGAGTTTAGTAGCGTGTTTTAAGCTTTTCAGATTCACAGTCTTGTGTTCTCAGTTTGTCAGAATCACTGTCGTACGGGTCTTCCCAGAATGACATAAAATGACCCGTTTCTTGTCGTATTTTACGAAGAGATTTTCTCGTCGTATCTTTGAGACAGTCGTAATTTTTTAGCTTACCATATGAGGCAGTTAGATGAGTTTCGACAGCAAATGACCTATTTCTGGTCGTATGGTTGTATAGAGATTTTCTATAAGTCATTACGCTACGAAATTTTGAGCTTGCTAGAATGACAGTGGTGTTTTTTAAACTGGTCAGAGTGACGCAAGTGCCATTACCTGATCGTGATTTTCACTCTGTGGCGCTGAAAACAGGCTGATTTTCGAAAATGTCGCCTGCGGCGCGACGTTTCAACATTACCCTATCTGGTTTTGTGCAAAATTTTCCTTATCTTAGAAAGAAACAGGTTTCATTTTTTTTTAAATGGCTTGCACACAAACAGGCTTTGTAAGCACTTTATGACGGGCCGGATGATTGCACTATTTTTTTTTGTAGTCTCAATTCAAAGTGGAAGCACTAGCACGTATCATCTTCAGGGAAAATACCCCACGTCGTCTGCGAGTTATCGGGGCACGGACAGATATGTGATATCGCAGGCAGCCTTTAAAATGTTTCGCAAAACTTTACCTGCGCCTTCTTTTCATATTAGGCTACTCGCTATCTGGTTGAATGGCCCGTAGTTTAGGTGAGGTGTTAGGCCTAAGATTTCAGCCACCTTAAAAGCTAGAAATGGCAGAAAAAGGTCGAATTACAAAAAAATCACCTGTGGCGCTGAGTTTACGGTAAAAGCTGTTGCTTGGGATCTGAGCCACGTTAAAAGCAAGTTTGTGTGGGGAGTAGTCGGATATTGCCGAATAAAGGCCGATTTAACAAATTTTGCCTGGGGCTCGTTAGTAGTCCTACCCTATTTCTATTTAGTTGAAGTGTGCATCATTTATGTGCGCTTTTAAGCATGAGATTTCGGGTCTAAGCTAAATTAAAAGGTAGAGGTTGTAAAGGAGTAATTGAATTTTGTCGGGATTGAAAAAATTTCGCCTGCGGCGCTTTAATTTGTCTTGAGTAGATATGTCAGAACCTGGTACCGAGGCTTGTCTTCTCTCCAGGGAAATTTGGTATGAGCGGCATCGTCGAATTCCTGTTAATTATTTGTTTTTTATTTTATTACTACAATGGCAGTTTGCGTAAAGTTTTTGAACTTATAACGTTAACTTTTCTTGAGCCTGCTGGTGCTGTGCTTTTAGCCAGTCATATATTTTGAAGTCCGCACCACCACCTCGATGCCCAAGCTCTTCGAACCCGCCCCTGCATTTGACATACTGTATCCAGCGTTAGGTATAGGGTATACCAAACGCTAGATATACCCAGCGCTTGGCATAGGCTTTCCCAAAATCAGGGGTTTGTGGTAGACTGAACTGTACCCCTATTTTTGGGAGTTGGTACCCCTTCGAAAAAGCCACAACGTGCAATGTAGAATATCTTTTTGGGCTCCCAAAACATAAGTGGAGGGATACCTATGACATCGCAAAAGTTGTCCGTCCGTCCGTCCGTCAGTCCGTCTGTCCGTCAGTCCGTCTGTCCGTCTGTAAGCACGATAACTCTCGACGGGAATGAGATATTTTGATGAAACTTGGTGTGAGGATTCGTTGGGTCGTCGGACCAGTCGAGTTCGTAGATGGGCTTTGTAGCCCTACATTTAGGGAAGGGGGAGGGGGTTCAAATTAAGGGGCAAACAAAATATTTTGAAACAGCTAACGTGATAGTCGATTATAGGGTAAGAAGACATGCTGAAAACGATGGTGAAAACTATTTTGTCATCAGACAAGTGGTTTGCCCAGAATCCGGCCGAAACCGGAAAGTTTGTTAAAAGTAAAAGTTTTATTTGAAGTTGATTAGATATTCGATTTAGGGGTAGGAAGACATGCTGAAGACGATGGTGAAAACCATTTTCTTGATGGACAAGTAGTTCGCCCGGAATCCGGCACAATCCGGAAAGTTTGTTAAAATTAAAATTTTGTATTTGGAGTTAATTAGATGTTCGATTTAGGGCAAGAAGACATGCTGAACACTTGTGCGAACACAAATTTTCTACCCGGACATGCAGTTCGCCCGGAATCCGGCCAAAACCGGAAAAATTGTTAGAAGTTAATATTTTATTTCTGGTTGATTAGATAGAGATGCTGAATCCGTGTGTGATAATCGTATTTTACCCGGACATGTAGTTCGACCGGAATCCGGCTGGAGTTGGAAAATTTGTTATAAGGTGAATTTTTATTTGAAGTTGACTGGATGTTCATTATTGGGGAAAGAAGATACCCTGAGTTCGTTTTTGAGCTTTCTTTTTTCGCTGGACAAGTAGTTCTGGAGTTCGGCCGAAACCGGGAAATTGGCAGAAGTGGCAGGAAGTTTTCGTCAAAACAGATATGACTTATAGGGGTAAACCCACATGCTGAATCCAAATCTGAACTTGGTTTTTGTCAGATGATTAGCTATTTGGCCTTAATCTTTTTCTGAATTTTAGTTGTAAAAATGTTCAATGAGTCTGGCGATGACTGGATCTGGCTAAGACAAGACCCAGTTGTCTGGATCAGATATTAAATTTGGGATCCCATCGGAACCTTTTGTCTTGTTACAAAAGTTATAGACGAAGGAAATCTTTTATTTAAACAATGTTTCAAAGTCAGCTTGGGCTCAAAGAATATTTAAGGAAATCTTATCCGCCCTTGTTGTAAGCATATTTTTTTTTAGGTGATAAGCGTGTGAACGAGCAGCCAGGCTTGACTATCATGCATACCCTCTTCCTCCGCGAGCACAACCGCATCGCAGGAAGCCTTCAGCGCCTCAACCCACAATGGACTGACGAGCAGCTTTTCCAAGAAGCGCGCAGGATCGTTGGTGCCGAACTTCAGCAGATCACTTACAACGAGTGGCTACCGAATATCATTGGTCAGAAATTCATGGCGACTTACGGGTTGTACCCGAGGAAAAATGGGTATTTCACTGGGTATGATGAGAACATCGATCCGAGGATTAATAGTGAATTTGCGACGGCGGCGTTTCGGTTTGGGCATTCTCTTCTTCATGATATTGTCAGGTGAGTACCAAGAAGCTCCCAGAGCCCCTAAGGCTCTAACCCCCCTATTTATCTGGGGATCGCCGGCGCCGTTCATTTTCGGACATTTTCTTCTTCGTCGTACTGTCAGATGAAAATCCTTTTCTGAAAATTCCCTAGCTCCTATAAGAAACCCCGAAAGCCTACTAATAACGATAACAGGGCTGTGGAAGAATGGATTCATGGTTAATCTTATTAAAGGACACCTGAACAATGAAACCATACTTGAACACACCATGGAGAATGCATTTACAGACATGACCACGGAGAGCATTCTTCTCCTGAGCGTGACGTTTTCAAAATAGGGACGTTCGTTTCTGGAGGTTTGCACTTGCAGACTCCAAGACAAACAGCGCAATTCGTTCAAATCTAGAACAGCGCTGGTCGGATCGTATTTGAATTTCTTCTAGATATACGTTTGGGCTTAACTGGTTAAAAAATATTCCAGAAGAAGGGTTGATTGGAGACATTTGTTCATTTCTAAAATTGTTCGGTACTGAAATGAGGACAGATGCAAAATAGAGCAAAAATCATAGCTCGGAAACAATATTTGTATTTGAATTGGTTTTTTATGGCACTTGCCTTTCGGCCAAGTGCCATATACCGATCACTTTTCCGTCGCTCTGTCGGTCGGTCAGTCCGGTATTTGCGAGTTAGGGTACTTCCAGATGTGCTAGGACGATGAAACTTGGCAGGCATATTAGGGACCCGACGAAGCTAACTTGGAAATAGTCACTTGCCCGATCCGACCATCGTGGAGGGAGGGGAAGTCGTCGGAATCCGGAAAATAGGGTCATGCATAACTTTCAAATGGTCGATCGGATCTTGATCAAACTTGATATCTGGAAAGACCTCGTGTCTCAGATTTCTCATTTCAGGTTCGGACCGGATCCGATGAATCTGGGGGGGAGTCGGAGGGGGGAACCAGAAATCGTGTGAAACTCTCAGAGTGGATCGATCGGGATGAAACTTGGTGAGAAGAACAAGCACAAGCTCTAGGTACATAACTAACAGAAATGGGTCGGATTCGGACACTCTGGGGGGAGTTGGAGGGGGGGGTCCGGAATTCCGGCGATCCGTAGTTAATGTACTTCCAGGTGGGCTGGGACGATAAAACTTGGCAGGCGTATCAGGGACCCGACAAGATTAACTTGGACAGAGTCACTCGCCTGATCCGACCATCGCGGGGGGAAGGGGAGACGGCAGAATCCGGAAATTAGTGGCATGCATAACTTTCGAACGGGTCATCGGATCTTAATGAAACTTGATATCTTGAAAGACCTCATGTCTCAGATGTCCAGTTTCATTTCCGGGCCGGATCCGATTAACTGGAAATATTGTGACACGCAGAGAGTGGAGCGATCAGGATGCAACTTGGTGGGAAGTACAGGCACAAGTCCTAGTTGCATCAGTGACAGAATAGGACCAGATTCGAGAATTCGGGTTATCGTGAGTTAAGGTACTTCCAGATGTTCTAGGACCATCAAACCTTTGCTCGAGCATTAGCCTAGAAACTTGACATCATTGGGTTAGACAACATTGGGTTAGACATCGTCACTTCTCTGGTCCAACCGTCCCTTCAAGAACTCATCTTAACCGCAAAATACAAAAAATACTTTTCAGCAAAATTTACTTTTCCACGATCGCCATGAGCACATGATCCTTTTTGCCTCAAGGGTTTTGCTTAGAAATTATTTTGAGGCACCCGTAAAGTGCGCATCTTAACCAAAAAGTGAAAACAAACTTTTGATCATCGCTTCCATCCTCTAAACCAGTTTTGCAAGTTTGGCGCATCTTAACCGAAGGTGAAAAAAATACTTTTGACCATCACTTCCATCTGACCCGGCCTTGCAAGTGCCATATGAGCTACCAGCTCTTGTTTTGCAGTCAATGGATGATACTTGGTACTCTTCATTCAGGTGTACTTTAAGCAAATCGAACAGCCTAAAAAGTTCCGTCAGGTGTTCCAGGACTAATTCGGTATTATAAATTTTTCGTCAGTTGCCGCACATCACGGTTACAATGAGTACCTTGGACGCACCAGTGACGCCTCTCTTGGCGTTCTAACAGAATTGTTTGTTTTGACGACAAGCTGCAAGTGTCAAAAGCCGGGTTGCGCTTTCCTTTTCTTAGAGGCCAGTCTTGTTTTTATGGCACTAGCAGCCTGGCTCAAGTGCCATATACTGATCGCAGTTCGGTCGGTCGGTTCGGTTTTTTGTCACACTTTTCGAGTTAAGATACTTCCAGATGTACGATGAAACTTGGCAGGCGTATCAGGGACCCTATGAAAAATGCGTAGCCTGCGTAGTAGTATGGTAGTAGTACGAAAACGTTGCATGTAATACTATGTAATAGAAAAGAATACTACCATTTAATGTGCCTCAGACTGGGCCAATCTTATGTAGTAGTATCCTGTCTTGCCATAGTAGCATCCGGTCTTGCTAATAGTAGCATAAAGTAGTGTGCAGTAACACGGTAGCCTTGAAGTAGAAGCAGGTAGTAGCATCGTTAGTAGTGCATGCTACTTTTTTGAACTACTTCATCGTACTATTTTGAGATAAATTTTTCATCGGGGACCCGACCAAACTAACCTGGAAAGAATCAGTTTCCCGATCCGACCATCTGCGGGGGAGTGGAGGGCGGTGGAATCGGGGAAATTTAAGGTAGTACGTCACACTTTTTCGCAAGTGCCATATCAGCTTACAGCTCTTTTTTTTTAGCTTCTCAACTATTCCATAAAATTGGAATCACCACTTTTAACTAACCTGTTCCGCACCGCTATCCTTCCCTCCTTCCACTTGAATTGGCTTTGGTCCAACTTCACTATCGGTTCCTTTCCGCCTTTCTTTTCGTGCTCCTTGAATGTTAGAATAAATATTAAAGGACCCCTTGCACTATTTACTCTCAACTTCCAGTATTTGTAAAAATATTTGAATAATTTAAACCAAGGCTGTGCTTTCAACAAATAACCCACGGTTTTGGCTTTTCCGAGACCCGTTGACTTGTAGTGAAAACAGGGAAACAATTTATGAAGGTAGCAAAACCCAGCATGTGAGAAAATCAGCATGGTTTTGTTAGAGGGGTTAGAATGTAACGCACGAAACTGGGGTCCCCGGGTTTAGAAATATATGGAGTGATAATGGAAATAGCTTGCATTAGTATTATAGGTGAGACAGGTCCTATAAGCAGCTGCTGCTGCCTGCATCAGTAATCATCTCGCTCTAGAGTAGCTCCCCTTCTCGTTTCTTCAAATTGATGGTAGCTGCGGTTTGTTGGAGGGGAGGGGCAGTTTAAGACAGTTGCAGGTTCTTCGAAGTTTCAGGGTCACTATGACGTTCGCTGAATACTCAAAGAGGATGTTTGCGCCGTTTTGTCCTGTTGATGGCATATCCTGCAGTTTGAATGTGATGGAGTCTCCATTCAAACAGGGTTTTGTTGAGCAGTAGGCTTGTCGCTTTGAGGGGGTAGAAGAGGCAGGTTCCAGCAGCTATCCAGAAAATGCTTACCCGATTTTGGACTATACAAGTTCGTTCTATTTTCTTCCGACATTTAAAATTCTTACTGAAATCGCCATCTTCGACGCGGCACACCTGTCTAGTAAACCTCCAATAATATCCCACGATTGACGCACTGTCAAGATTCAATTCATTCTTTCGATGTTGGCTTTGCTCTATCGATTTTTTGTCTATCTTTCTGAAATCCGTATTTTCTTCTTAATACTCCAATAGAGGTTGCTTGACTTTATGAATGCAGTTCATTCGGTCAACTAAATTATCAACATAATAATAATAACAATGATTTGTGCCATAATCCTTTAGATTAAATAAAAATAGCTTTGGATGTGTCAATCTGTTAAGCACTTGTTCGTGACAAAAGCTTCACGAGATATCAAAATATCAACAAAGACTGGTCGAAATTACATAGTTAAAAGACAAGTCATGCTTATGATGGTAATTCATTCTACTTCAGCAGTATTTCCATCTATTCTTGTTCCCGCGATTTTGCAGTTCGCAAGTGTATCCTATCTACTCAACTCGGAGCTGATGGACTCGGACCGTGGACTCGTCTCGAGAAGGTCTCGGGGCACATTTTTCAAGGACTCGGACTCGTCTTTCACGGAGCTGTCTGTCCGCCAAAGCTGTGGACTCGGACTCTGGACTCGTCTCGAGAAGCCTTTTTCGAGGACTCGGCCTTGTCTCTGACTCGGATTTGCTGGACTCGCAACAGCTCTGCCTCAACTAGCAATACACTGATTGTCGTCGAGCTTGCCACGCTTTGTTCTCTTTACGTGACGTGTCATGCGCCCTATCATTGTTTCCTTATTGGTCTGGAGACCAGTTTTGCAAATTTTGCCACGATTGTCATCCAAAGCAGGAGACGTGGAAAGAGGCTAAAAACAGCAGTGTGCAATTTTCTGTAAGCGTATCCTAGTTGTAAAGTGATCAACTATTTCATAACATCTGAGAAGAAATATTACGTAGTGCGAGGTGTCCTTTAAGAACAATTAAATTTTTTACAAATATATAACAAAAGACTTCAGGTAGCGCTTGGCTGAATGGACTGGAGCAGAGCAAAAGTAACACAAGGGAGTAGCGCCAAAGACCAATGCTTTCCATTCTTCAGAAATGGCCATACTCATAGCTCTGCCCTCTACGCTTGCGGCATTTCTAGCGACACAAACTTGCGGGTTAAAAAATTTCTAGTGAAGCCAAGATGCGATCTGCACACATCATGGAAACAGCGGAGGTTTTATATTAATTTTTGCTGTATTCAGTATATGAAGTTATTGGAGCCAGAGTTGGTGCACGACAGACTGAGTTTCAGCAAGGACGTTCACTATCGCTAGTGGTGCTAGTATCGCTGCTGTTAGAATGTGTGTCACTTTTCCCAAGTCTTGAAGCTAATCCCTAGCGGTATTTCAATCTGGGCTTGATAGAGGGATACAAGGTACGATACCGTGGAATGGTGAGGACCAGAGAAAAATAACTCTAGAGAGTAGCGCCAAGACTTGA
The DNA here is from genome assembly GCA_023053575.1 of Branchinecta lynchi. NCBI lineage: Eukaryota > Metazoa > Arthropoda > Branchiopoda > Anostraca > Branchinectidae > Branchinecta > Branchinecta lynchi. The sequence goes on along the minus strand of JAKZAP010000014.1, from coordinate 20,128,712 downwards.
AAATAGTGACACACACTCGAATAGCAGCGACACTACCACCACTAGTGATAGTGAACGTCCCTACTGAAACTCAACCAGTCGTGCACAGTCGCTGGCTCAAACAACTTCTGAAAATAGCAACAAAAAGATACAAGTATTCTCCCATTAAGCATATGCCAGCTGTCTCTGAAGCATGCATCCGAAAAAGGCAAAAGGTTTCATGGGCCTGACCGGGATTTGAACCCGGGACCTTTCGCACCCGAAGCGAGAATCATGGCGCAAGCATGGTGGGCAACGCTATGAGTATCTCCTGTTTGCGAAGCATGGAAAGTATAAGTCTTGGGGCTACTCCCTAGTGTTATTTTGCTCTGGTGAGGACCAAAGACATTCACACTGTACTTACTATGTTTTGTAGGACTTTGGATGCTTTTGGACGAAGTGACCAAGGTTCGGAGCTCAGTCAGTATCTCGAACAAGGCGGTCGACTTCGGAGTCCTAGCTACCTGGATTCGCTTATTCGGGGGATGATTGCCCAGCCCTCAGAGAATGTCGATAACGCCTTCACGCCAGAGGTGAGTACTTTAAGTTTAGTCGTTCTTTTCGATTTAGTGGACAATTGCAGCAGTATTAAGAGGGAATAAACGAAAATGAACAAGGACAGATTTGATAATGTTATTTTAAGAGAAGACTAAAAAGTCTTACAGGCTACTGGACTTGCCAGAACAGTTAATAAAACAGTTTTGACTGTTTTAGTTGATTTTTATGCCCCACTCCGTTTGTGCCACAGAGTCACAGTGCTGTTTTGTCTGTTTGTTTGTTTTTTCATGTAAATTGTCTCATCTTTTAGCGTCTTCTTTTTTGATAATTCCGAGGATTGTTCATTTTCATTATCGCCCAGTAGTTGAGCTTGTCTCTCTGTTCGGGCAAGTCACAGAAGTTAATTGAAATTGATTTGTCTTTTCAAAATAAAACTGAAAACTGAACTGAACTGAACTCATTTAATCCCTCTGGAGTAGTGAAGAAATTACAACATTTCTGAAAGTCCGTTTGTTCTACATTGCATATGAACCAACTGCCTATACTCTTGGAATCTTTTTTACGATGTTTTTAATCAACACTGGTCTAACATTCCTGTCATATAAACTTGGAGAGGCTAACTCTACTTTATCACTACTTTTCTCTACTAAGTCCGGATACTAAAAAGTTACCAGTTAGACTAAAGCACGGACACTTATTTACAAAGATATTAACGAATTCCACAAACCAATTATTATTTACACTGATATTTACTGAATTTGAACTCATAGACTATAAATATTCTTTAGCTCGAACTGACTTTGAAACATATATTCAAACAATGTTTACAACGGATATATGTCAGCTACGATTCTTCATCAGCGATACTCGTCAGGCTGTCAATCTTCTGGGTCTACGTCGGGTAAGGAAACAAACCGGTAATCTACAATTATAATACATATAAAATACACGTGATTACAGGTTTTTTTCCTTCCCCGACGTTGTCCCAGAAGATTGACGTCCTGACGAGGACCCTTGCCAAGAAGGGCCGAAATATCGCTGATGAAGAATCGTAGCTGACGTATATCTGTTGTAAACACTGTTTGAATACTTATAGACTACTGAATTTGAACTTATAGACTAACTAACTAACTAACTGAATGTACTGACATCCCTATTTACAATTTGAATGTTTATAACTAGTTTAATACAAGAGACTGATTTTTACGTCTGCCATGATTATCACTCTTCATGATCTCGGAATGAATAGAGCAGTTGTTAAGGTTTTCCTACTTCCGCAAGGATTGAAGAACGTATAATTTGAGCACCAACCGTGTGTTATTTTTTTTTTTAAGCTAGGATAATTTTAAAGAACTAAAGTAGCTTAGAGCAGTGGTTCCCAACCGGAGGTACGCGTACCGAAAGGGGTACGCGACACCCTTGCAAGGGGAAGGCTACGCGAATGTACCAGAATCGGTTTTGTCTGTAGATTCAAAATCTCGCCCCGTTCATATTTAATTGCTGAAAGCCTAATATTACCAGCAGAGGCATCACTAGCCAAAATGTTTTTGAGGGGCAAAGTATTTTTACTGACTGGCTGGTAATTTTTATCGACTGTTCTTAAAAAAAAGTTTTTTTTTTAAATCGCTCCGATTTTTTTTTTTTATAACCGGCCGACGACTTTGGGGGAGGGGGCACCGTATGGTATCCTTGGCGGCAGAGGTCGCACAAATCGCGCAGTGAGAGGTAGGACACGAAGACCACAACAAATTTTCGAATTAGTATCTGCAGTGCGCCTGTAGAAAGATGGCGCCGGCTTGGGAGCACTGGTCATTGAACTTTATGGAAGCACCGCAGAAAAAGCCGCGGTAATTACAGTCGAAAAAAGCCGCCGACGTAACTGGCAGAACAGGTCAAGGCGTGACCAACCCGTGTGTGACGGCTCCGATTACAAGCCTTAGTGAAATTAAATGAAATAATGTTGATTCCAAACAACTAGCTTACTGCCCTCAAATATGTTCCTGTGTCAAACAATATTGTTTCAGAAAGAATTGAAGACATTGCAAGTGATATCGTCATTCAGGTTGCGAATTAAGGTAACGAAAATGTTTGCGATGCAGCTTAATGAAAGCACGGAGAATATCAAAACCAACCACAGAAACAGGCTGATTGTAAAAACAAAGTGCCGTTAACGACGCGAGCCGAGATCATGGCAAATTTTTAGCTACAAAGCAGCATCAAATGTTTCATTGATTTTGTATACATTTCTACACATGCACGCCTAATCATTCATGATAATAAATACCGTCTTTTTCATGTTCGGAAAAAGAGGATACGCAACCTTATCGAACCTTGATTAGGGGTACGCGGTACTGAAAAGGTTGGGAACCACTGATGGCTTGAAGTATCCCGTATGGAAATAATTCAAGTCATCGTATTATTTGACATTTTTCCAATCGTAAACAATTGAAAACAACTGGAAACGATCGTAAACAATTGTATTTTTTACGATTGGAAACAGTTGCTTACGACTGGAAACAGTTGTTTCCAATCGTTCCAATTGTAAACAGTTGTTAAAGGACACCTGAATGAAGAGTACCAAGTATCATCCCTATCTGTATGACGTCCGTTAACATTGCCTGCAGAAAACCCAATCCAGATACGAAGTACCGTTTCCAAGCTATGATTTTTGCTCCATTTTGCATCTGTGCTCATTTCAGTACCGAGCAATTTTAGAAGTGAACAAATGTCTCCGATCAACCCTTCTTCTGGAATGTTTTTTAACCAGATAAGCGCAAATGTATATCTAGAAGAAATTCTAATACGATCCGACCAGCGCTGTACAAGATTTGAATGAATTGCGCTTTTTGTCTTGGAGTCTGCATGTGCAAACCTCCGGAAACAATCATCCCTATTTTGAAAACGTCACGCTCAGGAGAAGAATGCTCTCCGTGTCCATGTCTGTAAATGCATTCTCCATGATGTGTTCAGTTATGGTTTCATTGTTCAGGTGTCCTTTAACGATTGTAGTTTTACGATTGTAAACATGCATTTGTTTCCAATCGTCAAATTACGATCGGAAACAATCGGTAAATTGTCGTTCATCGTAAAATTACGATCGGAAATAATCGGTTACAATCGTAAAAATACAATCGTTAACAACTGTTTACAATCGCAACAACTGTTTCCAATCGTAAAAAAAAAACAGTTTTGTTTATGATCGTTTCCAATTGTTTTCCACTTTTTACGATTGGAAATATGTCCCATAATACGATGACTTGAATTATTTCCATACGGGATGGAAGTAAAAAGTAAAAGGAAGTGTAATAATAATGGCAAAAAAATAGACAACACAAGCCAACAGTTGCGTTTTTGATCCGAATTCTTCTCGTGATTCTCCTCGCAATTTTCCTATTTCGAATTTTTGGACTATTCAGATGAAGCGAATTCTCCTTTTCTTACGTTTTTGTCAGAATCGAGAACGGGGAAAGCCTTGCGATTCAGCAGAATCGAGAACTGGATTCTCCATTTTCTCCCTGATTGGTCAACAGAGTGCAGGTGTCCAGTATGCATAAACAGGTGTACCGGGATGCAGCCGAGCTGCCAAGTTAGTGTTTTTGTCAAAAGCGAGCATGGAGAAACGAGAGAGCAAAAACGGTAATTTGTACGAGAATCGAGAATCCAGAAGAATTTAGATAAAAAACGCAACTAATGTCCACCGCCAGGCCCCTATCCAGGAATTTATTTGGGGGGGGGGGGTTGCCTTTCGGGTTTTTTTTTTGTGCGGGTCGCACAAAACAGTACAAAAAAGACATAGATCAGAGGGAAAAGCCTATAAAAAATGAGTATTTTTGTATGTCTGGGCCCCCCCCCCCGCCCTGGATACGGCCTTGTCCACTGCTATTCGGTAGGTTAAGTTTGCGAGTAGGCAACAACTTATTCGCTTTATTTTCCAGGTGACGAACAAACTGTTCCGAGGAAGTCTGCCGCACGGGATGGATCTTGTCGCCTTAAATACCCAGAGAGGTCGGGATCATGGTTTACCCGGTTATAACAAATACAGATCCACCTGTGGGTTGCCAACTGCTAGAAGCTTCGACGATCTGATTGGAGCAATGCCAGCACAGGTAAGCTTTTGTTATGACGTGGAAATCGTGGCTCTGCATAGAGCGTTGCATGTCTATGGCCTGTCAAATGTCTTACCGATTTCACTGCTTAAATTTACTTTACGTCCCTCGTCGTTCCATCGGTTTGCGAGACTTTGAACTTTCTGCGTCATTTGTATCAACCCTTGGGGCAGTAGCACTGTTTTTTGTTCATTTCCCGAGGAGGTTCTTGGTGAGAAATATCCGATATGCGGGTTTTTCGCGTTTCTTGACGAAATCAATGGGGCAGACGCAGGGGCGTCGCTTTAGGGGTGTGGGGGGGGGGGGGTAATACCCCCCCTCGAAGACAGAAAATAGCTAATCTGGGCGCTCGCAGAGCGCCCGAACACAAAAGTCCAGCTAAACGGGCGCTCACGAAGGAAAGCTTAATAGTGGCTGGCAGTGCGCCCGAAATAGTCAGTAAGGCTAGTTCAGGGTTACCAAGAAACTGAGTTGACATCCACCTCGGACCTAGGCCCTTCTGGGTTCTCGAGCGTTTGAGACTTCAGGAATAGGATTCTCAGCCGCATTTTTAGGGCTTGCCAGATTGACAGTTTTAACACGATCTGTTATGTACCAATATCTCTTAGTTCATGTAAGAATCAGGCAGATTTGGGTTGCGGCGTACAATTTTAAGAATTTGTCAGTTTCTAGTTAGTTAGTGCGACGTTTAAAAATAAATCGGCTTCGTGAGCAATGAGCGACGGTGTAATGACGAGCCTGATTGTTCCAACATGTCATTTGATTTTTATTTTGTTTTTTTAACTGGAACTGGGACGGCTCTGTTTCACTTTTTTTCTGGATGATCAGTACTTCTTTTTCGGACAGGGTCAAACTGATTTCTAGCATTTTCTGGCTTCTTCATCAACAAAGTCAGACGAGCAGATCCGTGCTGTGGCCCATAATTTCATTTTGGATCCAAAAAGACGTATTCTGATCATACAGAATTTGAAAAAATGATTTTGCCGGGGGAACCTTTGTAGTAAGCTCTATTTACTGGAAGCTCGCGTCATTTCATGCGTGTTTTAGGCTTGGAATTTCGAGGCTTGGGTCACCTTAAAATCTAAAATTTTATTGGCGGAAGTAAAGTTTAGCCCCCCAAAAAGCCATAGCCTACTTAAAAAATTTAGCCTGAGGCGCTCAGTTTCATTCTGTCTGATATACAGTCATCAGGAACTGCTATGGGGCGGGCTATTGCGTTAGCGAATTCCTGTTATTAAAAATGATGTTCATCTTAAGTTTGTGTAATTTCGCACAGTTTCCAGCATGCGATGCTGTGTTTCTTGGCAATTGTTTCCAACTGGTATAACTCTTGAGCCTTGCTGAAAATCTGTCGTGCATTTTGAGGTATTACCTTAATTAATTACCTTAATTCGCACTTCGGAGCGAATTAAGATCAGTCTTGATCTGTTGAATCGCTCCGTCATTGATGATGTGATGATTTGTTAGGCATCAGATGCATCCCAGTTGTATTTCCAAGGCACATCATTCCACTCTTCATCTAGCAACTTCTTGAAAGCTTCCTCGTTGGGTGCTGATACCGTGTCGTTGGTCAGGCTGTTCCAATTGTTGACAACTCGACACGAGAAGAACTATTGTCGTTGTCGGGTTCTGACAGAAGGCTTAAACAGCTTTTTAGAGTGTCCGCTTCTATCTGCGCCAACGCTCTGGACAATGGGCATACAAATTGGGGGTTGTTCTTGAGAGGTCAGCTTATATGTCATAAGCATGTCAGCTCGCCGTCGTCGAAAAACAAGTGTTGTTAGTTTCAGCTCCTTCAGACGTTGTTCATAGGATTTATCTTTCATGTTTGTTATTATCCTTGTGGCTCTCCTTTGCACTCCTTCTAGGAGCTTTACGTCACCCTTAAACCCTGGTGATGCTAAGCACATTTATCCCGATGAAAAATTTGTAGCCTGCGTAGTAGTATGGTAGTAGTACGAAAACGTTCCATGTAATACTATGTAATAGCAAAGAATACTATCATTTAATGTGCCTCAGACTGGTCCAATCTTATGTAGTAGTATCCAGTAGCACCCTGCCTTGCCATAGTAGCATCCATTCTTGCTAATAGTAGCATATAGTAGTATGCAGTAACACGGTAACCTTAAAGTAGAAGCATGTAGTAGCATCGTTAGTACTGCATGCAACTTTTTCGTACTACTTCATAGTACTATTTTGAGATAAATTTTTCATCGGGTAGTCACCTCCCATGCCCAAGCCCTTCAAACCGCCCCTGAGCTCGCAGATACGACTACGCTTCTTCGGACTTCAGAACTTGCAAGGTATAGCATGTGTTGTTACTACAAGTGCTAAAAAAAAAGCTAAAATGGGCGGCAGGGCGCCGGCAGGTGGCCTGCCCCCCCCCCCCCTCGAGTTTTGGCTAGTGACGCCCTTGGGCAGACGATTCTGGGACCCGATCGGACTGGCTTAAAAATCGCCACTTCCCAGATCCTAGGATCGTGTGTGTGTGGGGGGGGGGGTGGAGTGGAGGGATGGCTAACCATAAATCTAGTGGCATGCATAACTTTGTAACGGGTGACTGGATCTGAATGAGACTTGAAATTGTGTAGAGAGCATGTCTCAGATAATCTGTTTCAAGTCTTGGCTTGATCCAATAATTGTGGGGGGAGTTGGAGGGGGTACCGGAAATATAGTGACATGCTTATGAGTGGAAGGATTGAGATGAAAATTGTTGGGAAGAACAAGCACACGCTCTAGGTACATCATTTACAGAACCGGACTATAACCGCGGGCGCTATTGGGGGAGTTGGAGGGGACTTCCATATCTGCTAGGACGATGGATGTATTGGGCATATTAAGGACCCGAATAGATTGACTAAGAAATTGTGTCTTCCTGGATACGATCATCCTGGAGAGAGTAGAAGGAGGGGAAATCCGGAAACTATTGACAGCATAACTTTCGAACGAGTAATCCGATTTGAATGAAACTTACTAACTGACTTTTCCAGATGCTCCGTTTCGGGTCTGGACTGGGTCACGACACACTTTCACGTTTTCCAAGGGCCAATGATCATTTGTATCTTAAGGGTTTTTCTACAAATATTCCTAATATACTTAACAACCATCATATGCTTCGGGTCCCGAAGTTGGGGGGGGGGACGGGATGGCTCTGTCTTTCCTCCGCGACCTTGACAGAACGAACATTAGCTGCTATACATGCCACCTATCTTTGTAAGTTGCATGTGAGCTTACATTTGTTGTTACCCGATGACAAATTTGTAGCCTTCGTAGTAGTATGGTAGTAGTAAGAAAAAGTTGCATGTAATACTATGTAATAGCAAAGAATACTATCATTTAATGTGCCTCAGACTGGTCCAATCTTATGGAGTAGTGTCCAGTAGCATCCTGTCTTGCCATAGTAGCATCCAGTCTTGCTAATAGTAGCATATAGTAGTATGCAGTAACGCGGTAGCCTTGAAGTAGAAGCATGTAGTAGCATCGTTAGTACTGCGTGCTACTATTTCGTACTACTTCAAAGTACTATTTTGAGATAAATTTTTCATCGGGATAGTCATTGGGTAATTCTTTATGCAATCAGCCACAGTGTTAGAAGAAGCACAAAGCTCCAGCCGCTTCGTTAAAAAGCCTTACTAAAGGTGAGTCCTGACAGGAGGATTAATTCGCAGTGCCTGTGAGATGTTACGTCGCCTGGCCACCGATACGCCAGATGATAACTGAGCAAGAAGAAGAAAACTGTTGGACGCCGGTTACTAATTATTTTTTAGTCCTTCAGATGGATTAGAGTTTGCATTAGTGTTGGTTTGATTTTGCGTATTTATATAATCATTTCTTTTTTTATCATCAATTTTGGTGGATCTGTAATACTTGATAATAATAATAATTTTAATGTCGTGTAATCTGTAGTTATGTTTGTGCCGTGTTTAGTGTAAAGTTTTCCTACGTGCATTGTCTTTCTTCTTGTTGTTGTTTTTTTCTTTTCCTTTTTTTGTACTCCGTCACTAGAGCTACACGCCCTCCATTGTTTTTGACGGGTATTAAATAGATTGATTGATTGATATTTCTAAAAGTTTTTTGGTCTTTAGTTCTCTACTCCAAAGTACTGTTTACTGTTTGTTTTGAAAGTTCGGTGGTCCCTGTGTGACTTTTTACGCGAGTGTTCGACCAGTCGACTTCGAGGGATGATTTTTGCCTCGCTGATTTGGTCGCACCAGGTAGAAACCTAGTTTGAGCGATCATCCTACGGCTTAAGCTTCGTGGCGTTGCCTTCGTGTCAAAACGACCAACGCAAAGTCGGACTCACCCACAGACCGAGTCCGCGAATACGGAAAGAAAACGCGATCGCAAGAACACCCACAAGGCCAACCTCTGTTACACTCGGAAGTTGAGAACCAAACCGCGGCGAACACGGTGTTGGAAATTTGAATAATCTCATTTATCTCTTTTTAGACGGTCCAAGCCCTCCGGCGCATCTACAAAGATGTTGACGACATTGATCTCTTCGTCGGTGGCGTTTGTGAAATAGCCGCCCCTGGTTCACTTCTCGGACCAATATTCACCTGCCTGGTTGGAGACCAGTTCGCTCGCCTTCGCATGGCGGACCGATATTTCTTTGACGTGGGAAACCAGCCAGGTTCTTTCAGCCCAGGTAAGCGCTTTTTTACCTGCAGACGAGTAGGGGGGGGGGGGGCAATGGATTGACTTATGATTTTAGTATCCTGTACTTGTAAGCTGATTCACTTTTGTACAAAGAAAACTGTAAGCAGGGTGTTTTTTTTTTTAAAGCAGGACGTTGCGTCCTAGACTCCCGTAGGCTGGTTGGCACACAGGGCACACTTTGTGGGGGTTTCAGGGGGGTTCATGGGTAAATCGTGGCTCCCGTCACTCTCATACAACATTTACCATTGGTCTTGCAGTCAAAGGCAAACCAGACTGAACTCCTGGTACTTGTAATACTGCTATGGGGCATAGGTGTACTTGGATATTTTGAAATAGTCGTATTAATATTTACTTAAAAAGAGGTTATTCTGAAGCTTCTGTCCCTTGTGCCCGCTCTTCAGTTTTGCTAAAAAAAAAAAAAAATTGAAAGAAAGTGGACCCGTGGCTCCCGCCACTCGTACAACATTTAACGTTGGTCTTGCAGTCAAAGGCAAACCAGACTGAACTCCTGGTACTTGTAATACCGCTATGGGGCATAGATGTACTTAGATATTTCGAAAGACCCGCATTCAATATTTGTTTCTTTATTTTTTTAATAAGAAGAGAGGCCAAGCTCAAATTTCTCTCCCTGTGCCTGCTCTTGGTCTTTGCTAGAGAATCTTTGACAGAATCCCCTGAAAAGGAAAAAATTGCCTGCAAGGTGCCTGCAATTGTAATAACTTGTAAAATAAAAATAAAATACATTAAAATTACTTCAGCCCAAGCTGACTGCGAATCATACACTGTGCAAAACCGATGTCAGCTACATTTTGCACCGTCAGATATAAAAACATTAAATCAACAAAAAAGACCAACGGAATCTATATCAAATCTCGACTTAGTTTTCTTCTCTTCTATAGCACCGTCAAACATAAAAACATTAAATCAACCAAAAAGGCCATTCAGTTTTCTTCTCTGCTATTATAGAAAAAAAAATTGGCTCCTTCCCCAAACATGAACGTATTTTTCGATATTTTCGCACATGATCTCGCAACTGTTACCATCCTGTTTAAGCTTCTCTATTAGGTTGCCATAGGTTTTGTTTTCCTAGCGGCGAAGGTGAACGTGTCGGATATATCTGTTCTCAAGCTTTGTTTCTTCTGCTGGGATGTTTGATGCTGTTTGAGCGCTTGCGCACATATTTTTTAGATTTTTTTATTTTTTGTCATCCCGCTTTGCTACTAAAGTCGTCATTGACAGTCTTTTTTTAGTGTTCTATGTTTCTAACCGTCAATTTTGACCGTTAAGTCACCTTGTCCCATATCACAGGTGAATATGAATGAATGAATGAATTTATTCCCAGTAAAGCCCAAGGGCCATGGCGGGAAACATAACACAATAACAAAAACAAAATATCACACACTCCAACAGCAAACCAAAAAATCAACTTCTATAATTCACGGTGGGCCATAGCTAGCTTCAGGAATCTACCCAGCCTTCGGATCTCACCAAAACACTTACTTCCCATACTTGAACCCAAATCCCTTTCCTCCCAAGCCTCCCGACCAAACACTTCCTTTCTTAATTCTTTCAACTCCTCACAATAACATATCAAATGTACTGCATCCTCTTCTTCAATAGTTTTCGAATTAGTTTTCGCTAATAAACTGTAAGTTTTCATTTTTAGACGTCGCAAAATAACAAAGAATTCGATTGACCTCATCTTTAATATTTTACCTAAATTTTTAGTTACACTCAAGTCGGAAAATCTTTAGAGCAACAGAAGTGGTGTAGGGTAAATCTTAAGTTAACCAGACCCTTGAGTACTCATCTAGGTACCCAAGGTTCCAGTAAAATACCAGACAGGTGCGTCTTTCATTTTTTTTTTTCGTTTTTTTTTATTTCGTCTTCTTTATTGATTTCCTGCTAAGTGCTTTTATATTGACTTCATTGTAGATAATGCTTAGAAAAACCTTCGTACGGAAATCCGTCCTTTAAGTCAGCATTGTAGCTGAATATCTGTCTTAGCTATTGTTTAGGTGTATGATTTCTACAGTGTAGCGGAAATTTTCCAAGAAATGATGATAGATGAACATAGTATTTGTTTGAACCGGATTCGGCTACGTTGAGAGAGTTGGAGGAGGTCCCTGAAATACTGTGTGACACTAGGGATCAAACGGCTGAAGGGACTGGGTTTAAATTTGGAAAGTAGGATGAGCTGGATGATCCATTTACTTGTCCGAACCGAATTGGCCACGGTCAGGACAAATTAAAGCGCTGCAGGCAAACTTGTTGAATCCGCCTTTTTTCTGGCAGCATTTAACTTCTTTCCATGCAAATTCTAGCTTCCTGTGTTTCAAGCCCCCGAAAATTCCAAGCCTCAAACGCCAACGAGAGGACGCACCCTTCTTCTAAATAGTGGAGATAGCCAAATGCGAAGAGGGAGAAATTTCGTGGAAACACTGATGATCAAAGTGCCTTTTTACGATCCCGAGACTACCTAGTAAACCACAAAGCTGTCTGGCGAAAAAAAGGGGCCATCCTGGGTAAACTAGATAAAAAGTAGATTTATTCTGAATTTACAGCAAACAAAAGTAGAGACGTGCTAATTACTGAAGTACTGCAATCATTAAAAGTAAAAGTAAGCAAAGAATGGCAACCAGCTAAAGCTACCGCTAAATGGTAAAGAACAAGAGCTAAATAAATTCATACCGCGCTCTGTAACTGAGGTGAACCAAATAATGAGTTTGTACTACCGAAAAACTAACTTAAATTAGGAACAGATCTGGAGCGGTATAACAACTTGATTGATTTTAGAGCCATCTAAAACAACCGAATGATGCTGGTAATAGACGGGCTAAACAAAATACGGTGAATTACCAAATTTGGTAACGAATCAAAACCAAATGAATCTGACTGTGGACTGACCGAATGTGATAGAAGTTCGGACTTTAGTAAAGTACGGTGAATACCCGAATTCGGTAACGAATCAGACCAAATACACATGCTATAACCGAACTTGCGAAGGGACTGACGGAATGCGGTGGAATCGATGCGGAATGAACAGAAGTTGGATGCATTACAAAATCCAATAAAGAATGGGAACCAATAAACACGTTACATCACCCAATTTCGAAATGCGAGGACAAAAGACTATTGTAAAAATGACGACTTCGCCGTAATGCCCATTTCGACCGGAATTCTCACCTTCGGCGAAAATCTGACCGAATGCCGAAAACTTAGGAGGGCGGTGCGCCCCTCCCCCCTGTTTGTATAATCACTCACACATCCAGACCTAGGAAAATACACACACTCCAACACGACGTCTTTGCAATACCCCGACAAGTTTTATCACATTGACAAGGCCACGCGGACAGAGATATAAATGAGACGAGGCTATAAAAAAAGCATACTGCAAAAAGAAGTGAATTAGTATGTTGAGGATACCCGAAAGTATGCTTGCGAAGTACACTTACTTACGGGAAAACCCGTCTGACATGCGTCACAGTTCTTCAGCGAAAGAAGAGATTCGCATCTGACTGTGGAAATCGGGCTGTGTATACACATACCTTAAATCAGCATTTGGCGCGGGAAAACAAGATCGCAGTGGCGAAGACGAATTAGCGGAGCTTAAAATGTCAGCTACTGTCATTTGTCCAGCAAAAACAAAAAATCAGAAACGAATTCAGCGTATCTCCTTATAAAGAACATCGAATCAACTTCTCTACTTTTAACTAACTTTCCGTTTTTGCCGGATTCCGGACGATCTACTTATCCGGCGGGAAAATGGTTTCCACCATCGTGTTATATATTTTCTAGAAAATATATTTTCTTACCTCATAATCGACTATCACATTAGCTGTTAAAAATACCCCTAAATGTAGGGCTACAGAGCCCATCTATGAACATGACCTTATATCCTTGAGCCAAAGAACCCTCAAGTGCCTTTTTACGACCTCAAAACTACCTATTAAACCGCAAAGCTGTCTGCCGAAAAAAAGGTGTCATCCAGGACAAAGTACTTATATTCTGAATTTACAGCAAACAAAAGTAGGCTAGTTTTCACGTCAAGAGACGTGCTAATTTCTGAAGTAGGCCGACTGCAAAACTGACTAAAACTAGACCTACGTTACTTGGGCAACTTGAAATGTTGCAGCAACGTTTGTCCAACCTTTGTCTCGCAACACTTTGGTCTTGTTTCTTTGTTGTCAGTTAAATGTTGAAGTTGTCAACTTATCGAAGCTTATGAAAGGGTATTTTCTAAGAAAAACACAATCAGTAATCGCAAGGTCAAAGGCTGTTGTGAATTATGACACTATTCGTCCTCAGCGTCGTAAAAACAACAACAAAAGAGTATCGGAAGAAGGGACTAAACTAGTATCGCCTATTGTTGATTTCAGTGTGTACCGTACTACTGAAGTTGTCAACCCCGTGAAACTTTCAAACTGGTTTATCTCTTGAAGGAATTTGTGTACTGAAAAGTAAAAAATTCTAGTGCTTGTACTTTTCATCCTGGAATTCCGGTGCATCTTTCCTCGTTTTAGTACGCCCTTCCTGGTTTTAGTATGCCTGCCTGCTTTTCTCGTGTATCATGCCCTTCCTTAAATAAACTAGACTTACGTTGCCCGGGCAACGTGAAGTGTTGCGGCAACGTTTGTCCGGCTTCGCCGGCTAAAGTGTTGCGAGAGCAACACTTTGGTTTTGTTTCTTCGCTGTCGGTTAAATGCTGAAATTGTCAACTTATCGAAGCTTTTAAAACGGTATGTTCTAAAAAGAATAATCACATAATCAAAAGCTGTTCTTTAGCGTTGTAAAACCAACAACAAAACAATATCGGAAGAAGGCTATCCGTAACGTTTCAGGATTAAAATACCATAGATGACACTATTAATTATTACAAAACTACCGTATTGTTTTACATTACCGTATCGTTTGTACCCGTTGCGTAAACAGTTAATCCTAGGTTATAGCGATAGACCATCGATACAAATTTTCTTACTGTCATATTTACAGAAATCGAATACAATGTGCACCAATTTTCAAAAATTTCTAGCCCCTCGTGAACCGATCTTACTTACAAGTCCGTCTCCCGTGATTGACATCAAATTCACCGGAAACAAATAATGGATACACCAGCTATCAAAAGTTGCAAACCCCTCATCGCTGAAGATGATTATAGCATAAAAGCCGAGTATTACTTACAAGTCCCATGCATGTCTTACAATTGGGAACAAAATTGTTCTTACCATCGAATACACCTGAGACAAATAACAGGTATACCAACTAGCAAAAGCTGCAAACTCCTCGTTGCCGAAGATGATTATGAGCTAACAGTCGACTGTTGCTTACAGTCAACTGTTGCTTACAAGTCCCTTACATGTCTCACAACTGGTATCGCCTATTTTTGGTTTCAGTGTGTACCTTACTCCTGAAGTTGTCAACCCCTTGAAACTTTCAAACTGGTTTATCTCATGAAGGATTTTTGTTCAAAAAAATGGATGGCATATATTTTGATCAGCTCTTCAAGGGCTATCGGTTGCCCTAACCACAACAAAAGCATATCGGAAAAAGGGACTAAATTGACTTTGCAGTCAGTTGAACTTTATCCTTTTCAATCGTAGACATCGTGACGGATGAAAACTTGGAATAATATCCTATATAATCTAGTTGGTATTATAAAGCTATCCGTAACTTTTTAGGATTAAAATACCATAGATGACACTATTAATTATTACGAAACTACCTTGTTTTACATTACAGTATCGTTTGTACCCGTTGCGTTAACAGTAAATCCTAGGTTACAGCGATAGACCAACGATACAAACTTTCTTACCGTCAGATTTAAATAAATCGAATACAATGTGCAACAATTTGCACAAATTTCTAGCCCCTCGTGCACCGATTCTACTGACAAGTCCCTTTCCCGTGATAGACATCAAGTTCACCGGATAAAAATAATGGGTACACCGACTAGCAAAAGTTGCAAACCCCTCATCGCTGAAGATTTGTGTAGCATAACAGCCGATTATTACTTACAAGTCCCTTGCATGTTTTACATTTGGGAACCAAATTGTTCATCAAATGACAGGTACGCCAACTAGCGAGAGCTGCAAACCCCTCATTGCCGAAGATGATTATGAGCTAACAGTCGCCTGTCGCGTACAAGTCCCCTAAATGTCTCACAACTGGTATCGCCTATTTTTGGTTTCAGTGTGTACCTTACTACTGAAGTTGTCAACCCCTTGAAACTTTCAAACTGGTGTATCTCATAAAGGAATTTTTTTTTACCAAAAAATGGATGTCATATACTTTGATCAGCTCATCAGCGGCTATCGATTGCTGTCGAAGTTGAACTTTATCCTTTTCAATCGTAGATATCGTGACGGATGAAAACTTGGGACAATATCTTATATAATCTAGTTGATATTATAAAGCTATCCATAACTTTTCAGGATTAAAATACCTTAGATGACACTATTAATTATTATAAAATTACCTTACTGTTTTACATTACCGTATCGTTTGTACCCGTTGCGTAAACAGTTAATCCTAGGTTATAGCGATAGACCATCGATACAAACTTTCTTACTGTCATATTTACAGAAATCGAATACAATGTGCACCAATTTTCAAAAATTTCTAGCCCCTCGTGAACCGATTCTTACTTACAAGTCCGTCTCCCGTGATTGACATCAAATTCACCGGAAACAAATAATGGATACACCAGCTATCAAAAGTTGCAAGCCCCTCATCGCTGAAGATGATTATAGCATAAGCTTTTATGTTATACCTTTTGCCTTTTGAATACCTTTTGATCATATGATTAAAAAATTAATCATATGATCAAAGGTATTCTTCAGCGTTGTAAAAACAACAACAAAATAATATAGGAAGAAGGGACTAAATTAACTTTGCAGTCAGTTGTACTTTATCCTTTTCAATCGTAGACATCGTGACGGATGAAAATTTGGAACACTATCTTATATAATCTAGTTGGTAATAGAAAGCTATCCGTAACTTTTCAGGATTAAAATACCATAGATGGCACTATTAATTATTATGAAACTACCTCATTGCTTTACATTTTCGTTTGTATCCGTTGTGTAAACAGTTATCCTCGGTTACATTGATAGACCATCGACACAAACTTTCTTACCGTCAGATTTATAGAAATCGAATACAATGTGCACCCATTTGCAAAAATTCCTAGCCCCTCGAGAACCGATTCCTACTTACAAGTCCCTCTCCCGTGATATACATTAAGTTAACCGGAAACAAATAATGGGTACACCAGCTAGCAAAAGCTGCAAACCCATCATCGCAGAAGATGATTGTAGCATAACAGCCGATTATTACTTACAAGTCCCTTGCATATCTTACCATTGGGAACCAAATTGTTCTTACCATCGAATACACCGGAAACAAATAACAGGTATACCAACTAGCAAAAGCTGCAAACCCCTTATTACCGAAGATGATTATGGGCTAACAGTCGACTGTTGCTTAAACGTCCCCTATATGTATCATAACTGGTATCGCCTATTTTTGGTTTCAATGTACCTTACTATGAAGTTGTCAACCCCTTTGAAATTTTCAAACTGGTGTATCTCATGAAGGAATTTTTGTACCAAAAAATGGATGACATATACTTTGATCAGCTCATCAATGGCTATCGATTTCCGTCGAAAAAAAAATTCTACCTGTCTTAGTTCAAAAGTTGACTTTTTTGCCGTAGGCCAACTTTCTAACGTCACGACTTAGAAAGGAGCAAAGGATAAGCTCTAGTTTCTTTAGCAATGAGAGAACTTTTAAAGTTTAAGAGGCACATCTGATATCGTTACTCTACCACAAACCAAAGTGCCAAAAAAAAAATTATAAACTCAGCTGAAATCGGCGCAGACATGGACATAAACAATAGATGGCAGCACTTTCGGACCCGTGGGAAAAAGCCACTTTTTTGTCTCTGTAGATTTTTCTATTTATCACTCAAAGAAGATATGTTGGCTGTGGGGCCGGGTAACTGCCGCATATATTTAACACTTATAGATTTTAGTCCATCTTCAATTTGAAACCGGTGCCTGCCTGCTTGCGTGCTAGAACGGAGCTTTCCACTCGAAAGCAGAAACATCTTTTGATGAAACGAAAGGTTCGCTACACAACTTCAGATAGTCCTCTCTGACATAGGCTATACAACTCCACTTCACTTCGCAAACCGTAGGCTCTGGCTCGAGGAGAAGCAAATACCATCCTTATTGGCCCCAGGCAAGAGTTCTACGGAGCTTTCCAAAATGTAATGTCATATTCATCAATCCGGCCTAAGGTCCACACTTTACGTAAAAACCGCACAGGTTAGACCCTTCTCAGTTACCAGGAATAAAATGAAATCGGAGTCACAGGAAAAAAAAAAAAAAAAAAAAAAAAAAACGAGGACAAAACCAAAGTGTTGCTCTCGCAACACAATGATGATTTATTCGCGAAATCTTTAAATACATAATAAAAGCTTTGGTAACAAGTAAAAACACTATCAATCAACTCGACAGGTCAATATTACTTATATGGATACATTAAAATTTCAAAAATAAACTACATCAGCAAACAAAATCCATGATTTGATGATGATGAACAAAATGATGATTTAATACGTAATATCTTTAAATACTTTAAAATAGCTTTGGTGTCAATAAAAATAAAGACACTTCAAGCACTATCAATCAAATCGAAGGTCAATATGGCTTATCTTGTAACATTAAAATTCGTAAATAAACTACATCAATAAACAAAATTCCTTCGTGCTCTAAGTCGATCCCAAGGAAAACACGTTTATAAACTTACATAATCGGCTTATGGATACTGGCATGTATCGTTGCTTCGTATTGTCCGGCACTTGTTTTATAGCATAGTAACAAAAAAGATTAAGGGGTCTGTTCTCATTTTAGAACCGACTGTGGGCTAAAGCTATATAGGTTTATGACCCGTATTTTTAATTCTGGTTGCGAATCGTGCCTAAAAGCAGAGTGGACGGATTATTTAAATAGCGATGGTGGTCTCGATTTCACAGTTCAGAATAGTTCTTTCTTCGACCGAGAAACCCGGAATTGAACTTGTTTCAGGAATTTAAAGACGTTTGTGAATCCTTCTCTCGGTTTGAAACAGATCAGTTGCATTTTCGCAGATACCATGATGTCTGTGAACAAGGTAACTCAGTCATTTCTTTGCAGCTACCATGATCTGGTTACTACGGTTGCTCTGCTGCCTCTGCAAAAATGACTATTGCCGAAATTGCACTTTTCGAAGTCATCACTATAGGCTAAGCTTCTTTTCAATCAATGTGACAAAAATTGATGAAAGTGAGATGACTTTTTCAGATACCACGATCGGTTACCCCGGTCGGAACGTGGTATCTGAGTATTAGATACCACGATAACTAGTCAGATACCACGGTAGCTACAAAAACACCCTTTTACGTGGTATCAGATACCACGGCAACTGCGAAAACGACTTTAGACCGTGGTATCGGGTACCAATATCACGGTATCTGCAAAAACGCAACTATAATTGAAACTTTTGCTTAGACACTTAGATGTTTTCCGCTGCTTCTGAAACTGGTCAAGACCGATCTTGGAGTACAGACGAGCCTATAATATAAATAAGTAGCGCTTAGCTATTTTAAAGTTTTAACGCCCGGGCAGAACGGCACTTAAAATTGACTACTCACTTCAACATAACGGGTCTTGCGCAGTCGACAGATATCCGTGAAAACTTCAGTTCCACGCAAATCCAGAATCCGCGTCATTTCGCCGAATGAATTGTCCCAAGAGCTCTATTGTTTGGCATCCCATCCGAGCCTTTGATCTTGTTCAAATTGGAGATGAAAGGATAGAGAATTCAGCCGGCTTCTTGCAAAATCAGCGTACAAAAAAGGACAACCATCCCTATAAGCCTGACCCATGCAGAAGCTTAGATTTTCTCTTATTTTTGTTTCTGTTTCAGAACAACTCAGAGAGCTCCGTAAAGTGAACTTGGCTGCCATCTTGTGTGATAACTCCGATGGAACGATCTCGTTCATCCAACCCCTTCCTTTCCGCCTGGTGTCCAATATGTAAGTATCTTTTTGTGCCTTTCTCGGTTCTGAAACCGCGGGAGTAGGCGTGGGGGCTCAGTGGAACTCAGCGTACCGTACATGCGACCTGGTACACTATGTACACCCAAGTCCAGTGCCAGTGCCACCGGTGGCTCGGTGAACATTTTTAACTGTAACCCCTAACCAGCTCATGAAGTTTGTTTTCGATCGATCCTCGGGGCTCACATAGGGCGCTCAAAAATGTCGAGGTAAAACACCGCATCCTACTCAACCTAGTAGAGCAACCGGTAAGGCTCGTCCGTAGAGTCAAAGTGATAAATAATCCTAAATTGTCCTTGAATAATCAAAAATAAAAAAAAATTAAAATAATTAATTCAAAAATTGAAATCGTTAAAATAATAAACCTCTTTGTCACGGGAGTTCTCACCGGTGGTCTCCGGTTTTTTTCGTAAGCCGTTTTTGTATCCACCGGTGACTTCTCGCCAGTCTTATGACCCGTTTCTGAACTAACCGATGTCCGGTTTTTACTCACTGGTGCGGACTAACCAGAACCTGCTCGGGAGCCCGGCTTCAGCGAGGACTTAGCAAGTTTTCGTCAACTCACTGGTGAACCAGAAGACGCGTCATAAGAGAAGAACCGGACGCTGGTGACAAAACACCAGATACAGCCCGGAGTGCAACGAACGCAGCTAATATGGTGGGAGCTCAAAACGGAAGCAGAACCTCACAGGACAAACGTACGAGAGTGCCGATTCTTGTTTTGCGTTGGGTACCCGTTTTCTAAACCTTAAACTGAAATGTTGTGACCCGGTCCAAGGTTATTGAATCATGCTACACATATACAAAAGAAGCAGTATAGTATTTGGATCGGCAGTAGGTATTTAGACGAGCAGCGGTTAGGTCAGTTAGAATTATAGCTAGCAGTCATCCGCTCGCAACTGACACAAATTACGCGCTGTATTCACCTGTCCTGAAAGTGATCTTTGAATCGTAATTTTGTTGTGTCCTAAATTGGGCCGCCCATCAAGCTTCACCCAGAACGGTTGACTTTGAGAAAATATCGGGTATCCACCCTCCAACTCCCCCACGGAAACAGGATTGTATCATGACCTCAAAAAATATCCAGGACCCTTGAGCTTTGTACTTTCCAAGTTTCACAGACTAGCGGAATAGGCCTACCTGCAGCCATCAGGTTTCATTTGAATCAGGTCGCCCGTTTGTAACTTACATGCGTCATCTCTGTGAGCTATTTGAATCATGGTTTTGCTGTCTCTCAACTCGGAAAGGACCGAAGGTTTTTCAAGGAGTAGCTCAACAAGTCAGACTTGTTCTCGTAAGAGCCAATGTCAAAGATTCAAAGAGACATCGACTGTTTTTGTAAGTTATATCAAGGTTAGATGTGTATTTCCTTTTTGTGTAAGAGCTGCCACGTATAGAGTTGCTATTTTAACAAGGGACCTGAGAGGCTCGTAAACCATCCTAAATCGCGAATATCTGTCGTTTAACTCTGGGCCATCCGCGTCTCTAAATTGCTTGAATTTTTCTATTCCAAGTGTTGCTTCTATTCGGTGGTTAGGTATTACCATTACTAAAAATATTCGTTTTCAACTGGGTTTTTCGAAAGTTATTGCTAACAGGGGGAAACACAATCGGAAAGCTCTTCACAAGCTATACTCTTCCGTGTGTGACCATTCTATTATTTTTCTATCTGGTGTCTATCCTGTTTTTAAGAAAAAGCTTTCGTTTTTGTAAATTTCTTATTTTTCTCCCTCCTAGGCAAAGAAATTCTAAAATTGTTACTCGTTGCCGGATATCACGGAGAAAATGCCTGTTCTCCAGAGAAACCCTCAGAAACGGCGTACGCGCATCTGTCGCCCTCTCATAGGCTTATTCGTTTGCCATCAGGAAGAGCCGACAAATCGCCAAAATGCATCTGCTGAATTTTCAGACGTCATGACGACAATAAAATAAGGCAGTACATGCTTTTTTTGCTTTTTTTTGCTCTTCCTGACAATGCTTGTTATGCATAGCATTACATCTATAATGTTTCCTAACACAACACATAACAGTCCAAGTGTTGTCCGTTACGTACTGTCTATTGAAACCGCGCATCCTTCACTGTCAGGAGTTTCATAACAGATAACACGAGGATGCGCGGTTTCAACAGATACTGCGTAACAGATAACACTTCGGATGTTATTTGTTGTGTTTCAAAGTATTATGCATGGTGTTACCATTACGAAGAACCGAAAAACCGCCAAAAAGTATCTGCGTTGGTTCTCCGACATCATGACGATAAGGAATAAAGTCAGTAAATGCCTTTTTGGCTCTTCCTAACAAAGCTTGGTATGCTTAACATTTCATGGGATTTTCCCCATGAAATTTCCCGTGCATTACGAATTTGTCTTCTCAGCCGGCCTCTGGACATTTTCTTATTTAGTTTGTTATTAAAAAGAACCTGAACCTGAACCCATGCATAATGTTTTCAAACACAACAGATAACATCCGAAGTGTTATCTGTATCGCAGTATCTGTTGAAACCGCGCATCCTCGTGTTATCTGTTATGAAACTTATGACAGTGTTCTGGTATCTGTTATGAAACTTCTGACAGTGCGGTTCGTTCAAAAACGGGTTATAAGACTGGTGAGTAGTCACCGGTGGATTCAGAAACGCCTTATAAGAATAACTGGAGACCACCGATGAGAACTCCCGTGATAAAGAACGCAGCTAATGTAGTTAACGGAGTTTGATGACTGTTGCAGCTCAGAATCAGTCTGACCTGAGATTAAGTTTTAAATCAATTTACAGGAATCCGAAGATCTCGTGCCGTAGCCAAGCAATTCCCCGCATGAACTTCGCACCATGGATTGGTGAGCGTGTTCCTTTGTAATACCCAGGTTTTACTCTCTGTACCCGTGTTTGAATTAAATAACTGTTTCGGAGGATAAATATGTAGTTTTGTAGAACTAATGGTCTGAAGTTTTGCTGGAAATGCAATGTCCTGCCGAGGAGTCAGAAGTTCTACGTAGACAATAATACCAGCAGTTTCCTTGCAAGCTTGGTTTCGTTTAAGCTGTTTCATTTTACCAGTTTTAGTGTTATAAGAAAACGCTGGCCAGTTGCGTTGCAAATAACGAACAGACCAAAGCAAAATAACTCTAGAGATTAATGCGACAACTTTGAAAAAGTGACACACAGTCAAATCGCAGCGGCACTAGCTCCACTCGAGGACACGAACATCCCTACTGAAATTCAACCAGTCGTTAACGAGCGCTGGCTGCAGAGCAAAATGCGCCAGGACCTATGCTTTCCATGCTTTTCAAACGGGACATACTCGTAGTGCCGCCCACTACGCTTCTTGCATTTACTCTTCTGGCATTTAAAGCGAGACAAACTTGCTGGTTTTTAAATTTCTAGTAAAGCAAAAGTGTGTCCTGCACACACCAAGGGAACAATGGAGGACGTATAATTTTTTTGCTATCATCAGGATATGAATTTATCGGAGCCAGCGCTGATTATCGACTGAATGAGTTTCAGCAGAGACGTTCTCTATCGCTAGTGGTGCTAGTATTGCTACTATTCGAGTGTGTGTAAATTTTGTGAAGTCTTGGCGCTACTCCCTAGTGTTATTTTGCTCTGGCTGGCTCTGATCTGATCATCGACGTTTGCACCGCATCTTAGCCTTGCTAGAATTGTGTATGTCCGCCACTGCACACACGAACAGTTTGCTGAAGCTTCTCTCGCGAAGTGAGCTGGGCGGCGCTGCGACGGAGGCCCATTTTTGATGCATGGGAGGATAGGTCTTCGCATTACTATCTAGAGTTATTTTGCTCTGGAGCTGAACGCTTATATGGCACTTGCATGAGCAGCTAGCATGTTTTCAAAGTTCTCGCTGCCAAGGTCGGATGTTTCTTTCGAGGTCCCCTCCAGCTAGAACGAAATATATGATAGTCCTGTCGCTCGACTTCCATCCCGATCTGTTCACTTTATTTTGACGGAGAAGATCAAAATTCAAGATGCAAGTGTTACACTTTTGGATGTTTCTTCGTCGCTATAAAAAATCATTGACAACAGAACCCAACCAGCGCTCGACCTTCTACACTGCTTCCTGGCCGACGATTGAAATTAAGTGTCTTTTTGTGTATGTTTATGTTTTTTATTTATTTTCTTCATTTACTCCGCTTTCTGAAAACGGCTTACTTACTGACATACTCACTTTAAACTTGCCACTGTCACAAGATTCTAGGACAACACTCTAACTCCTACGACATATTGGCCACTAGTGGACGACTCTGGTTCGGACACGTAAAATCCAGGATACTTGGACGTAAAATCCAGGATAGGCCTACTTGGTCTTACCAACTACCAAGTACATCCGAACCGGATCACTCGTTTGAGAATAACACGTCACAAGATTTGAGGGATACCCCTTCTAGCTCTCCCCACAATGACCGGATCTGGTACGTTTTCTTGCCGGACAAATAGTCCACCAGGATTCCGGCCAGAACCAGAAATTTGGGTTAAGTTCAAAAGTTCTTTCTGAAGTCGATTCGAGATTCGGTAAGAAGAGAAGCTGAATCCACATTAGAGCTTTGTTTTCTTGTCGGACAAATAGACCACCAAGAATACGGCCAAAACCGGAAATTTGGTTGAAGTTCAAAGTTGTTTCTGAAGTCGATCAGAAATTCTGAAGGAGTAAGGAGACAAGCTGTGTAAAGTTTTGCACTTTATTGTCTTGTCGGAGTCGGATACTTAGATTACCCGGAATCCGGCCAAATCTGGAAATTCTGTTGAAATTCAAAGTTGTTTCTGAAGTCGATTAGAGATTCGGTACTAGAGTAACAAGACATGTTGAACTCAGATGTGAATTTTGTTTTCTTGCCGGACAAATAGTTTTCCTGGAATCCGGCCAAAACCGGAAATTTTGTTGAGGTTCAAAGTTTTTTGTGAAGTCAATTATAGATTCGGTATTTTTCAGTTTTTTTTTTTCAGTTCAGTTTATTTTACGACCCAAATACATTTAACTATGTTGCCAGTACCCTCCCCAAGAAAGGTACAAAAAGCACTTGCAGTTGAGCGGGTACATAAAACTCATTTCCTAGCTAATAATTAACTAGAAACAAAACTTACCAGAAAAGAGCACTAAAACAAGAAATAATAACCAATCTCTCATCAACTCATTTAAGAATAATAATGAGAAAAAAGAAAAATAATTAAAAACAAGAGCTACGAGCTCATATGGCACTTGTTACGAGTAAGCACGGCTCGGTTATGTCAATGATATATCTAGTAAATCTTCAACAGGAGATTGAATGCGTTCGCCGAGGGCGCCATTAGAACCATGTCGTCAGCGTACGCGATCGAATTCAAAAACACACCAGAGATGTTACAGCCTACATGCCTCTCCATTAAAAGTGTTTGCTAGGTGTCTTCCCACCAAGTTTCATCTTGTTCCCTCCACTCATAGCGTTTTCCAATATTTCCGGTTCTCCCCTCCAGCTCCCCCCAAAAGTCACCGGATCCGGTCCGGATTTTAAGTGGGTCGTCTGAGGCATGAGGTCTTTCCAAATATCAAGTTTCATCGAGTTCCGGTCACCCGTTCAAAAGTTATAAATACCTCAAGATTCCGGATTCCCCCTCCCTCCACTCCCCCGACAGTGCCAGAATCGGCTCGGTCATGTCAACGATGTATCTAGTGTTTGCTAGGTTTCTTCCCACCAAGTTTCATCTCGATCCCTCCACTCATAGCGTTTCCCAAGATTTCCGGTTGCCCCCTCCAGCTCCCCCAAAAGTCACCGGATCCGGTCCGGATTTTAAGTGGGTCGTCTGAGGCATGAGGCCTTTCCAAATATCAAGTTCCATCGAGATCCGATCACCCGTTCAAAAGTTATAAATACCTCAAGATTCCGGATTCCCCCTCCCTCCAATCCCCCCACAGTGCCCGAATTGGCTCGGTTATGTCAATGATGTATCTAGTGTTTGCTAGGTGTCTGCACACCAAGTTTCATCTCGATCCCTCCACTCATAGCGTTTCCCAAGATTTCCGGTTGCCCCCTCCAGCTCCCCCCAAAAGTCACCAGATCTGGTCCGGATTTTAAGTGGGTCGTCTGAGGCATGAGGTCGTTCCAAATATCAAGTTTCATCGAGATCCGGTCACCCGTTCAAAAGTTATAAATACCTCAAGATTCCGGATTCCCCCTCCCTCCACTCCCCCGACAGTGCCCGAATCGGCTCGGTCATGTCAATGATGTATCTAGTGTTTGCTAGGTGTCTTCCCACCAAGTTTCATCTCGACCCCTCCACTCATAGCATTTCCCAAGATTTCCGGTTGCCTCCTCCAGCTCCCCCCCAAAAGTCACCGGATCCGGTCCGGATTGTAAGTGGGTCGTCTGAGGCATGAGGTCTTTCCAAATATCAAGTTCCATCGAGATCCAATCACCCGTTCAAAAGTTATAAATACCTCAAGATTCCGGATTCCCCCTCCCTCCACTCCCCCCCACAGTGCCCGAATCGGCTCGGTTGTGTCAATGATGTATCTAGTGTTTGCTAGGTGTCTTCCCACCAAGTTTCATCTCGATCCCTCCACTCATAGCGTTTCCCAAGATTTCCGGTTGCCCCCTGCAGCTCTCCCCAAAAGTCACCGGATCCGGTCCAGATTATAAGTGGGTCGTCTGAGGTATGAGGTCTTTCCAAATATCAAGTTCCATCGAGATCCGATCACCCGTTCAAAAGTTATAAATACCTCGAAATTCCGGATTCCCCCTCCCTCCACTCCCCCACGGTGCTCGGATCGGGGAAGTGACTATTTCCAACTTAATCATTTGGGGTCCCTGATACGCCTGCCAAGTTTTATCGTCCTAGCTTATGTGGAAGTGCCCGAACTAGCAAAACCTGGACAGACCGACAGACCGACGGACGGACAGAAATTGCGATCGCTATATGGCACTTGGCCGAAGGGCAAGGGCCATAGAAACTATGAAGCTTGGCCTAACAAATACTTTTTCAATTTATTTTTAAATAGTCCCAGGTGCTCAGCCGCCCGAATGCTCTCCGTAACAGAGTTCCACACATTAGGCCCTGAAAATCTAGTAGGGAAGCCGCCGGCCCTGGTTCCACTTCTATGCGGGACGACGAAGTCACTAGCATGACGCGTTTCGTAATGATGCAAAGATCTATTGTCACTAAAATAATCAAAGCAAAACTTCCGACTTGGTACTCCCGTAACTGTCCTACATTCAGCACTTGCAGCATTTTGAAGCAAGCTGCAGTGTTGTGTACACATTCAACATATCCACCAATAAGACGCATCGCTTTATTTTGAAGAATCTGTTCACGTTTAAAATTCACATAAAAATTGCTTGCCCATAACATGCAACCATATGAAATATATGGGTGAATCAAAGCGTGGTATAAAAGGAATACAACTCTCGGAGGTAAAAAAAAATTGAAACGTCGAATTGCACCCAGGCCACGGGCAACCTTTGTTGCAACAACATCACTGTGGTGTTTCCACGAAGGATTACAATCAATGTAAACACCTAAATAACGGATTTCCTGAACCTGAACCACAGGCTTATTATCCAACAGAATTCTACCATTAATATCGCTGGGCTTACCAACTCTAGAATATATGTCATTTGAGCGTGTCCGAAAGCTTCTTTCACGAAAAATGCTGCCAGAAATGCAGCATTAATGCTGCATTTCAAGTCCGAAAGATTCTCTCGTTGTTTCTTCTTTGAACTTCAGTAAGAGTTGCTATTTCATTCGTCCCTCTTTATGATTAGCATTCAAAAATCAGCCGCTGATCGTCCGTATAGGCCCGTATTTTCAACGCGGTCACCAACGGGGATAAAGAAATCGTTTCGAGTGATCTTTTATGGCTCTGGGGACAGTAATCAGACTGTAGCTTCGGGAATTAGGTCAAACTTGAGCAGTTTCAGGTTAATACAGTTCAAATTCTGTCAGACAAAGGTGAACATAAAATGATTTTTATCAAGCTTCCCAGGATTACTTTATAATTTTGGAAAAAAGGTAGAATTGTTTCAGTAATTTACTAATCTTAACAGTGTCTGTTATAATTTAAGTATAATGTTTATTTTGTTTGTTTTTTCCTTGGAAAAATAATAATCAAGCCATTTTTCCTGTTATCACACACTGAAAAGAACACCGTATTGTATTACTTTAGAATGATTACAGTCTACTTTCTTATTTTCTGATCCCATTATAAATATTTATAAGTTTTATTTGTTGTTTTTACTTCAAATAACCGAGTAACCTGAAATCTATTTATTTAGGAATTTGTACCACTTTTAAAGTCTAAAGACTACAGGACAACTAAATTTTACTCTGACGCACTCAGGAGATGTTTTGTTTTATTTTTATATATTTTATTAAACACAAAAAGAATATACAAAATTAGGTTTTTCTTTTTAATTCTCCCGTCAACCGCGAACAGTCGATCAAAAGTGATCGCCGTCGTTTTCCTAACTTCTTCTCAAAAATGCCACATAAATGCTGCAACTTCGCAGCATTTTTCGTAGCATTTTTGACGTCACTAATGCTACATTAATGACAGAAGAAATTCTAGTCCGAACTGAAAACGCTACGAAAAATGCTGCATTAATGCTACATTAATGCTGCATTTTGAGCTTTCGGACACGCTCATTGTTCGCTGCGAGCCAGCGAGCGCACCGCCATGTTTACTCCGTCTTATTCCTACCCGCTGGGTGGAACTATAAGGGGTGTAAAAGGCGTATGACAACTCCCTCTGCACGAGGGAGAGGCATCCAGAAACACGTTGTGTTTTTTGTATGCATTATTATATAAGGTTATTCACGTGTGAATGACCAATAAAAGAAGGCTATGGCCAATACAAGAAAGCTTATATAAGGTTATTCACGTGTGAATGACCATTTATAAGAAGGTCCATGTGCGAGTCACTGGATGTTTGATTATTAAAGCCTTCCTGAAAGTCGTACTAAAGCCAAATGAGCACATATTCTTACGTAAATGCTGTTAAGATTAACTATGTAACATGGTACCGTACTGTGTCTGTAGGACCAGTAGTCCACTATAATGATAAGTATTATAGATTTATCTCCTTATAGAAAGATGTCAAAAAAGAGATCAAAAGAAATGGAAGATTTGACCCGAGAGGTCACCGAGAATGTCAGGAAAGACCTTACAGAAATGCTTCATGAAATGTTGAAACCAATTTTATCTGGAGACTATGATGATGATTGTGAAGAATTGAACCTTGATAATGAGGATCTGTCGCAGAAAAATGATGATAGTGTGAATATAAGTGATGCCATGTTTACTCCGTCTTATTCCTACCCGCTGGGTGGAACTATAAGGGGTGTAAAAGGCGTATGACAACTCCCTCTGCACGAGGGAGAGGCATCCAGAAACACGTTGTGTTTTTTGTATGCATTATTATATAAGGTTATTCACGTGTGAATGACCAATAAAAGAAGGCTATGGCCAATACAAGAAAGCGTTCATTCGGCCACAAGTACGGTTTTGGCTATGCAGCAAGTGAGTGGTCTAAAATCAGGAGGGGCGAATTCGGAATTATGTGACAATATTAGTAAGCAATGTGGGCTGTCATTGCAGCTTTTGTCTCAGGCTAATTTTGAGATAAATAATCGAAGAAAGGAATTGATCCGGCCTGAAATGGACTACAATTTCCAGACCATGTTGACTGCCCAAGCGCAGTGTGGGGAGTTCTTGGTGGAAGACTGGAAAGAGAAAATGACGAAGGCGGAGGAAGCTCCCAAGCTCAAAGCCAAACTAAAGAAATCCCTTAAAGTTCAATGGGCACATCAAACTACCCCAATCCCACTCTGTAACAACCTAGGAACAATGTTTACCCCCTAGATCAGCAGCTTTTTCAACAGTTTCCTCTTTGTGATATTTCAAAACGTAATTTTTTGGGCCAGTACATGCTCAATTTACTAGCTTGGACAAAGATAAAAGTAATGTTTCTTATAATACTTAGTAGATGTTTATTTTATGAATAAATCAGCTTGTATAATTCAGATTTGAATAGGTTATTTGTTTTTGAATGATTTCTGTAGCTATGTTATTTTGCATAAGCTTATTGCATATTCTGGTACATTTTATAAAGCAAGCTAATCAAGCTTCACAACACTATTCCACAAAGAACAACTTTTGATAGGCACTTTAAGCCATGGAACTTCTGATGAAACACTCAAACAATCAGGTAAACTGCGCTTGACTTTGGCGACATCTCAAATATATCCTTTTCTATCAAGCATTGCTGGGAGTTTTTGAATTTCCTGCCACGATATCCCAGCTCCTAAGATTTGGATCGCCGAAATGGCAGAGAGGTAAAGACAAGGGGTAACAAGAAAACGGCCGATTTTCGTAGCGCCTTCTAAAGGAAGTCGGCAATGTTTATTTGTGAAGCATTTAATACAATGTAAAGCATTAGAAGTGTCCATTGTGCTTTAAACCCCTTCTTCGTTATAGCCGGGGTGGATATAGTTATGGTTCAGGAAATAACGGCTCAGGTTTTCGTGGAGGCCGTGGAGGCGCAGGAGGTGCATTTTTTAGGACGCCGTCCCTGGCGAGGCCAGTTTCGCGGCAGAAGACCGTTTCATCCCGGCCAGAATCTTCAGAAAGTCAACGGAGTCGAGAGTTACCGAAACTGAAGAAATAAGTGGGGTAAGAATTGTTCCGTCCTGCAAATGTTTTGCTGGAAGAACTAGTTTGTTTTCTCAGAATTGGAAAAAGTATGCGACTGATCCAGATTTGTTAGCTTCAGTATCAGGTTATGCAATTCCATTTGCTACAAACCCACTTCAGTTACGTGTGCCGCTCAGAACTTACTCGTCTGCGGAAAAAAAATTGATTAGTTCAGAATTAGTGAAATTAAAAGAAAAAGGAATAATTTGTGTTGTACAAGATTTGTCACCTGAACAGTTCATTAGTACGGTATTTACGGTGCCGAAGCGTGATGGGTCAGTTAGGTTGATACTGAATCTGAAGGGTTTAAATGAATTTGTGGAAAAAGTTCATTTTAAGATGGATACGTTTAGAAACGGTCTTGAACATGGTGGAAAAAGACGCATATATGGCATCTATTGATTTAGTCGATGCGTATTATTCGTTCACGGTTAAACCGTCCTCTCGGAAGTATCTGCGCTTCTGTTTCATGGGTGTTATTTATGAATTTACTTGTTTGCCTTTCTTCAGCACCCTGTGCTTTTACCAAGTTTTTGAAGCCTATTGTCAGTCATTTAAGAACTCATGGAATGGAAGCAATGAATTATTTGGACGATTTTTTCCTCATTGATAAAAATTTCGAAGATTGCTGCAGTGTCGTTAATTACACTGCGTCGGTCTTGCAAGATTGTGGTTTCCTCATAAATGTAGAAAAAAGTGTGCTTGTACCTTCGAAGGCGGTTCGAATGCTGGGCTTTATTATTAACTCCGAGAGCATGACTGTAAGTTTACCAGCTGATAAGTCGGGAAAAATTAATCAGGAAACCTTCGGTTTATTGAACTCGGTCTCATGTCATACTCTTTCAAAATTGATTGGTACTTACGTCGCCGCTTTTCCAGCTGTTTTGTACGGCAGAGTTCATACCAGGGAGTTAGAGCTTGCAAAAATCAGAGCTTTAGAAAATAACAAACAAGACTGGGATGCATTTCTCAAGATTACTGAAAAAATAAAGGAAGATCTTCTTTGGTGGTACCATCATTTTGAAGATGTGAAGTCACCAATTCGGCAACCAACCCCTCATTTAACCTTAAATACTGATGCAAGTCTGTTAGGCTGGGGTGTTACTTCAGGAGACTTTAAAGCTGGGGGGCAATGGGGGCTGGTTGAAGGTCAACAGCATATAAACGTGTTAGAGCTCTTGGCTATTGAATATGGAATTCTCTCCTTTTGTCGTGATGTTACAGATTCTCACATACGAGTCACGACAGACTCCACAACGGCCAAGGCCTATGTGAACAACATGGGAGGAACTCATTCGAATTCTTGCCACCAAGTTGCTAAACGAATTTGGAGCTGGGCGGAAAAACACAGAAATTTTATTTCTGTTTTCCATGTACCAGGAGTTTTTGAATGTGGGAGCTGACCAAATGTCCCGAGAATTCAATGAGAATCTTGAGTGGTCATTGGATGGTACCATTTTTAACCAGATAGAAAAGAAATTTGGAAAGTTTGAAGTTGACCTATTCGCCTCACGCCTAAATTACAAGGTAAAGAAATACGTATCTTTCCAGCCGGATCCAGAAGCCTGGAAAGTTGATGCTTTTTCTTGCGAGTGGAAATTTAATGTGTACGCGTTTCCGCCTTTTAGGTTGATCGGAAATATTCTGGCGAAACTTCGGGACGAGGGATCGAATCTAGTTCTTGTAGCACCAATGTGGCCGACACAAGCGTGGTTTTTCCAACTGTCGGAGATGTTATTAGAGGTACCATGCCGTCTACCGGTAGCACGGGGCCACATATTTTGTCCAGTCTCCGGGAAGACCCATCCAATGTGGCAGCGCCTAAATTTAATAGTATGTCGTTTGTCAGGGAACATCTCGCAAGCGAGCAAGTTCCGACAGTCGCTGCCGACATCATTGTCCAGTCCTGGACAAAATCTACAGTATCCCAGTACTCTGCATACTGGACAAAGTGGGAAGTTTTTCTGTAGTGAAAGGAATTTCGATCCCCTGGTATACTCTGTAAATAGTTGCCTCAGTTTTTTATTATTGTTGTATAATAGCGGTTTAGGATATAGTGCGATTAGTACCGCCAGAAGTGCTTTGTCGTCATTCATTTTCGACAAAAATGGAAGTCCTGTTGGATCCCATTATTTGGTTCGTCGTTTTATGCGAGGTATTTTCAAGATTGTCCCTACGCGACCTCGTTATGATTCAACTTGGGACGTCGAACCGGTGTTTAAATATCTGCGAAACTCTTTCAGTGAAAGTGACAAATTGGGTCTGATGAAACTTTCAGAGTGTACCGTTTTGTTGTTGTCTTTAACTATAGCCTGCAGAATTCAAGTCCTGTCTCTACTGTGTATAGACAGTATGTCAGATCAATCCGATAAAATTGTGTTTTTCGTGGGAAATAAGCAGAAGCAGTCCCGTCCTGGGAACAGTTATAGTACAGTTATTTTTGATGCTTTTCACGCGGACCCATTACTGTGTCCGGTTGTAGCAATTAGAAGATATTTGGCTTTTACGAAGGATATCAGAGAGTCAAACTCTTTGTTTATAACTTGTAATAAACCGCATAAAGCCTCTTCTAAAAGCACGATATCGCGATGGATCGTAAACTGTTTGTCGAAGGCAGGTATTAATACTGAAGTTTTTAAATCACATTTAGTTAGGTCAGCATCAGCATCTGCGGCATTCCGCTTGAGAATACCTGTAGACACCAATTTAAAAAGGGCAGGATGGTCCTCGCGTTGTGTTTTCTCAAAATATTACAACAAAGCAGTTGAACCGGTTTTTTGTAGTCCAGAATGTCTTAGCTGTTTAGACATCGTAAATATTAGATTTTGTTATATATATATATGTAAGTCATATGTAGTAGGATGATTAAAACCTGTGTGTTGGTACTTCGTCGAAAAATTGTTTTCCTTTGAAATCTCAATTCAGCTGTATCTACTATATGCGACGCTAATTTGTAAATTAAACAAGACTTACCTGTAAGGTGAAGTTTGATTATAATTAGCGTCCCATATTATAGTAGATACAGATTAATTGCCCGCCCTCCACGTTTAACCCCATTTTGTGTCCAGTGTATAATGGTCTTTTTCTCGAAGTACTTTTTTCTTCTGTGACAGTCAATTTGAAACCTGAAGCTCAGAGAAGTCGCCGGCACGGAGAGTCCTAGCGCCATCTCAATTAATCTGTATCTACTATAATATGCGACGCTAATTATAATCAAACTTCACCTTACAAGTAAGTCTTGTTTAATTTACAAAATAAAATTAGTCTTTGCAACGTTTGCTGATAACAAACTCAATCTAGTAAATACGGAGAAATTTCTCAGGACGCCATTCACTTTCAAGACAAGACTTGCCAAACAACGACTAGAAAACGTAATTGCAGTGTCATCAGCGAATAACGTTAAGCAACAATCCGGAAGATAAGACCTTATGCTATCTACATAAATCAGATAAAGAAGTTGTTCAAGGACCGACCCCTGCGGCACACCACACGACACTTGATTAGGGGAAGAACAAACATCATCAATACTTTAATAGACCTCCCGCACAAATAACTTTCAAACCACTTCAGACTCACTCCTTTAATACCGTGGCAAACGCTTTCCTAAAATCAAAACATAATAACTCATTGAGTACATTTCGACAACTAAACACCTTAAATTGTCCAAGTTTAATACCTGTTCTAGATGCGATTCTTTACAGTCCTGAGAAGACCAAAATAAAACTAGACCTACGTTGCCCGGGCAACGTGAAGTGTTGCGGCGACCTTTGTCCGGCTTCGCCGGCTAAAGTGTTGCGAGAGCAACACTTTGGTTTTGTTTCTTCGCTGTCGGTTAAATGCTGAAATTGTCAACTTATCGAAGCTTTTAAAACGGTATGTTCTAAAAAGAATAATCACATAATCAAAAGCTGTTCTTTAGCGTTGTAAAACCAACAACAAAACAATATCGGAAGAAGGCTGTTTGTAACGTTTCAGGATTAAAATACCATAGATGACACTATTAATTATTACAAAACTACCTTATTGTTTTACATTACCGTATCGTTTGTACCCGTTGCGTAAACAGTTAATCCTAGGTTATAGCGATAGACCATCGATACAAACTTTCTTACTGTCATATTTACAGAAATCGAATACAATGTGCACCAATTTTCAAAAATTTCTAGCCCCTCGTGAACCGATCTTACTTACAAGTCCGTCTCCCGTGATTGACATCAAATTCACCGGAAACAAATAATGGATGCACCAGCTATCAAAAGTTGCAAACCCCTCATCGCTGAAGATGATTATAGCATAAAAGCCGATTATTACTTACAAGTCCCATGCATGTCTTACAATTGGGAACAAAATTGTTCTTACCATCGAATACACCTGAGACAAATAACAGGTATACCAACTAGCAAAAGCTGCAAACTCCTCGTTGCCGAAGATGATTATAAGCTAACAGTCGACTGTTGCTTACAGTCGAATGTTGCTTACAAGTCCCTTACATGTCTCACAACTGGTATCGCCTATTTTTGGTTTCAGTGTGTACCTTACTCCTGAAGTTGTCAACCCCTTGAAACTTTCAAACTGGCTTATCTCATGAAGGATTTTTGTTCAGAAAATTTGATGGCATATATTTTGATCAGCTCTTCAAGGGCTATCGATAGCCCTAACCACAACAAAAGCATATCGGAAAAAGGGACTAAATTGACTTTGCAGTCAGTTGAACTTTATCCTTTTCAATCGTAGACATCGTGACGGATGAAAACTTGGAATAATATCCTATATAATCTAGTTGGTATTATAAAGCTATCCGTAACTTTTTAGGATTAAAATACCATAGATGACACTATTAATTATTACGAAACTACCTTGTTTTACATTACAGTATCGTTTGTACCCGTTGCGTTAACAGTAAATCCTAGGTTACAGCGATAGACCAACGATACAAACTTTCTTACCGTCAGATTTATATAAATCGAATACAATGTGCAACAATTTGCACTAATTTCTAGCCCCTCGTGCACCGATTCTTCTGACAAGTCCCTTTCCCGTGATAGACATCAAGTTCACCGGTTAAAAATAATGGGTATACCGACTAGCAAAAGTTGCAAACCCCTCATCGCTGAAGATTTGTGTAGCATAACAGCCGATTATTACTTACAAGTCCCTTGCATGTTTTACATTTGGGAACCAAATTGTTCATCAAATGACAGGTACGCGAACTAGCGAGAGCTGCAAACCCCTCATTGCCGAAGATGATTATGAGCTAACAGTTGCCTGTCGCGTACAAATCCCCTAAATGTCTCACAACTGGTATCGCCTGTTTTTGGTTTCAGTGTGTACCTTACTACTGAAGTTGTCAACCCCTTGAAACTTTCAAACTGGTGTATCTCATAAAGGAATTTTTTTTACCAAAAAATGGATGTCATATACTTTGATCAGCTCATCAGCGGCTATCGATTGCCGTCGAAGTTGAACTTTATCCTTTTCAATCGTAGATATCGTGACGGATGAAAACTTGGAACAATATCTTATATAATCTAGTTGATATTATAAAGCTATCCGTAACTTTTCAGGATTAAAATACCATAGATGACACTATTAATTATTACAAAATTTCCTTATTGTTTTACATTACCGTATCGTTTGTACCCGTTGCGTAAACAGTTAATCCTAGGTTATAGCGATAGAACATCGATACAAACTTTCTTACTGTCATATTTACAGAAATCGAATACAATGTGCACCAATTTTCAAAAATTTCTAGCCTCTCGTGAACCGATTCTTACTTACAAGTCCGCCTCCCGTGATTGACATCAAATTCACCGGAAACAAATAATGGATATACCAGCTATCAAAAGTTGCAAGCCCCTCATCGCTGAAGATGATTATAGCATAAGCTTTTTAAACGGGATGTTCTAAAAAAAATAATCATATGATCAAAAGGTATTCTTCAGCGTTGTAAAAACAACAACAAAATAATATAGGAAGAAGGGACTAAATTAACTTTGCAGTCAGTTGTACTTTATCCTTTTCAATCGTAGACATCGTGACGGATGAAAACTTGGAACAATATCTTATATAATCTAGTTGGTAATAGAAAGCTATCCGTAACTTTTCAGGATTAAAATACTATAGATGACACTATTAATTATTATGAAACTACCTCATTGCTTTACATTTTCGTTTGTATCCGTTGTGTAAACAGTTAATCCTCGGTTACATTGATAGACCATCGACACAAACTTTCTTACCGTCAGATTTATAGAAATCGAATACAATGTGCACCCATTTGCAAAAATTCCTAGCCCCTCGTGAACCGATTCCTACTTACAAGTCCCTCTCCCGTGATATGCATTAAGTTAACCGGAAACAAATAATGGGTACACCAGGTAGCAAAAGCTGCAAACCCATCATCGCAGAAGATGATTGTAGCATAACAGCCGATTATTACTTACAAGTCCCTTGCATATCTTACCATTGGGAACCAAATTGTTCTTACCATCGAATACACCGGAAAGAAATAACAGGTATACCAACAAGCAAAAGCTGCAAACCCCTCATTACCGAAGATGATTATGGGCTAACAGTCGACTGTTTCTTAAAAGTCCCCTATATGTATCATAACTGGTATCGCCTATTTTTGGTTTCAATGTACCTTACTATGAAGTTGTCAACCCCTTTGAAATTTTCAAACTGGTGTATCTCATGACGGAATTTTTGTACCAAAAAATGGATGGCATATACTTTGATCGGCTCATCAATGGCTATCGATTGCCGTCGAAAGAAAAATTCTACCTGTCTTAGTTCAAAAGTTGACTTTTTTGCCGTAGGCCAACTTTCTAACGTCACGACTTAGAAAGGAGCAAAGGATAAGCTCTAGTTTCTTTAGCAATGAGAGAACTTTTAAAGTTTAAGAGGCACATCTGATACCGTTACTCTACCACAAACCAAAGTGCAAAAAAAAAAAATTATAAACTCAGCTGAAATCGTCGCAGACATGGACAGAAACAATAGATGGCAGCACTTTCGGACCCGTGGGAAAAACCCACTTTTTTGTCTCTGTAGATTTTTCTATTTATCACTCGAAGAAGATATGTTGGCTGTGGGGCCGGGTAACTGCCGCATATATTTAACACTTATAGATTTTAGTCCATCTTCAATTTGAAACTGGTGCCTGCCTGCTTGCGTGCTAGAACGGAGCTTTCCACTCGAAAGCAGAAACATCTTTTGATGAAACGAAAGGTTCGCTACACAACTTCAGATAGTCCTCTCTGACATAGGCTATACAACTCCACTTCACTTCGCAGACCGTAGGCTCTGGCTCGATGACAAGCAAAAACCATCCTTATTGGCCCCAGGCAAGAGTTCTACGGAGCTTTCCAAAATGTAATGTCATATTCATCAATCCGGCCTAAGGTCCACACTTTCCGTAAAAACCGCACAGGTTAGACCCTTCTCAGTTACCAGGAATAAAATGAAATCGGAGTCATAGGAAAAAAAAAAAAAAAAAACAAAAAAAACGAGGACAAAACCAAAGTGTTGCTCTCGCAACACAATTACAATGATCACACACTGATCCTATTGAATCTGAACTAAATGCTTGCCTGTTATTCAGAGTTCAAGTTGCTTAATTGCTCCCCTGAGTCATCAAACGCCGCATTCCCTTGGGCTTCACCGTCTTTGTGAAGGGTCGTGATAACATAAGCTTTATATTGCAAATCTGACCCGAGATTGAAAAATCGTCCATTTGTATTATCCTCAGAATCAGCACTGTTTGAATTTCCCGCCTTTTCTGACTGCTTCATCACTTTTCCTTGGAGGTAACACTTAGAGCGTGTTCCACCCTACTTACTGTAGTTACTACGCATGACGTCACGAATTCTGGCTTTTTGCCGTCAAGGCTGGAACGATTTTTCTATTTTCCAGCAGGATCTCACGGCAGGGGCGAATCCGACCAATCACGTTACAGAGATGCGTAGTTACTACGCTTACTACGCTCCCGAGCATGGTAAGCAAATAGTAACTATTAGTTACTATTCCAACAAGGTTGGAACGGTCAGCGTAGTAACTTTTCGTGAGGATGGAACGGAAATAGTAACTAATAGTAATTATTGTTAGAAGGGTGGAACAAGCTCTTAATACTGCAAGAGGCAACACGCGAAGCTCCACCCCCGGTAAATAATAGCGGACCAAAAATTATTCAGGATGCTGACATCGAGGTTATGTGAGTTCTCAATTCTTCCCTTATTTATTCTTGATAAAACTGAACAATATCTCTCTCCCTTTTCGAGGCGCCCTTCCTCCATAGAGCATCTGTATACGGTGGAAAACCACTTTTAATTCAGCTAATTTAAAGTAAATATCCCCAAAAAATTTCTTCATTTCCTACAGATACTTTGCCCCAAAAACGAAAAACAAACACCCCCCCCCCCCTCCATTTGGAATACCTTCCCGTATAAACAATGGGGATATTCCATTCCCGTATAAACAATGGAGATATTCCTTTTTTTTTTACTTTCAGACAAATAACAAGAACTGAAAGCTCATATGGCACTTGCAAGGCTGGGTTAGATGGAAGTGATGGTCAAAAGTATTTTTTCCCTTTTCCGTTAAGATGTGCCAAACTTGCTAGGCTGGGTCAGAGGATCGAAGTGATGGTCAAAAAGTTTTTTTTTTTTTTTTTTCGTTTGAGCTGCTCACTTTAAGGCTGCTAAACATTAATTTCCAAGCAAAACCCTTGAGGCAAAAAGGATCATGTGCTCATGGCGATCGTGAAAAAGTAAATTTCGCTTAGAAGATTTTTTTTTGTACTTTGTGGTTAAGATGAGTTCTTTAAGGTATGGTCGGACCAGAGAGTGACGATGTCTAACCCAATGATGTCAAGTTTCTAATGCTCCAGCATAGTTTTATCGTCCTAGCACATCTGGAGGTACCTTAACTCACGATCACCGAAACTCTGGACACCCTCTACAGCTCCTCCCCCCCCCTCGGTACCCGAATCCTGTCCGATACTGTCACTGATGCACCTAGGACTTGTGCCTGTAGGCTACTTCCCACCATGTTTCATCCAGATCGCTCCATTCTATGCGTGTCACACGATGCCCGGCTCTCCCCTCCGACCCCCCTCCCCCACTCCGGTTTATCGGATCCGGTCCGGACTTGAAATGGGACATGCTGAGACATGAGATCTTTCAAGATATCAAATTTCGTTAAGGTCCGATAACCCATTCGAAAGTTATGCATGCTACTAATTTCCGGATTCTGTCGTCTCCCCTTTCGCCCACGATAGTCGGATCGGGCAAGCGACTGTTTCCAAGTTAATCTGGTCGGGTCCCTGAGATGCCTGCCAAGTTTTATCGTCCTAGCCCACCTGGAAGTACATTAACTACGGATGACCTGAATTCCGGAACCCACCCCCCCTGCACCTCCCCCACAGTGTCTGAATCCGGTCCAGTTCCTGTCGGTAATGTATCTAGAGAGTGTGCTTGTTCTTCGCACCAAGTTTCATGCCGATCGCTCCACTCTGAGAGTTTCACACGATTTCCGGTTTCTTCTCCGACTCCCCCAAGATTCGTTCCGGTCCGGACTTGAAATGAGACATTTGAGACACGAGATCTTTGCAGATATCAAGTTTCATTAAGATCCGATCACCCGTTCGAAAGTTATACATATCCCTATTTTCTGGATTCCGCCACCTCCCCCTCCCCCCCCCACGATGGTCGTGGGGGGGAGGGGGAGGACCCATTCGAAAGTTATGCATGCTACTAATTTCCGGATTCTGTCGTCTCCCCTTTCGCCCACGATAGTCGGATCGGGCAAGTGACTATTTCCAAGTTAGTTTGGTCGGGTCCCTGATATGCCTGCCAAGTTTATCGTCCTATCCCACCTGGAAGTACATTAATTACGGATTGCTGGAATTCCGCACCCCCCCCCCCAACTCACCCACAGTGTCCGAATCCGGTCCAGTTCTGTCAGTCTAGAACTAGTTCTTGTTCTTACCATCAAGTTTCATCCTGATCGCTCCACTCTGAGAGTTTCACACGATCTCCGGTTCCCCCCTCCGACTACCCCCCCCCCCCCAGATTTATGGGATTCGGTCCTGACTTGAAATGAGATGTCTGAGACACGAGATCTTTCCAGATATCAAGTTTCATTACGATCCGATCACCCGTTCAAAAGTTATTGATGTCCCGATTTTCCGGATTCCACCACCTCCCTCTCCCCTCACGATGGTCGGATCGGGCAAGTGACTATTTCCAAGTTAGTTTGGTCGGGTCGCTGATATGCCTGCCAAGTTTCATCGTCCTAGCATATCTGGAAGTACCCTAACTCGCAAACACCGGACTGGCCGACCGACGGAAATGTGATCGGTAGATGGCACTTGGCCGGAAGTCAAGTGCCGTAAAAACAAAAAAGAAAGTGGGAAATTGCGTTTTCACGGTCTTGAAAGGGGAAACGGAAAAGCGCCCAAATGCACCGGTTGAACTTTAGAATTACGCCCAAAAGTGCGCATGCGCATTTCTGGAAAAAAAAATGCGCCAAGGAATTCCAAAATGCGCCCAAATGGCACAAGACGCAATTGCGCCCGGTCTGGCAACACAGTTTAGACGTTGCAAGTACTAGAATGCTTATGATGCAACTCCTTTTAACAACATAATACTGGAACACTCGTCAGGAGCTCATAACGCGTATGAAAACTAGTAAATCGTGGCAAGCGTAAAGATTACAGGAGCGGGAGTAGTATAGGGGTATGAAGACTGGAAAGGTGCCATAGGAAAATCCGTCTGTGACAAGAGTACGGATTGGCGAGGCGCCACCAACTTGACCTAAGTTTAACCTCCCCTTCCTCCCGCCCAGTGTGACTTGTTCCCCCTTTTCCCCCCACTGAAATTTAACGACATATTTCTGGTCTCACTAGGATTTGAACTCGGGATCTCTGTGTTCAGAGTCAGGTTTCTTGACCACTACACCATCGAGGACTTATTTATTAGAATTTCGACGGAGGTAATGTTAAGAGGGTGGTTTCACTTTTGTAAAAACCTGGACTGACTAGGATTTGAACTCGGGATCTCTGGGTTCAGAGTTAGGTGTCTTGACCACTACACCATTGAGGGGTTATATGTTATATTTTCGAATGAGTAAATGGTAAAGGTAGGCGGTTTTGAATCGGTATATACTACTTTAACCTATCAGAAAGACATTGGTATATTTACAAGGTTTTTATTTATAAACAAGACTACACTATTTTTTTTTAAGACACTTGACGCGTAGGGCACTAAAATCTACGTTATATAAATGACATAATACATTTTCTACAGGGAAATCATTATAAATAGGCACATCAGTATAAATACTATGAAAGTAGGAATACGAATAACCACGACACCGAAAAATAAGAAACAACAAAGCATGAAATCCACAACTTTTTGTACTGTAATCGTGAACTTGACGGGTGTGTTGAATAATCTTCTTACGACGCTTCTGGATAAAATCCACAATATACGGTTGATAGGTGGTGTAAGGAAATGCTAGAGCATCAAACATTTCCGTGGTAGATGGTGTTAGGAATAGGGCCAACCAGTGACCGTTTGATTCTTCACTAGGACTCGAGCTGACAATACAGATGGCTCGTTAGGATGTTATACCAGTCAGATAGTCGGCTGGTAAGCAGTACTTTTCATACTTGGAAGTGGCAGGATCCATTTCCAGTACTCTTAGAATTTGGTCGGTATTCATGGTGCAAGATCCAAAAGGACTGTTACATCTGGTGTAATTTCCCAATACGTCTCAAACTGGGCGAGTGAGATAAGAGTTATACTCTCTGCTAGTGCTGCATTAAAAGTGCATTCTAGACTGACTGTGCCTGTCTTTATAATGGTTAAATCTTGAGAACCAGAGAGGTCGAATACAATCATACCATGATTTCCAGCAAACATGGCTGGTGCTATTCCATTTTCATAAAGCTGATTATCTCTGTCCAGAGCATAATTTGTCATCTGATAGAGAGTATTGTAGGATCTACCAAATGACAGCTGGGAAAGAGGAACCCCATTGACTTTCAGGCTTAGACTATTGAGTCCAAACAGCTGAAATGCGTGTGGAGATAATCCAAAGTCACCAACCGAACTGGTGCTCCGTACGAACGAAATGGCTAGTTTCGAAGGAATTTCACCAGAAATGAAAGTAGAACCTGTAAAGTTCAGAGAGCCAGCAGGAATGTGACGTTGGGTGCCTACCGTTCTTGGTACCAACAACTTCATATTGTTCCCTTGAAGTCGTAGCTTTTCCACAGCAAGAGCAACACTACTCATGACTTTTTGTTAACGAATACTGAAGGGCCTCAGTAATGACTACTTTAACATCCGGAGTAACCGGAGCTAGTTTTCGAATGAGGAATGCAGACGGTGCCATCTTCATTTTTAGTTCAATCCGTGTGTTTGGTGGGAACCATGAATTAATGTTGAAAAGTTCATGGTTGATTTTACCCACAAGGTGAAAGTCTGTATGAACAGCTGCTGTTAATCCATCCGTAATGGTGTTATCTTCATTGTAAAAATAACCAATGGCTGGTCCTCGTGTTTGTTTAAATTCTCCAGGCGTCATTAACATGAATGTTATGTAGCTAGCGTAATGCGCTAAATTGTTACTGGAACTCACAAGTGTTCCATTAATATGCACTGTGATGTGCTGAAACAGGTTGTGGAAAACACAGTTTTCATAGCCCACTTGATCTGTCACTGCCAGAGCCGTACCATCCGTATGTTGTACCCGAAGAGTGACTTCCAAGAAACTTGATGCCAAGTCTAGGAAATAATCCTCGTTGGAAAATATCTTGAGCTCCAGAGGGTTTGGGTCTGTGATAGGATGCTGTGGGTAATACTGTTCAAAATATCCGTGTTTGACAGAGACGTCGACATTTTCAGGATTAAACAGTTTCAAACAAGATGAAATAGAGGGCTGAGCGTCTTTATGAGGTAAGTAAGCCATCCTTTACGACAAAAAATCAGCTTGTGTTCGTAAAATCTTTTTACGTCGTTTGTTCTACTTGTGGCCACTCGCTTTCACTGCTGGATACAAACGAGGTCTTTTCAAACCCCTTCCTGTCTGTCCTCTCAATTGGTCACTCACATTCCGTGTTGTCTCCTTGAGATTATCTGATAAGCTTTCTTTAAATTCTTCCCCAGTGCTCCAATCTTGGAGCGTCGATGCTGCCACATTTGTTGCATGTGGTAAAATATACTTTTAGCCAAAGGGATAGCTGATCGAAAGAGTTTAGCAAACCAGCTGCCCTGACCATACCCAGACATCGAAGTGCGACCCTTATAGTACTAAAGACCTGATCCAGTTTGCCGTGGACGTATCGCATCATAGTAACAGTCAATGTCAGGACAACAAAAAAGGATTCGATGATTAGACATTTCTTATCGGACGGAAGTGACATGTGAACACACAAAGACCCTTCGAAATTGGCAGAGGATCACCAAACTCCGTTTTTAATCTGATCTGACAGAGTTCCAACTCGGTACTGGCTACAGGAACGTATTGTAATTGTCTAATATTGTAATGATAAGTGGTTTCATTTGTAGACTTCTTATCCAAAATTCGTAGTAGAGGAGCACACGTATTACCAACCCTTGAATTTTCAATCAATGAAGCATAAATGAATACACAGGAATAGGCCGTAAAAAATCCTGGTTCGAAGTCACCATAGACTCCATGTACACGTTCAATTGGTGTTCGAATCATGTTATTGTCATGAAACCCCAACAGGTCTTTCATGTCTTCACTGAACCAGAGCCGATCGTTTTCTTGTAAACCTGTTACCAGTATCCGTTTATGTGACGGAAGGAAAGACAAGGTAGGTGCTTTTTTGTTTTTTGCACTCAGATGGGCCTTCAGGTCATTACACAAGTCTTCAATGGTTCTGTATTGACGATACGGTATTGTGTATCGAGGATACCTTTCCTTGTCAACACTCAGATTTTCAGGCCAGCTGAATGGTTTCAACTGACCGTCATAGAATTTGTATTTTTGGATTACATCAAAACTGTTTTTAATAATACAATAAACAAGTGCCACCTCATAATCACTCTTAAGTTGTATCGGAGGTGTTAATCGTGTCCAGAAGTCAGTGGTCTTATTTAGAGCATTTGTTAATGGATCAGACACGTTACTGATGAAAGTCACTAGAAAATCATGTGACATGATGAACTGTTCGTGCCGGTATCCAAGAATCGTGAGCTGAACTGTATCCAAGCCACCGCACAAGCAACTGTTTCTGTCCACGTACGTACCGGGTCTTAAGTATCTTTTCCACTTTATAAGAACCCGAGTCTTGTACTTTCTGCAGTTTGAACTCGCAGAAACCACCTTCAATCGATTCGTCTTTATAATCACGAAGTCTATACGTCACTGGATTGGTGAACTTGACATAAGCTATTTTAAGTAACTCTGTACTCCATATGTGGTTTCCCTTCTCCAGACAACCCTGTAACCGATTAATACGCACTGTATCCCCAACTTGAAACCTGGGTGGGTTTGGTGAAG
This sequence comes from Branchinecta lynchi, assembly GCA_023053575.1. Lineage (NCBI taxonomy): Eukaryota > Metazoa > Arthropoda > Branchiopoda > Anostraca > Branchinectidae > Branchinecta > Branchinecta lynchi. Next base: position 20,084,122 of record JAKZAP010000014.1, on the reverse strand, counting down.
GCCGAATTGGGTAAAGGTCAGTAAAAATACTGCTTGCATTTTCACTAGTTATATCCACTGGTCTCCTGAAGCGTAACGATCTGTGAGGTGTTTGATTGTACTGATTCACCAGTGTCTGAATGATCGGTATAAATGAGAATGTGTTTTGTAACGTGCAGTAGCGACTAATCATCAGTCGAAGGGTCCGATTCATTCTTTCGGCCAAAGCAGCTTTAATAGGAGAGTGGGTATGGTACAGTTTAGTGTTGAATCTCTGGAGAACCTTTCTAACAGCTGGATTGACGTATTTAGATCCTCTATCAGTCTGCAATAGCTTATAGGGTCTCTCTTCCAAAACACTCTTTAGAGCAAGAGACACTTCTTTTCCTGTTTTGATTTTCAGAGGACACACATTCACATATCGACTAAACACGTCAATGACAACCAACAAATATCGATAGGGGTGATTGTGTCTTAAGAGGTGTTTGTCCAGGACAAGCAAATCCGACTGAGCCAACTCGCCAGGATATAAGGCTTTTGTGCGACGATACTGATCGGCCCTGAGTCGTCTGTTCCGATGTAACGTATAACTGTCTTCTCCTTCCAAATGTTTCACTGCTTTACCGAATTGAACATTAGCGGCAAGAGACGAAACGCTTGGTGCTGAAATACTCACCAACGTTTAGATACACACTTTTTAATGAGTTAACCATTTTCCTTTCAGGGATATACCTGTCCCGAATTGTTGACTCATTAGTCGAGAAGCCACTGAACGTGTAGTCCTCGAACGAGGGGTACTTGCCGAGTGAGAGGTAGTCGTAGGTTTATTAGGACTAAATACACTCTGGAAATGTGTACTGAGAGATTTCCATCCACTTTTCTCTTCTTCAAACTGATTTAAAGTTTGTAGTACTAATTTATTACTGATGAGGCTATGTGGTACTTTCGAACCCATAAGGAATTCGTACATATGATCGTCTACATAGTGCAAACGTCGTTTATTCGATAGTAAATCCTGTAACAACGTCTACACAGTGCAAACGTCGTTTATTCGATAGTAAATCATGAAACAAGTCAACGACAGAATATTTGGTCCCCATAACTGGGATCGACTAAAACCAGGAAGGGAAGGGAACGTGAGAAAAGCAGGAAGGGCATACTAAAACGAGGAAGGGCATCCTAAAACCAGGAAGGCTGTCGCCAGAATTCGCAGCAGTGTTCCCTTCCTCTATTTAGTATATTTGAGGGGTCGACAACTTTTCAAATTAAAAGTTCACCATCCCTTCCTCGAGTAGAAATTAAGTTCAGTAAGGGGTCGGCAACTATAAAGATTGTAATTTACCTTTACATTTCTCGTTCTGACGGTAGGCGACTAACCAGGAAGGGCATACTAAAACGAGGACGGGCATCCTAAAACCAGGAACGCTGTCACCAGAATTCTCAGCAGCGTTCCCTTCCGCTATTAGTATTATTTGAGGGGTCGGCAACTTTTCAAATTCAAAATTTCACCATCCGTTCCTCGTTTTAGTATCCTGACATGTGTAGGCATTCAGTGAGGGGTTGGCAACTACAAAAATTGTAATTCACCTTTTCATTTCTCGTTCTGACGGTAGGCGACTACAACGACTATACGACTAACCAGGAAGGGCATACTAAAACGAGGAAGGGATGGTGAACTTTGTATTTGAAAAGTTGTCGACCCTCAAATAATACTAAATAGAGGAAGGGAACAGTGCTGCGAATTCTTGCAAAAGCATTCCTGGTTTTAGGATGCCCTTCCTCGTTTTAGCATACCCTTCCTGGTTTTAGTATGCCTTCCTGCTTTTCTCGCGTTCCCTTCCCTTCCTGGTTTTAGTCGATCCCCCCATAACTTCTGTCTCTGATCACCTTGAGAATAATTCACACCCTGTGCAGACATAAGAAACTGTAATAGCCGTCTTCCTTTCTCCTGATAGGAAAGAGGCAATGTGAAGATAATGTCTGTATGTGTTGGTGTAAGTGACAAAGGAGGAGATTAAGGCGGTTGTGGGGCCTTTGATGGAGTACTATCTTTCACAATGTCCACTTTGATTGGTTTTTGGGATCCCAAAACGTAAGTGGAGGGATACCTATGACATCGCAAAAGTTGTCCGTCTGTCCGTCCGTCCGTCCGTCCGTCCGTCCGTCCGTCCGTCCGTCTGTAAGCACGATAACTCTCGAAGGGAATGAGATATTTTGATGAAACTTGGTGAGAAGGTTCGTTGGGTCGTCGGACCAGTCAAGTTCGTAGATGGGCTTTGTAGCTCTACATTTAGGGGTGGGGGAGGGGATTGAAATTAAGGGACAAACAAAATATTTTGAAACAGCTAATGTGATAGTCGATTATGGTGTAAGAAGACATGCTGAACACGATGGTGAAAACCATTTTGTCATCGGACAAGTAGTTCGCCCGGAATCCGGCCAAAACCGGAAAGTTTGTTGAAAGTAAAAGTTTTATTTGAAGTTGATTAGATGTTCGATTTAGGGGTAGGAAGACATGCTGAAGACGATGGTGAAAATTATTTTCTCGACGGACGAGTATTTCGCCCGGAATCCGGCCCAAACCGGAAAGTTTGTTGAAAGTAAAAGTTTTATTTGAAATTGATTAGATGTTCGATTTAGGGGTAGGAAGACATGCTTAAGACGATGGTGAAAACTATTTTCTCGATGGACAAGTATTTCGCCCGGAATCCGGCCCAAACCGGAAAGTTTGTCAAAATTAAAAGTTTAAGTTGGAGTTGATTGGATGTTCGATTTAGGGCAAGAAGACATGCTGAACACTTATGTGAAAACAAGTTTCTACCCGGACATGTAGTTCGTCCGGAATCCGGCCAAAACCGGAAAACTGTTGGAAGTCAAAGTTTTATTTCTAGTTGATTAGATAAGCGATTTAGGGGTAAGAAGAGATGCTGAGTCCCTGTGTGACAATCGTATTTTACCCGGACATATAGTTCGACCGGAATCCGGCTGGAATCGGAAAATTTGTTATAAGCTAAATTTCTATTTGAAGTTGATTAGATGTTCATTACTGGGGAAAGAAGATACCCTGATTTCGTCTTTGAGCTTTCTTTTTTCACCGGACAAGTAGTTCTTGAGTTCGGCCGGAACCGGGAAATTGGCAGAAGTGGCAGGAAGTTTTCGTCAAAACAGATATGACTTATAGGGGTAAACACACATGCTGAATCCAAATCTGAACTTGGTTTTCTCAGGTGATTAGCTATTTGGCCTTAATCTGTTTCTGAATTTTAATTGTAAAAATATTCAAGGAGTCTGGCGAAGACTGGATCTGGCTAAGACAAGACCCAGTTGTCTGGATCAGATATTGAATTTTTGGGATCCCATCGAAACCTTTGGTCTTGTTCAAGTTGAGGCCTGATTTTATAAATACGCTGAACTCCAAATTGCAGCAACGACAACTTAACATAGTCTTCAACGGCAGGGTCACCCAGGAAACTACCTAGGGCATCTTCAAATCGACGAGAAGGGGATAGAGCAATTTCTACTGGTGTGAGCTTATAAGCTTTAGCCATTTAAAGTGCAGCTCCAACTAAACTGGATATGATTGGTAAAATAATACTGAAAAAGCTCCCACCAATCTGTACTAAGCGTTTTCGTTCAACCTTGATGCCAGACTTGTTAGCCAGAGTACGAATGATAGAACGATGCTTCCTCGCTTGATTTCTGATAGCATCTGATACCTGAACATTGCCGCCTGCTAGATTTAAACACAACTCAGAAAAAGCTTCAACAAAATCATCATCTATATTTTTCAAGATTGCTTTTCGAAGTTTTGGCTTCGATTTAGCTAGCAAGATGAAAAGAGGATGATGCTCATGTAAATTCTTCAACGACATTTTCGTGACTGTTGATTCATTGAAGTGTGAGGTAAATATACAGTACAACCTTTTTCGTCCAAGAGATCTACAAAACCCGTAATTCATCCGGTGTATTCTGATTCAGGTCTAAAACTATGTAACCGTATGGTTGAAAAGTGGCCATTTTATAGGCTTCAAGTAAAAAACCGGGTAGACCAGGAAAATCTTGACGGGTTAACGTAATCAGTGAGCTGGAATCACGTACAACTAGATAAATTATGTAATAAGTAAAGTTTAGGGCAAGCGTTCGGAAACTTTTATTTGGGTAATAGAGATTGTGTAATAGTGAAAACGGAAATGTTTTCATGATGACTACGAATTGTAAATAGATTGAGAAGTTGTTCGCTGTAATTGTCGAAAGATTCTGCCAAATCGTCTAGAATCAATAAAGTTGAAGGCCATAGTGTTTCAAATATATCTATCCCTTGAAAAAACTGTGTGTCAGGAATCAGGTTCTTAATCCTATCATAGAGTGGTTGCCAGGATGCGTAACAAACTACTACATGGTCAGGAACTTCAGAGAACATTTTTCTCGCTGTTCCAAGATACCTGTGAGTAGGGTCGTCTTTCCGCTTGAAGACGGACCACAAAGAATAGCACGAAAAGGGGTGTGAAACCTGAAAGTCATGTCACCTAACTGGTTATTGCTTTGATGCTGAGATTGGAATTACACAGAAATGAAGATATATAGTATATTGTCATCATAGTAATTTCGAAAATGAAGACTTTAGCTTTAAAATAAACAACACCAAAAAAAAATCGAACATTTGCATTTTTAAAGAAATCATAGAAAGTGTAAAAATGAAAATCAGAAATCCTGAATCTGAAAATATGAAATTCTAGAAATTGTCAAACGGAAAAACGAAAAACTTAAAAATGAAACATAAACAATTTGAAATTCTAGATTCTAGAAATTGAAAAAACGAAATCTGGAAACTGAAGAAAATAAAATTTCAAAATTCAAGACATAACAAAACAAAAACGTGAAGTTAGGTTTTCCTCAGTTAGGTTAGTATAGGATAAGTTAGCTTAAGTTAGATTAGGTTAGGTCAACTTAGCTTAAGTTAGGTTCAGTGTTAGGTTAATTTAGGGTAGGCCTACCCTAAATCACAGAGACGAGTCGTATCATGTATCACAGAGACAAGTCACGACAGAGACGAGTCGCATCAATCGCACCTAAATCACAGAGACGAGTCGTATCATGTATCACAGAGACAAGTCACGACACAGAGTCATTCCTTTGTAATATATACCAGCATAAACAACAAGACCAAAGGTGTCGATGGGATCCCAAAAATCTAATATTACATTCAGACAATCGAGTCTTGTCTTCGCCAGATCCAGTCTTGGACAGGCTAATCATCAGAGAAAACCAAGTTCAGATATACCTCTATAAGCCATATCTATTTTGACGATACTGACCGAGACTTCCTGCCGATTTCCGAGCGAACTACTAGTCCTCCCTGAACCCCCTCCCCCACCCCTAAAATGTAGGGCTACAAAGTCCATCTACAAACTTGACTGGTCCGACGACCCAACGAATCCTCACACCAAGTTTCATCAAAATATCTCATTCCCTTCGAGAGTTATCGTGCTTACAGACGGACCGACAGACGGACAACTTTTGCGATGTCATAGGTATCCCTCCACTTACGTTTTGGGATCCCAAAAAGAAAAATGGCTCGTTCCATTCCGTGTACTTACACAAGCCATACCAAACACTCCACACGATAAAAACAAGACCAAAGGTGTCGATGGGATCCTACAAATCTAATATTTGATTCAGACAATCGAGTCTTGTCTTCGCCTGATCCAGTCTTGGACAGGCTAATCCTCAGAGAAAACCAAGTTCAGATATACCTCTATAAGCCATATCTATTGTGACGATACTGACCGAGACTTCCTGCCGATTTCCGAGCGAACTACTAGTCCAGCAAAAAAAAAATTACAGAAACAAAACCAGCGTATCTCCTTATCCCTATAAAGAACATCTGATCAACTTTGAATAAAAGTTTGACTTAAAAAAAAAACCGGTTACAACCGGATTCCGGGAATAATTATATGTCCGGGTAAAAAACCATTGTCATAAACCGACTCAGCCTCTCTTCTACCCGTTAATCTGTCATCTAACCGAACTTTCGCTTTTAACAAATTTTCCGGTTTTGGCCGGATTCCGGGCGAACTAGTTGTCCAGCGAGAAAATAATTTCCACCATCGTGTTCGGCATGTCTTTTTACCCATTAATCAAACATATAATCAACTTCAGATTAAACTTTTACTTTTAACCAACTTTCCGGTTTTCGCCGGATTCTGGGTGAACTACATGTCCGGGTAGAAAATTGTTTTCACATAAGTGTTCAACATGTCTTCTTGCCCTAAATCGAGCATCTAATCAACTCGAAATAAAACTTTTAATTTTAACAAACTTTCTGGTTTCGGCCGGATTCCGGGCGAACGACTTGTCCGTCGAGAAAATGGTTTTCACCATCGTCTTCAGCATGTCTTCCTACCCCTAAATCGAACATCTAATCAACTTCAAATAACACTTTTACTTTTAACAAACTTTCCGGTTTTTGCCGGATTCCTACTCGTCTGATGACAAAATAGTTTTCACCATCGTGCTCAGCATGTTTTCTTACCCCATAATCGACTATCACATTGGCTGATTCAAAATATTTTGTTTGCCCCTTAATTTGAAACCCCCTCCCCACCCCTAAATATAGGGCTACAAAGCCCATCTACGAACTTGACTGGTCCGACGACCCAACGAATCCTCACACCAAGTTTCATCAAAATATCTCATTCCCTTCGAGAGTTATCGTGCTTACAGTCGGACGGACATACGGACGGACAGACGGACAACTTTTGCGATGTCATAGGTATCCCTTCACTTACGTTTTGGGGTCCCAAAAAGAAAGAAATAATAACATCGGGTTTGTCCTAAGTTGAAGGAACGCTAACTTTTCATTAGAAACAAAAACAAAATGACGGGTTGGTGATTTACCGGGATAACATAAAGGGGAAAGCATCATGTTTTCAATGTCAATATTCCAACAGATGATTTTTATTTTTTTATTTTGGAAATTAAACGCTGATAGGTCCTATTTAAGGTCATTGTAATTTTATTGTTCCAAACTCCAATAACTATTTTCCTATCTAAACCGAGACCTCTCAGTGATGATTAGAGGCTTGCATATTTACGAAGCCGATCGGGTTTCATAAGCAGAATCTGGTGGCATAAGCAGTTTCAAAAAACTTTCCAAGAAACTGATGACCGGTCTCCGTTACCACTCCGTTAGCACTTGTGTCAGACATTGTATAATGATCCTCAGGTTGATCGGCAATCTGCTTCCCAGGTAATGGAGGTTTTGTATTCACTGTAAAAACAAGACCAAAGGTGTCGATGGGATCCTACAAATCTAATATTTGATTCAGACAGTCGAGTCTTGTCTTCGCCAGATCCAGTCTTGGACAAGCTAATCATCAGAGAAAACCAAGTTCAGATATACCTCTATAAGCCATATCTATTTTGACGATACTGACCGAGACTTCCTGCCGATTTCCTAGCGAACTACTAGTCCAGCAAAAAAAAAATACAGAAACAAAACCAGTGTATCTCCTTATCCCTATAAAGAACATCTAATCGACTTTGAATAAAAGTTTGACTTAAAAAGAAATCCGGTTACAACCGGATTCCCGAATAATTATATGTCCGGGTAAAAAACTATTGTCATAAACCGACTCAGCCTCTCTTCTTACCCCTTAATCTGTCATCTAATCGAACTTTTGCTTTTAACAAAATTTCCGGTTTTGGCCGGATTCCGGACGAACTAGTTGTCCAGCGATAAAATGATTTTCACATTCGTGCTCGGCATGTTATTTTTTCCCATAAATCAAACATTTAATCAACTTCAGATTAAACTTTTACTTTTAACCAACTTTCCGGTTTTCGCCGGATTCCGGGCGAACTACATGTCCGGGTAGAAAATTGTTTTCACATAAGTGTTCAACATGTCTTCTTGCCCTAAATCAAACACCTAATCAACTCGAAATAAAATTTCTAATTTTAACAAACTTTCCGGTTTCGGCCGGATTCCGGGCGAACTACTTGTGCGCCGAGAAAATGATTTTCACCGTCGTCTTCAGCATGTCTTCCTACCCCTAAATCAAACATCTAATGAACTTCAAATAAAACTTTTACATTTAAAGAACTTTCCGGTTTTGGCCAGATTCCGGCGAACTACTCGTCCGATGACAAAATAGTTTTCACCACCGTGCTCAGCATGTCTTCTTACCTCATAATCAACTATCACATTAGCTGTTTCAAAATATTTTGTTTGCCCCTTAATTTAAACCCCCTCCCCTACCCCTAAATGTAGGGCTACAAAGCCCATCTACGAACTTGACTGGTCCGACGACCCAACAAATCCTCGCACCAAGTTTCATCAAAATATCTCATTCCCTTCGAGAGTTATTGTGCTTACAGACGGACAGGCGGACGGACGGACGGACAGACGGACAACTTTTGCGATGTCATAGGTATCCCTCCATTTACGTTTTGGGATCCCAAAAACGATCACCGAATAAGGATTAAAGTTAACTGCAGTCATTGCTTCTGGGATTAATATTATCTAAACAGAGATGAGGTTAAGCCAAATTAGAGATGATCTTAGCTCAGTAGAGACGAGATTAATCCCAGTAGTAAATACTGCAAGATTTTTTTTTACAGTGTATATGTCAGTAGTAGAAAGTTTTTACGATGTCTATACAAGTGTTGATTGCGAGACAATTGGGGACTATCAGAAACTATAGTGCACTTGGATCACTGAACTGGAATAAGGCTAATTACTGACAAACTGATTTGTCGGTGATTCTTGAAGCATAATGTCTACCGAGGTCTACATGATTGCCTTTTATATTAGCAGACTACCGGTTATGCATTAAAGCTCAAACCGGGTTTTTCTGTGGGTAGCCAACGACCGTCGGTTCTTTGTACTAAATGATAAGCAACAGGTAATTCCAGGGTAGTTGTTTCACGTCTTTTTTTGCCTAAGAACGCAATTCCGGGCCTTGAGTCGGTAAGCATCATCCGAATTAGTTGTCTTGCTGCCTCGGAGATGCTCGCTCCTTTTCTTGTAAGTCATTTTATTTTTGTTTATGCTTCTGAGTTCCGACGATATTTTTTAGGATGAACTAATAACTGATAGCTTGTTTCTTTTTGATGAACCTGCGTAGCTTTCGTATTTTGTTTTCCTAATTTTTTCCTTTTCGGGGTACGGCTCCTCCCCCACTCAACAAGTAGAACACTCAAGAAGGTTTCGTTATAACAGATTCTAAGAATTGTCATTTTTCTTGAACATTGGTACCCCTCTTTCGGAAGGCTCGTGCCCAAAAAATCTGTTACCGAGGATACTCTTATAATATTCTTATGAGGATGGCTCTCATTAAACTTGACATTCCTAAATTAACTGAACATAGAAATAATGTTGAAGCTAAGAGTCAGCTTCCTGATCCAACGATCTTGGGGGGGGGGGGGGTGGAGGGCGGGCGAATCTGGAAAATTGAGTAGTGCGTACCTTTTGAACGGGTGATCGGATTGGAATGAATCTTGACAACTGAATAAAGGACATATCTGTGATGTCCCCAGGGGTGGCCCGAAGCACTCAGGCCAGGGGGGGTGAGACCCCTCATTTCAACGACTCGTGGATCGTAATATACGACTCGCAGGTACCAACAAAAATGAACTGTTGCGACTATGCGGCAATGGCGCACATTCCCCACCAACAAATAATACAGCCGGTGTAAAACTAGCTGCAATGCATCAGCTGAAATTATTCTTGTAATCAAAATTTGTGTATACATGTACCTTCATAGCCTCAGCTTTACATTTCAACTTTCGCATAAGAGGAAAGCTTTCAACGCCTGTACCCGGGACAAATTTTTTTTTAATCTGCCTTTGTCTTGAAAGAGTCTAGCCAGCCTTTAATGTGTTTCAAATCTAAAAAGTTCCACGCCTAATCGCCAAATAAATGTCACACCGTTCCTCTAAGTAGAGAATACTATGAAATGTGCCACAGGCGAAATTTTGTGAAACACCGAGGAGGAGACCGTCTTTTTGCAATCCCATTGAAAAGGAAAAAACAGCTTTGAAATAACAAATCTGACCGTCGAAAAAAGTGACAAAATAGTGGCCACAGAAAACAAAGTAGATTTGTTCCGTATTAAAGCAAAAAAAGTAATTCCTGAAAAAAATCCTGATTTATGGACGTAAGTCGAGGAGCAGAGCCTCATTTTGCGATCCCGATGAAAAAATTAAGAATAGCTATGAAATCACGCCTCTGTCTATCGAAAAAGTGACAAGATAAAGCCCATAGAAAAGAAAGTAAATTTGCTCCAAACTAATAGTAAAAAAAGTAATTTTCACGTTCAGAACACACTTCCTCAGAAACAAAAAGGAGGAAAACAGATTTGCCAGTGCGTTAATAAAAAAATCCGGATTTACGGACGTAACGAACTTTTGGTCTTGGCCTGACAGGAGTCAACAGATATAGAAAAAGTCGCCAGGTTCGCCGACGAGACTTGAGTTGCGTTTTTTTCTGGGTGATTTGATGTACTTTTGTTTCATAATGAAAGTACCGTGTACCGTTTTATCTGTCACTCTACACACTGTACTTTCATGCCGAAAACTAAAGCAGGTAAAGCTACAGTGAGCTACATATAAAGAATTGCAACTTAAAACTGGTTTGCAGAATTTGATTCTACGCGACAGAAGATGCTATATACACAGCAAATGAAGACGAGAAGTTCACTTTTAGAATATCTTAAACATAAAAGAGATCATTTTCGAGTTGTATGAGTGTCCTGAATTTTACGAAGTCTTTTCAGATGTGCTTTAACACTAGCATACAGGGGCGTCACGTAGGGGGGGGGGGGTCGCAACCCCCCTCCTCCGATGTTGTCGGCTAGCCGGTAAAAAATATAGTTTTTGCGATTTTTCGTAAAAATAATCGATTTTTTGGGGGGAAACAGTCAATTTTTCTTAAAAACGGTCGGTTTTCTTTAAATCAGTCGATTTTTCCGCAAAAAAAGACAGAAAAATTACCAGCCAGTCGGTAAATACCTTGCTCCTCCCGTATTTGATAGTGCTATGATTCGCAGTCAGCAGTGAAACATACAATTCGCAGTCAGCTTTGGCTGAAGGAATATTTTTGCTCCTCTCCCCCCCAAAAAAAAACATTTTGATAGTAACGCCTCTGCTAGCATAGAGGCCAAAAATGTACCTCCCGACTAGAATGAGCTATTCCAGCGTCTGCGGAACCCCTCCTGTCCTGTGAAACGAATTTCGGGTGTATATTAAAATCCTCCTTGTCCTTTTCAAGCGTTGTTCCTACCTGAACCTCTCTTTTTAATCAAAATTTTTCGATTTGTTCTAGCACACTTCTTTCGCGGGTCTCCTGTCACTTGATTTCTAATGGCTTTTCCATTCTGTTTAAAAATTTTATTCCTTCTTTTTTCAATTATAGCCAAAAATGACCAAAAATCAATGCACATAACCTTGTCTCTCGCTTTTGGTCTATAAGGTATTTCAGTGTTACCAGTCAGACTTCACTTTAACAACCCTATGCTATTGTAATTTTGACAGGCTAAAATCTGAAAGACCGAAGTTAGGCAGATCCAAGTCCCATGGGAGTAGAACAGGTAGCCGCATTGCTGCCCCCATGAATCATGTCTGCGATCTATCGGGTTACAAAACCTGGTTTATACGACTTCTTCGGGGACTGGCTTACGATTGAAGCTGTGCAGAGACAAAATTTAAAAAAAAATTTAAACGACTCGTATTATTTTTTATGAACATGAATGCCCGGGACCTCGGCGAGGCCAAAATAAACGACTGATACAACTTAGCAAAAGGTCAAAATAAACGACTGATACGACTTAACAGAAGGCAGGGGGGGTGAGTCACCCCCCCCCCTCACCCCCCCTTCGGGCCACCCCTGGATGTCCCTTTTTCAAGCCCAGACCGGATTCGGTAGCTATGGGGGAGTTGGGGGGGGGGAGGAGACCAGAAATCTCGATTCGAGAAACGATTAGAATTAAGGGATCGGAGTGAAACTTTTCTGGGAAGAACAAGCATCTGCCCCAGACACATCGTTTACGCAATTGGACTGGATCCAGACCCTTGGAGGGGGGGGGGGGGTAAAGGGGAGATTCCTGGAATTCTGGTATTGTCACTTTTGGGGATTTTCGTGACGAAACTTAGGAGGCATATCAGGGACCCGACCAAACTAACTTGGAAACAATCAGTTTCTCGATCCGACCATCTGGGGGGGGGGGGGAATCTGGAAAATTGAGTAGTGTGTAACTTTCGAAAGGGTGATTAGGGATTGGAATGGAACTTGATAAATGAATCAAGGACATATCTTTGATGTCCCATTTGAAGTCCGGCACGTACTCACTAGCTATGGGGGAGTTGGGGGGGGGGGGGGGGGGAGACCGGAGATCTCGAGAAATGGTTAGAATGGAGGGAGCGGAGTGAAACTGGCCGGGAAGAACAAACTTCTGTCCCAGATAAATCGGTTACACAATTGGACTGGATCCGGGCCCTTTGGGGGTAGGGACTCGGAGACTTGGAAGGCATATCAGGGATCCAATCAAACTGACTTGTAAATAAGAATTTACTCGATCCGATAGTCGCGGGGGAGTGGAAGGAGGGGGAATCTGGAATATTGAGCTATGCATAACTTTGGAATGGGTGATCGGATTTGAGTAAAATAATAATTTAACAGAGGACATGCCTCTGGTGATCCTTTTGATACCCGGACCGGATTCGATAACAGTTGGGTGTGGGGGGGGGGGGGGGAAAGTACGTGACAGGCTGATACTGGAGAGATTGGGATAGAACTTTGTGGGAATAACAAACAGATGCTCTGGACAAATCTTTTTCCGTACTGGGTTGGCTCCGGCGACTGTTGGGGGTCCGGAATCCCGGTGATCACGAGTTAAGGCACTTCCAAATGTGCTAGGACGATGCAATTTGGCTGGAATATTAGACATTCGACAAGATTGGCTTAGAAATCGCCCCTTTCCAAATCCAAATATTCCTTAAAGTCCAATCCCTGATCCCTGTGAGCCCGGGTTGTCGACAAAACGTCCCCATTCGAAACGTCCCCTGGAGAACGTCCCCGTGACAAAACGTTCCCACGAAAAAATGTCCCCTTGGCGAAACGTCCCCGATCGAAACGTCCCCTGGCGAAACGTCCCCATGGCGAAATGTCCCCGGCTATAGATTTTTTTTTTCGCTGAGGGATAGCTCGGCCTATGAGATTACTGATTGCGTCATCAGTTCAGACACACAATTTTCTTGGAATATAAACTTTTGAAAACCACGATGGGTTGACTACTTCAGCATTTAACTGATAGTCAAGAAACAAACCAAAGTGTTGCTCCCACTATAGCCATTTCTTAAAGAAAGCGCAAAGATGTAGTAGTTTGTAAGTTTTCGTTTTATCTTTAATTTAATTGGTTTATGTGTGTGTTAGTTTACGCCGCGATATAACTCACTGATCTCGCTTTTGTTGGAGATTTAATTTGGTGATACTCATTATCAAAGGATTTTATCAAAGGAACAAACCCGTCCAACCTAGATTTACTATGTCTCTCTACCTTACTAATCGTTCGATCCTCTTTCCTTTCCTCGCTTCCAATGTGATTTTTATCTAGCATGACGGCACTACGCTTATTTTTATATCTTCCTTGCTGGACTCTCTTTGAGCCACAGCGTCCCCTTTCTCTGAGGAGCTTACTGGTGCTCCTCAGACTGCGCATGTTGCTTGAAACAACCTAGAACTGATCAGTTACGAGTCAATTGCAAGGCATATTAAACTACATATCCTAACTGAAAACAATACATTTACCAAGCAACCGGTCCTATGTCCGATCTTTCCTGTTTATAATATATGTGCCCACATCTGTAAAGCACACTGTGAAGTTGTTTTACCTCGATCATGCACCTTAAGATCGAGGCGAACTTAAAAATCTATGCTTTGGGACGTTTTTGCCGTGGGGACGTTTTGTCATGGGGACGTTTTGACACGGGGAAGTTTTGTCATGGGGACGTTTTGTCACGGGGACGTTTTGATACGGGGACGTTTTGATACGGGGACGTTTTGTCACGGGGACGTTTCGCCAGGGGACGTTTGGCCAGGGGACGTTTTGCCATGGGGACGTTTCGTCGGCAAGCCGTGAGCCCATATTCATTTTTGCCTTAAGGGTTTTGCTCACAAACGAAGCTCTAGCTCCCTTAAAGTGCGCATTTTAACTGCAAAGTCGGAAAGTACTTTTTATCAAATGATTCATCTCAACTTATGACAGCGGATTCAGCAGCTATGGAGGAGTTGGGAGGGGGTGATCCGAAGTCTCAAGAAACGGTTAGAGGATCGGAGTTAAACTTGCTGGGAAGAACAAGCATTTATTCTAGATAAAGCGTGTGTACGATTGGACTAGATCCAGATACATGGGGGTGGGGTGGGGGGTGGAGGGGGGCCTTCCAGAAATCCTGTGATAGCGTTTTTCAAGACGAAACTTGGCAAGCATTTCAGGGACCCGATCAATCTTACAGAGCCCTTACATACTACAAACAGTTGCAAGTGCCATATGAGCTTACAGCTCTTGTTGGTTATATAGCGTATTCGGAAGACTTCGGAAGACCAGCTCACCACTTTAGATGGAAGAAGAACCACTCTTTGCCTGCGCTTTGGTACAAGAACCTTTTCAGTCCCGTGACTGTTCAATACCCTCTCTGAAAGATCCCCACCCTGGTCTTGGTCCAGAAAGTAAAAAATCCCCAAAATTAATAATTAATAAATAATCAATAATTAAACCAACAAATGAAAGGTTCGCTAATGTTGAGCTGCGTAATAGTCACTTATTTTCTTGTGTCTTAATCCTTTATTATCAATTTTGTCTATGACAAGTTATCGACGTTTGAAAAATTTTTTTTTACATATTTAGGCTAAGCTTGTCTGTTTATGTTGACGACAAAGACAAGCTTGGCGTCTACACTTGGAAAGTGGATCGACTAAAAACGGTAACGGAACGGAACGACACGGTGCAGGAGGAACGCATACAAAAACAGGAACAACGTACTAAAATCGAGAATGCAGCACCAGGATGAACATTACTAAAAGGGGGAACACTGCACCATTCTTCGTTCTTTTAGTAGTTTTCTTGGGAACGAGATTCTGATCATTCCGATGCACGCAGGGGGAACAGGTAATAAAATCGGAAATGTCCGCCCCATGGCCTTTAGTAGTGGGTTCCATTCTCCATCTCCTAGTGCTAAGAACAGGGGTCCTGCATTCTCGTCTTTAGTACTTGGTTCTCATGAAAAAGGAACCAAGTGCCAAAGAACAGGAGCTCTGCCCCTCGTGCGAATGTGCACGGGAAAGATCTGGAACTCGTACCCAAGCAAACTACTCAAAAAGGAAGGACGGTGCAGCGTTCCCCTATTAGTAGTGTTCCTTGTGGTGCAGTGTTCCAGATTTTAGTACGTTGCTCCCGTTTTTAGTGCGCATTCCCGTTTTTAGTACGCGTTCCCGTTTTTAGTACGCGTTCCTCCTGCCCCGTGTGGTTCCGTTCCGTTCCCGTTTTTAGTCGATCCCCTTGGAAAGTAACTCTTCGATTAAGCTCATTTATTCATCTAGTTAATTAATTCGTTTATTTACTTATGAGCCCCTCAAATACAAAAGAATAAAGGGTCGAAAGTACTGAAAGATTGCTTAAAAATATAACGAAATCAGACATAAATTTTATGCTGCCCACAGACGGCACTTTCCTCATGATCTTGAAAACTCTCCTAGTTTTGCGTATAGAATTAACAATGGTGCGGTAAATTCTGGCAGGAATGAAAGTCCACGAGCGCCCGAGCTTAATCGTTTGCAGCATGAATTTGCATCTAAATAAAGCTTACTCGAAGGATAAAGGTACTGTATTTTCCTTTTAGAACGACTTTTTGGGATCCCAAAACGTAAGTGGAGGGATACCTATGACATCGCAAAAGTTGTCCGTCCGTCCGTCTGTCCGTCCGTCTGTAAGCACGATAACTCTCGAAGGGAATGAGATATTTTGATGAAACTTGGTGTGAGGGTTCGTTGGGTCGTCGGACCAGTCAAGTTCGTAGATGGGCTTTGTAGTTCTACATTTAGGGGTGGGGGAGGGTATTCAAATTAAGGGACAAACAAAATATTTTGAAACAGCTAATGTGATAATCGATTATGAGGTAAGAAGACATGCTGAACACGATGGTGAAAATCATTTTGTCATCTGACAAGTAGTTCGCCCGGAATCCGGCCAAAACCGGAAAGTTTGTTGAAAGTAAAAGTTTTATTTGAAGTTGATTAGATATTCGATTTAGGGGTAGGAAGACATGCTGAAGACGATGGTGAAAACTATTTTCTCGACGGACAAGTATTTCGCCCGGAATCCGGCCCAAACCGGAAAGTTTGTTGAAAGTAAAAGTTTTATTTGAAGTTGATTAAATGTTCGATTTAGAGGTAGGAAGACATGCTGAAGACGATGGTGAAAACTATTTTCTCGACGGACAAGTATTTCGACCGGAATCCGGCCCAAACCGGAAAGTTTGTCAAAATTAAAAGTTTTATTTGGAGTTGATTAGATGTTCGATTTAGGGCAAGAAGACATGCTGAACACTTATGTGAAAACAAGTTTCTACCCGGACATGTAGTTCGTCCGGAATCCGGCCAAAACCGGAAAACTGTTGGAAGTCAAAGTTTTATTTCTAGTTGATTAGATAAGCGATTTAGGGGTAAGAAGAGATGCTGAGTCCCTGTATGACAATCGTATTTTACCCGGACATATAGTTCGACCGGAATTCGGCTGGAATCGGAAAATTTGTTATAAGCTAAATTTCTATTTGAAGTTGATTAGATGTTCATTACTGGGGAAAGAAGATACCCTGATTTCGTCTTTGAGCTTTCTTTTTTCGCTGGACAAGTAGTTCTGGAGTTCGGCCGGAACCGGGAAATTGGCAGAAGTGGCAGGAAGTTTTCGTCAAAACAGATATGACTTATAGGGGTAAACACACATGCTGAATCCAAATCTGAACTTGGTTTTCTCAGGTGATTAGCTATTTGGCCTTAATCTGTTTCTGAATTTCAATTGTAAAAATGTTCAAGGAGTCTGGCGAAGACTGGATCTGGCTAAGACAAGACCCAGTTGTCTGGATCAGATATTGAATTTTTGGGATCCCATCGAAACCTTTGGTTTTGTTTCTCAGGATCTTTGGGGGTCGGCGGGCTACCCGAGGTCACCAGACTGTATTTATTGATGATGAAAGCCGTGTATTTTTGGTACCAAAACCTTCAGGCAAGTTCAGGTTGATTGCGGATTTGTCAGTTTTGAACGAGAGAATTTTGAAAGTGCCATTTCGGTTTGTAACCTTCCGGCAGATCGCTGTTAATGACTCGGAATTGGTGGACGGTGACGCAAACTTGCTCTGTAAAAATTTTCACCGAGTAAGGATTAAAGTTAACTGTAGTAGCTGCTACTGGGATTAATCTAATCTCTACTGGGACAAGATTGAATTAGAGATAATCGTATCTCATCTTATCTCAGTGGAGACAAGATAAATCCTTGTAGCAAATACTGCAAAACATTTTTTTACCGTGTGGATAGCATGACAAATTGTGTTTTTGTTTGTTTTATCAGCATTGTCCGTTTGCACTAAGCTATGTCATTTGCTACTTATAAATGGATCTGCCGTTAGCAGACTGTTCACGATGCTGCGACATTGTAGTACTAAACTTTTTTGTATTTATTTCAAAATTACTTCTGATTTCTTTGTGACGGTAACAGAACTCGTATAATCTTTTTTTTATGTCATTACTACCCAATCCCAAGACATGGGAATGTGAACTGCTTAGACAAGCTTGCCTCCGGTGGGATTACTGGTTCTGAATTTAATTCGCTTTTGTTTGGCGATTGAATTGGTCTTATTCAGCGCTCGAAGTGGAATGCTATCTCTTAAAGCACAGTGGACACTTCTAATGCTTTATTTTGTATTAAATGCTTCACAAATAAACATTTCCGACTTCCTTTAGAAGGCGCTACGAAAATTGGCCGTTTTCTTGTTCTGCCTTGTCTTTACCTTTCTGGCATTTCGGCGATCCAAATCTTAGGAGCTGGGATATCGTGGCAGGAAATTCAAAAACTCCCAGCAACGCTTGATAGAAAAGAATATATTTGAGATGTCACCAATAAATCAAGCCGCAGAGGCAGTTTACCTGATGGTTCTAGTGTGTCATCAGAAGTTCCATGTTTTAAGTGCCTATTTAAAGCTTTTCTTTGTGGAATAGTGTTGTGAAGCTTGATTAACTTGCTTTATAAAAAGTACCAGAATATTCAGTAAGTTTATAAGAAATACCATAGCTACAAAAATCATTCAAAAATAAATCGCCTATTCAAATCTGAATTAGACAAGCTGATTTATGCATAAAATAAAGATCTACTAAGTGTTATAAAAAACATCACTTTTATCTTTGTCCAAGCTAGTAAATTGAGCATGTACTGGCCCAAAAAATTACGCTTTGAAATATCACTGAGAGGAAACTGTTGAAAAAGCTGCTGAGCTAGGGTGTAAGCATTGTTCCTAGGTTGTTACAGAGTGGGATTGGGGTAGTTTGATGTGCCCATTGAACTTTAAGCATTGTCGAAATCAGTGTTGGAAGGTATATTACGGCGTATAAGGCTTATTACAGATTCCTCTTGTCCTCGGGGCGCGCTGTAATAAAGCCAATAAGGAAAATGGAGCTCGGCTCTATTCCCCTTGATGCAGAGCCAATCATATTGCTTGGTTGGGTCCTCCAGCGGGCCGAGGCAAGGAGCAGCGCCGTCAGTGTTGCCACGGGAAGCACTAAAGTTCTACTTTGTTGGAAGCTGAAGAAACAACTTTTCTTCAAAAGAACACGTTTTGTTCTGTTACGACTGCGTACTGCTAGTCCGAGGACCAATGCTGTCCATCCGTAAACTTAATAGCTTTTTACAATATATTGGGCGTCAAATTGTACTGGTGTATTTTACTAGTACCAGGGACCCATACATTTCCTGTAATGACTCGCCATTCAGGGGGCTTGTCACTTCCTATGCTTCTATGTTGCTATGTTGCCCGAGCCTCACCTAGTTTTCAAAAGTTCTGCTTGGGTCGAATCGGTGTTCTTGCTCAGATAGACAAAATTGCCAGCATGCCACCAGGTACCTAAGCTAGGATAAAAGATCCACGATACTCTTCCATTATACAGAAATATTCTTAGTTCAGCACAACAGCTGCGAAAAATTTTGTCTATCTGGATAGTCGGGTATTTTATCCCCGTGGATATTTCTCGAACTATCTGACGCTCGGTCAAGAGCGCATCAGAAATCTCATATTGACAAGCCCCCTGAATGGCCTGTCATTACAGGAAATTTATGGGTCCCTGCTAGTACTAAGAACACTTTTTCTGATCTTTAGAAACTCCAAAAACTGTATCAGCGTGGCATCACCGAACGCTGCATTCATAAGAAATTCTCGGGTTCCTCATTTGAACAGGCGTGTGTAGTAAAACGTAAACATAGCGTATAGCCCTATTCGCCTTATTACACCTATTTGGACAATGCTTTAGTCCCCGTTGTTAGTTGTGTTTTTGATCGAAGTTTTATTCGCCGTTGGCTTAGCCGGTTGCTTACTTTCCGATTTCGAACGCCGTCGAAGTTCATCGTTTTCTTAAAGCGTACTCTCGCCGTTCCCCGCGGACTCCACTTGAGGAGTCACGCGTTTTTGTTTGTCCCGGGGACTCAGTCCCCGTATTGTCGCGAGTCCCCACGGACGGGGAATGCTCTGATTATCATCACCATCATCAAAAAGGACTCCCTTTCAGATTCGGAGGGGAATCCATTTTTGCTGGTGTTGGTGCAATGTAAAATTAAAATAATTAGAATAAACAAAACCAAAAATAAATGGGCTCCAGACTAATTTCGTGAACTGCATATTTATTTTTCGAACAAAATCCATGTTGGAAGCATTCCCCGTGATCTCCCTGACGCATTCCCTCTCGAACTATCTGACGCTCGGTCAAGAGCGCATCAGAAATCTCATATTGACAAGCCCCCTGAATGGCCTGTCATTACAGGAAATTTATGGGTCCCTGCTAGTACTAAGAACACTTTTTCTGATCTTTAGAAACTCCAAGAACTGTATCAGCGTGGCATCACCGAACGCTGCATTCATAAGAAATTCTCGGGTTCCTCATTTGAACAGGCGTGTGTAGTAAAACGTAAACATAGCGTATAGCCCTATTCGCCTTATTACACCTATTTGGACAATGCTTTAGTCCCCGTTGTTAGTTGTGTTTTTGATCGAAGTTTTATTCGCCGTTGGCTTAGCCGGTTGCTTATTTTCCGATTTCGAACGCCGTCGAACTTCATCGTTTTCTTAATTAGTGTTTATACGACACCGGCGATCCATGTCCGGTCGACGTTTCTTTGACGATTCAAGCAAACTTCGAACTTGCTAGCTCTCGAAGTTTGACTGTGATCGGCGACTAAAAATTGAATTTAAATAGAGAGTTTTATTAATTTAGCTTCGATAGAAGAATTTTAGCTTCGATAAAAAGCGCCACTATTGTCTCATAATCAACATTTGTGTAGATATAGGGTTCGTTCCAGCTCGGCCCAAAAGTTACTAAATAGTTACTTTTCAGTCATTTCACTGTTTCAGCTTGTCAAAAAGTTACGGGGAGCACAAGAAAGAGCGTTACTTCGAAGTAACTTTTTGTAAAGATAGTACCCGACCGTCTTTAGCACTTCCACTTTCCAAGAGCCGTCTCAAGAGGTGAACTCGGGGCAGCAAAGTGAGACAAGGTGTAATTAGTTGCGTTTTAGAGTGAAACGGCGAACGGTGACGCAGACGCAGTTCCCGGTCCGAGTTCGCCTGTCATGAACAAATTAACCGAACAAAATTGAAAGTCCTGGGAAGTGTGTTTGGAAATGGATGATTACAACTTGTATATTTCTTTTTTTATAACTACCCTTTGCTGACTTATTTAGGCGATTTTATGAATGATTTGCCGGGATGCTTATTTTCCGTTTTTATTCACCTGCGTCTTGAAACTACGAAGGCGTCAGGCAAACTGAGTGTAAAAACAGAAATTAAGCTTCAACGGCGAACTCATAGGAGAACTTACACAGGCGATCAAAAACGCAACCATTGCTAAAGTAAACAGGACATTATCGTGTGATTATTAGCTGTACTTGGCCTTTAGCTTCTCGTCAAATACGATTCGCGGATTAACCCCCCAATAAAAATTCTAGGTTTACCGGTCGGTCTGGTGACTTGATTGGGACTGTGACAGGAATGAAATTCAAATGTCTGTAATTCAGATGGCAACTTTCAACTATAATTTGTTAAATTTCAAATGAAACTTTAATAATAATATATATATTAAATTCATCAGAGTTATTTAGAGGCGAAAACTTTTCTGTTGGTTTGTATTATTATTATTGTCATTATTACTGTATATACTGTAGGAGAAGAAGCTAAAAAAATCGGATCCACAAGGTACTGGGTAACTCTCACTTTGTGCTACTGAGGCAAATGAAAAACCTTCATTAGCTGAGCAGCAGATTGCAGATTTTCTACTCATAAACCAATGTACCTTGACGTGTCTTGTCCGGTGTTAATAAGCTCGGCTTTCGACCTAAACGCAAAACTTTCAGTCAAATGTCCAATTAGTCTCCTACTTAAAGTTAACAATACATTCGTCAAAACCCTTAAATTTCAGTCTTTCGGTAAGACCAGAAGAGCAAACAAATTTGCATAATGCCTCAAGCGCTCGTAAATCCTTATCTTTACCAACTGTCGCAAGCTGTAGATGGGGCCAACTTTTTGTTATTCCAACTTACTAATGAACTGGCTCCATTAAGTACTGTGAACGTGTCCGAAGGCTTTTTGGTGCTGTAAATGCTGCAATAATGCTGCATTTTCTTTTCTTTTTTGTCCGAAAGCTGTTACCTTTTTTCCTTCTCTGACACTTCTAGAATACCCAAATTTAAGTCAAGAAGAAGAAGAAGAAAAATGAATTAGCTGTATAAAGCAGACGAAATGGATCAACTACTGACATCCAACCTTCTTATCTTTCCTTTCTTCGTTGGCCATGATCACCAGTTGTCTTAGAATTTGGAATGTTTGCCGAATTGTCAGTTG
This sequence comes from Branchinecta lynchi, assembly GCA_023053575.1. Classification (NCBI taxonomy): domain Eukaryota; kingdom Metazoa; phylum Arthropoda; class Branchiopoda; order Anostraca; family Branchinectidae; genus Branchinecta; species Branchinecta lynchi. The sequence goes on along the minus strand of JAKZAP010000014.1, from coordinate 20,061,997 downwards.
TCTTTTTGAATTTGTTATGTTTGCCGCCAAAAACACTAAGAGAATCGCCGTACTCCCAGTTTCTTCTTTAAAATTCAGCATAAGATGTAGCATTCTTGCTGAAGTTTCGATGAATTTGAAGCTGAATTAATGTTGCATTAATTGAGCGAAAAGTCGAGTCAGAAAGCGAAATGCTGCATAAAATCTACTCTGTCAGAAGTTTCATAACAGATTGTGCATAACACTTTCAAGAATAACACCCTTTCACTTAGAAATAAAGTGTTATCACCAATTTAGTTTATACTAGTTCGTGCCTAGATCTCCAACAACACCTTCAACAGGTAAACATACTACACTGTCAGAAGTTACATAACGACAACAGAAGGATGCGCAGTTTCAACAGATAACACTTTATCTGTTATTATCTGTTATGTTTCTTTCGGTCCCGTTAGTATTTTTACCAATTGAAGGTGTTGTTGGAGATCTAGTCTCAAAATAGTGTAAACTTAATTGGTCATAACACTTTATTTCTAAGTGAAAAGGTGTTATTCTTGAAAGTGTTATACGCTATCTGTTATGAAACTTCTGACAGTGTAAACATAATGCACATCTTTATGCCCTTCATAATTCCTTGCATCGTGTGCAGCCGAAAGGGAGATACACTACGGCTCATGAAATGACCCAATTATTTTCTTCAGATTCTCGCTCTTCTTGGCGCGACCCACTCCCAAGAATTCTTTTTCGGCGAACAAGATTTTTCGAACACGCCCCCGGCCGAGCCCCCTATCCTGCAGCAAACCTTCTGTCCCGGGACACGAGTTTTGTGCCTGCCATTGGTTCAGTGTACCTCTTATGCCGTCCTAGATGACGTTCAGAAAGTTGGCGAGTGCGTACTTCCAGATAATGAGCCAGGAGTCTGCTGTCCAGCAACTATCCTGGAAGACAGTAAGTATTGAATGGTTTTGGCTGCGGGTCGGAAAGAAAGCTGTGAGGGAGTACGTGCGGTTTGTGTACTAGGCCTAAGATTTTCGGAATTTTCCTGTTGGAGTGATTGTCGAGAACAAGAAATCAGACTCTGACTATCTACGTGTCAAAAACGCTGCATCTTTCGCTCATTTCCGAATGTCTTGTCCTTCGCGATACAGCTGGAAAAATATTGCAGAGTCAACACCTCTATGGCCAGAGGGCAGAGGCGTTACTAGCCAAAATGTTTTTTTTTGGGGGGTTGAGGCATTTACCGACTGGCTGGTAGTTTTTACCGACTTTTGTTGCAGAAAAACCGACTATTTTGACGAAAAATGGACCAATTTTCAGAAAAACCGACTGTTTTCATGAGAAAAAAAAATCAACTGTTTTGATGAAAAATCGCGGCGCTTCGCCGCGGGGCGAAAACGGGGAAACTCCGTTAGTGTGAGACAGCACAAGCGTATTAAATACCTACTGTCACATTCTGGCGTTTGAGTCTCACAAAAAGGACCGAACGAAGCATTCTGCTTGAGAACCATTGAAGAAGTCCCGAGTTTTCAATTAATCTAGCAGCCTTTTTCTACATTCAGTATTTAAATCCTCTGTCTGTTGGGAAACAATCAAACCAGCTGACAGAGAGTCGAACAAGTGAATTTTATGTTATTGGGTAAGCGACCCCGTTTGCAATACGTCAAAGGAAAATAGCTCTAAAAGTCACGACTATTATAGCAGCTTACGACAATGCACACGCTCAAAGAAACGATCGGAAGTGTCCGCTGTTATGTGGTGGGATCTCTCTTCGGTTCAAGTCTCGATGACTGCCACGAAAAACCAAAGGTCATGGAACGGCTTTGTCCGTCACCTACTTGTCCTGTACTTGTCCGTCACAATACTTAGGAAGATGGTCTCGCTAGTAGAAGCTGCAGACAGGGGCTTCGCTAGGGGCGGGGGGTTAACAGGGTTACCACCCCCCTCCCCCTCGAAGAAAGAAAAAAGCTAAAGTGGGCGCTCGCATTCAAAATAAAATAAGCTAAAGTGGGCGCTTGCATTCAAAATAAAATAAGCTAAAGTGCGCGCTCGCAGAGCGCTCAGTCAAAATAAATGAGCTAAGCTTGGCACTCGCAGAGCGCCCGGTCACACAAATTGAGCCAAACTGGGCCCTCACCCAGGAAAGCTAAATGGGGGGCTGGCAGTATGCCCAGAAAACTTCAGTAATGCTAGTTTAGGGTCACCAAGAAACTGAGCTGACATCGGCGGTTCCGGGGACTTAAAGAATTGTCTTCTCAGGTGTATGTTTCAAGCTTGCCAGATGGATATAAAGAAGCAGGCTATTTTAACATAAAATATTTTGAAGATAAGAATTTTCGTCCTGGGTGGGTAGAAAAAAAAATCTGCTTCGTAAGCAGTGAGAGAGGATGAGAGAGGATTATTGCAATACCTCCCTGGCTGCAGAACTTGCCCTACCTTCTGCTCCAGGGCACGATATATATATATATATATTTTATTCATAACCCGCCAAATACAATATAACGCGAAATAACACAATATAAATAACAGTATTAACACACACAAAATTTAGACATAATTACTAACTATATATGTCTAGCTTCCATTGGTTCGGTCGATAGTTTTTTTCAATCAATCAATCAATCAATTTTATTTAGAATCCTAATAGCACTAGGCTAACATGGGTCGGAAAAATAAACACTCACTACAATACAAGTAAGACGCAAACTAACAAACACTAAATAAAAAACGAACATAGATCATGAACAGTTAAAATGTTTAGTAAAATACGGAACGAATGAATTTAGGTATTAGTTCGGTGTAGGTCTTATCCAGTGCATGAGTGCATCCCTCCTAGTAACGTTCAGACTTGATTAAAGTTTGCATTGCTCATGGATGAAATACTCCTAGGTGTGGAGAATCGGGATTTCGAAAAGTGAAGAACCAGGCGGTTACACAGCATTCTATGATATAGTGGGATATTCTGAATACGGACTAGTTCATAAGAACACGACAAGTAGTGGTCTTTATATGATGGAGGTTGTAAACTCGTATTTTGGACTAGAACTGGGTAGTGTGAATGCTTGGCTTTAAACCATGTGTGCATGGGGCTTTAAGATTTAGGTCAGTCGCCGAGTATCTGTCTCAGGCTGTGAGTGTTAATGCAACCATCCAGTCTAGCTTTCTGGCGTTTGTTCAAATCTCATCATCTTTTCAGAGGAGTCGCCAAAAGGAGTCGGCGATGCCCTTCAGGTCGCTGTTAGACAGAAACCTTCGATTACCAACATCCCTGACGACCAGCTTACCCTGGTTACCAGAGAAGGACCCAAGCATATAACAGACCAGTTTGACCTCGAAACCAAACTCGTTAGAAAGTCCGGACAAACTCTTGTAAGTTGAATGATGAGCCTACGATGTTTTCAACCCTTGATGCCCAGGAACAATTTTTATAGATTAGAATACATTACCGAAAGAAAAGACCGAGGGCCATGGCAACAAAACTGTACAAATCTACTAAATTATAAAAATTACGAAAACTCCTCCTATTCTAAAAGTCTCATTCCATGCTCCATCACAAGCCTCAAGTAACGCCAAAGTTTGTTCATAGTAAGAAAACATTCATCCTTCATCATCCTTACCATCCATTCTTCATTGCATTCTCTCTCACCAAATACCTCCCTTATCCATTTATTCAATTCCACAAACTCACACACCAAATGGACTACTTATTCATCCTCATCACCGCACATAGGACAAAATTAGGACCATTCTCTCTTTTGCTTTGCTATAGTGCACTGGGTTTTGTGGCTGTTTCTACTTTTGCCAAAAGTCAACCAAAGACAAAACTGACTATTATATTAGTACAGTGCACTGGGTTTTGTGGTTTCTTTGACTTTTGCCTATCGCTTTCTTGTGTTTTCGGTTCTTCTGTTTTTCTCGGTTTTCCTAACGAGTGGTAATTTAACCACTTCAAAGACAGAACTTGCGACTGAAAAGTAGGGAGGTGGGAGAAAAATCCTTAGCGAGAATACAAAATCTGGGTAGGTTTATCTGTTGTGGTCACCAGCTAAAGCTAGTCTCAAGACAATCCTATAGGCTACGGATAATCCTGCAACATATGTATTTGCATGCCTTACATCTTACTATCCAGAGAGTTTTGCACCCGACTCGTTCACAACAACACCTAAGGCCTTTTTCCGCGACACAATTGTGGGCCACACACTTCTGGATGTTTGTCGCGGAAACGCGATTGTGTTCCACACAGTCGAGCCACGAGTTGAAACTCGCGGAACGCCGTTTTGTCTATTTTTTTGGCGGAAATTTCAAAAATCTGAAAGTAAAAATAAAATTCACGTAAAATCTCAATAAAAAGAACTCCAGGCTTATTTCCTTAACATTATGTGCAAAAGGGATCCTTAGTTTTAAGTCAATATGCCTGGAAAAGTAGTTAACTTTATTGTTTAGACACTATTTTGCTGCTTAATTTGAATTTCCCGCCAGAATCGAGCCGAAAAATCTACAATCACCTCGCTAGTTCTTTGTCGAATCTGAGCCACAAAGCGGGCCACAAAAATCTTGTCGGTCGCGGAAACACAGTTGTGGGCCGCACAAAACAACGCGGAAACACTCTTTTCGAGCCACAATCGACCCACAAACTGTTTGTGGGAGCACGGAAAAACGCCTTTAGATTACCTAAGTTAGCACATAAATGACCCCGACTCCAGCGAAGGGAGTCGGTAACTATCGCTAGTAGAGGGACTGGTTTAACCTTGAATTGGATTTCTTACAAGCTTTCACCTGAATCTGTAAACGATTCACATGGAAGGAGTCGGGGGCAAGTCGCTTGGGGCAGAAAATCTGTTTGTTAAAGGACCTGTCTTACGTACAATACTAATGCAACCCATTTTCACAATTACTCCATATATTTCTAAGCCCAGAGACCCCAATTTCGCACGGTACTTTCTAACCTCTCTAACAAAACCACGCTGATTTTCTCACTTGCCGTATTTTGCTACCTACGATGTGTACCACGCAGTCGACGGTTTCCTGCAAGAAGTTTTTCCATCGGAAAAAAACCGTTATTTAAATCGTTTCACTGTTTTCACTACATGTCTACAGGTCTCGGAAAAGCGTGGGCTATTTGTTGAAAGCACATCCTAGTTTGAAAGTATTCAAATATTTTAAAATACTGTGAACTGAAGAGTAAATAGTGGGAGGGGTGCTTTAAGCTCAGAAAAAAAAGAGGGAGACGTGTTTTGATTCGTGTTTGCGTTCCAATGCCCAGCAATACTCTATATGACTAAGTCCAAAACACGCCAGCGATCCTCAGGAAGAAGGAATAAGCGTCTCCATAACGATTCAAATCCTATGTCAACCAATCACGGCAATCTTTGGGAGCAGCTGCGATACCGCTTTTGCCTTTCTTCCGCTAGTTACCCGGAGAGGCCGGAGATTTTGCATCGGCAAGGAGAGATAGTCATCAAAGGTATACACAATGGATTATGGTCAGCGGTATCTACGTAAACTCCAGAAGGTCCAGATAATGAGGGTCCGTGCCGTCAGTTCGGACATTCATGTTAATTACACGCACATTAGAATTAAGCAGACAGAAGACGGAATCGAAATTGCTGGCTCGGTAAATGATATTCTCGCCTTTATTTTCGTTTGGTTCAGTTCTTAGATGTGTATAACACGTTTAGATGTGATAAATGGTCTTTCAAAATCAGATTGGTGGACTACCTCCCATCTGAAGCTGTTCTGATTGATTCCACCAACGCCTTAAAAAATTCCCTGGAAAAGCTTACGACGAAAAGGGTTTTAGACCTACACTACACTGCAGAGGCCAATGGTCTATTTTTTGCATTATATTATTACTATATTATTATCAGATAGTTATCGTATTTTCCAGTCCGGTGGCTTTGGAACTTTCTCTCCGAACGTCCAACAACAAACGCCATCTTTTGGGCATTTTGCATTTTTCGGTGGCGACAAAGAAGTTCAAGATTTGGCGTACCAAGCAGTCAGTGTGGCACACGTAACAAAGCAGTTGCAGATAAAGTAAGCTTGCATCTCCCAGTCATTCTTCCTTCCTCCCCCCGCCCCGTCAAGCGTTTGCAACTATTAGTGGTAGTGACCTTGGATGAGGCCAACGCAAAACCTGCTGGCTTTGTGGTGACGCAGGTTTGTTTTTCGTCACGCGATAACTTACGGTAATCTGTATTTGCAAAACGGTTGGGATGCTAATTGTCCATATTCCTGTTCAGCGCTTCCAAGCGGACTATTTTCTGTTAATCCTCCCATGCCCCACGGTCATCACTTGGATCCAGTGTTTCCACTTCGAGGGATTTATCCCTTTTTGAGGGATTTCCAGGCCTTCCTCGGGATTTTTTTTTCTAAAGAGGGATAAGGGATTTTTCAGGGATAATTGAGATATTTTGGGATTTTTAATATAAAAATGGAGATTTTTTGGATTTTTTAGTTTCAAGTTAAAAATCTGTAAACTTCACAATAACTGTAGGGGCACTTATGTAGCATGTTTTGTTCGCTTGTCTCCTCATTCTACTATAATTTTTTTTGGCCTAGATATTTGGCAAACGTGTCGAAGTTTTTATGGCACTTGCCTTCCGGCCAAGTGCCATATACCGATCACTTTTCCGTCAGTCTGTCGGTCGGTTAGTCCGGTGTTTTCGAGTTAGGGTACCTCCAGATATGCTAGGACGATGAAACTTGGCGGGCATATTAGGGACCCGACCAAACTAAGTTGGAAATAGTCACTTGCCCGATCCGACCATCGTGGGGGGAGGGAGGGGAGCCGGAATCCAGAATTAAGTGCATGCATAACTTTGGAATGGGTTATCGGATGAAAGTTGATATTTGGTGAGACGTCATGTCTCAGATGTTCCAGTTCAAGGCCGGACCGAATCCGATGAATGTGGGGGGGGGGGGCGCAGGGGGGGGGACCGGAAATCATATGACAAGCTTAAAGTGGAGGGATCGGGATGAAACTTGGTGAGAGGAACAAGCACAAGCCCTAGGTACATCATTGGCTGACGCGGACGGGATTCGTGCACTGTGGTGGGAGTTGCAGGGGGAGGGGCCGGAATTACGGTCATACGGAGTTAAATTACTTTTAGGTGGGCTGGGACAGCTTAGTGAAACTTGGTAAGCGTACCAGGGACCCGACCAAACTAACTTGGAAATAGTCACTTCCCCGATCCGACCACCGTGGGGGGAGTGGAGGGAAGGGGAATGCAGAATCTAGAGGTACGTATAACTTTGGAACGGGTGATCAGATCTTAATGAAACTTGATATTTGGAAAGACCTCGTGTCTCGGATGTCCCATGTGAAGTCCGAACCGGATCCAATCATTGTGGGGGGGGGGAGTCAGGGGGGAGCCGTAAATCTTGTGACACGCTAAGAGTGGAGCGATTGGGATGAAACTTGGTGGGAAGAACAAGCACAAGCCCTAGATTCATCAGTGACAGAACTGGATCGGGTTCGAGCACTGTGGGGGGAGGAAGGGGGGTTCCGGAATTCAAGTGATCACCAGTTAAAGTACTTCCAGATGTGCTAGGACCATGAAACTTGAACATTAGAGACTTGACATGATTATAATATTTTTGCCTCATGGGTTTTGCTTAGAACTGAGTTTCTTAAAGTACAAATGATACTTTTGATTAAAATATACATTTCATTCTTCCGATGAGCTCATCATCATTTTTGCTTCAAGAGTTTTGATTACAGATGAATTTCTAGCGCCCCTAAAGTGCGCATCAGCACAGCCAAATGTCTTACCAAACGATACGTTCTCGTGATTTCCAAGGACCCATTATCTCAAGGGTTTTGCTTACAAATAATTACAACAAACCCACGAACTGAAGAATTCCTACTTTCATCCTCTGACCCAGCCTTGCAAGTGCGATATGAACTTGCAGCTCTTGTCTTGTTTTTTCTTACTCTCGATGTTTTGAGCTTGCCCGCGTTACTTAAGTTACAAACAGTGAATTTCGCCCGTAAACCACCTGGTTCTAGTAATTTAATTATACGAAGAGATGTTCTTGTCGTAGGCTACGTTACGAGACAATCGTATGTTCAGAGATCGTTAGTGACAGTCGTATGTTTGGATCTTGCCAAATAGTGAATTTCACCCTGTGAAATTTTTCAGAAAAAACGGCGGATTTGAAAATTTTCGCATGCGGCGCTCAGTTTTAAATTCTCTTGTGTGCAGTCGTCCAAAGCTAACTGAAGCTGGGTTTTAACCAGCGAATGCTGAAATGAGGGCGTGCTTGGTTTTGATGTTTATATTTCTTGAAATTTGTAGAATTGTATGTCTATTGTTTATAGCCGGTAGCCATAATAGCCGGGCATTATACAGACACATATTTCAAGTTGCCCCCCCCCCCCCTCCCCCCGCTCCTGATACAAACACAGGTGGTCGTAATTATCGGATATTGCAGACGCAGGAGAGGGATTTATCAAGGGATTATTCTTCGAAGAAAAAGGGATTTTTAGGGATTTTTCTACCTGAATTTGGGATTTTTCAAAAACAAAAGTGGAAACACTGCTTGGATCAGACGTAAAATAGATCCACAGGTAAGTAAGTGGAAAACCTGTCATCTGTGTTCCAGGTAATGGAGGTTTTACATATGTTTCAGCAGCAGAAAGTGAAAGTGACCCACTACCCTATGGATTCGACTTTTTACTATGTCTAACCAATACTTGTGTAGGAATATGGCCAATTACCTACAAACCAGAGCTACAAACACAGGTATGGGCATGAACAAATTCTCAAAGAAGACCTCGAACCCATCGGAGATTTCCGCCGCTATTTTGTGCTCTACGAAACTCTATTTTGTCAAACTTCATCAAGTTTGTCAATTCTGGCTTCTGACATCAGGGTTGAGGGAATCGACTAAAACCAGGAAGGGAAGGGAACTCGAGAAAAGCAGGAAGGCATATTAAAACCAGGAACTAGGAAGGGCATACTAAAACGAGGAAGGATGTGTCCCCAGACTTCAAGGCTCTGGAAAATTGGAAAGCTGCACCGTTCCCTTTCTCTGTTTAGTATTCTTTGAGGGGTCGGCAACTTCCCTTCCTCGTTTTAATATCCTGCCATCATTGAGACTGAAGAACCAAGATACAATTATGAGAAAACAAAATGGGATATTTTTAGTGCTATTTTATTACGTGGAATTGATGACATTTATTTACTACCTATGTCCTCAGTGGAGGAAATTGATTGCGCTGTTAATGAAATTAAGAGTTTAATTAAAAAAGAAACTAAGGAATGGATCCCTCTTAAAAATAGTCACAAACAAAGCAAATGTGCCAGGTGGTAGAATCAAGAATTGACAGATTTATGAAAAAAGTACAAACATGCTCGAAGGGTCTATAAGAGACTTGGTACCGTTGAAAGCGAGCAAATGAAGAATCAAACACATCTAGCTTATAAAACGAAAATTTTGACAGCAAAAAAGGAAGATTGGAAAAATTTGTGTGAAGAAAAAGCTAGTTTGGAACCTTGGAACACTATAAATAGAATCTGTAAATCAAAACCCGATGAAAAATTTGTGGCCTACGTATTAGGATGGTAGTAGCACGAAAACGTTGCATGTAACACTACATAATAGCAAAGAATACCATCATTTAAAGGGCCTCAGACTGGTCCAATCTTTAGTAGCAGTATCCAGTAGCATCCTGTCTTGCCATAGTAGCATCCAGTCTTGCTAATAGTAGCATATAGTAGAATGCAGTAACACGGAAGCCTTGAAGTAGAAGCGTGTAGTAGCATCGTTAGTACTGCACGCTACTTTTTCGTAATATTTCATAGTTCTGTTTTGAGATAAATTTGTCGTCGGGAAGGTTCTGCAACTCTTCCGATTCATATTTATATACGCCTGAAATTGCTGGAGAAGAACTCCTAGGTAAACGGTTTTCGTTAGATGATAATTCTAATGACAGTTTTGATCAAAAGGTGATAAGAAATGAAACAGAAAATATTTCTAATGAAAATTAAGATGAAGTGGAACCTATTACCTTTACCTTAAATTACCTTTAATCGCACTTGCAAGCAATAAGGATGTCCTATCTCGATGAGTAGCTTGCGGATGATGATGGTGCTATGTTCCTGTTGCTGGTTCCGGGGCGCACCAGTCCTTTTTCCAGGGCTGCCCGCGCCTGTCCTCATCGAGTCGCTTTTTGAAACCTTCTGGTTTTTCGCTGGTTACAGTTGGTTCGGTATGGGAACTTGTATACAGGATGGGATCAAGTCGATCAAGCCCTGAAGGCTCCAGGACCTGACGCTTTGCTATAAAATTTTGCTTTAAAGAAAAATGTGAATGTACTGTCACCTACTCTTTTGAAGCTTTTTAATGGTTGCTTAAAGATTTCATACTTTCCTATCCTTTGGAAACAAGCTACGTTATAGTAATACTTAACAAGAGCTGGAAGCTTATATGGCACTTGCAAGAGTCAGATGGAAGTGTATTTGGCGGTGCAAAACGGATAAGTCAGCTACATTTTTATTAGAGCTATATTTCGGCCCTTCTTGGCAACGGTCCTCTTCAGGCGCAAGCCGCTCAAGCTGGAAAATGATTGAAACGATGGAAATGATGGTCAAAAGTATTTTTTTGCACTTTGCGGTTAAGATGAGTTCTTTAAGGGAGATCGGATCGGAGAAGTGACGATGTCTAACCCAATGATGTCAAGTTTATAATGCTCCAGCAAATCTTCATAGCACATCTGGAAGTACCTTAACTCACGCCCACCTGAATTCCGGAGACCCCCGTACAGACCACCCCCCCCTCGGTACCCGAATCCATTTCGATTCTGTCACTGATGCACCTAGGGTTTGTGACTGTACTTCCCACCAGGTTTCATCCTTGTCGCTCCACTCTATGCGTGTCAGAAGATTTCCGGTTCTCCCCTCCACCCCCCGCCCCCCAGTTAATCGGATTCGGTCTTGAATTGAAATGGAACATCTGAGACATGAGGTCTTTGAAGATATCAAGTTTCATTAAGATCCAGAAACCCGTTCGAAAGTTATGCATGCCACTAATTTCCGGATTCCACCGTCTTCCCCTCCCCCACGATGGTCGGATCGGGCAAGTGACTGTTTCCAAGTTAATCTGGTTGGGTCGGATCCTTGATATGCCTGCCAAGTTTTATCGTGCTAGTCCACCTGGAAGCAGGGGCGTCACGACTGGGGGGGGGGGGGGGGGTGAACAGTCACTTCACCGAAGTGACGAAGTCACTTCATGAGTCACTTCACCGAAAGTGACTGTGACAGTGACTGTTCACTTCACCGAAGTGACTGTTCACTTCACCGAAGTCACTTCGGTGAAGTGACTGTTCACCGATCCGACCACTGTGGGGGGAGTGGAGGGAGGAGGAATCCGAAATATTTACGAATTTATAGCTTTTGAACGGGGAATCGGATCTAAATGAAACTTGATATTTGGAAAGATCTCCTGTCACAGATGTCACACTTCAAGTTTGGAGTGGATCCGGTTACTTTGGGGGAGATGGACGGGGGGGGGGGGGACTGAAATCGGGTGACATGTTCAGAGTGGTTGGATCGGATGAAACTTGGTGGGAAGAACAGGCAAAGGTCCTATATATATTAGTGACAGAACGCAACGCGACTCCCCATTCCTTTTTCATGAATCTGAAAGGCCCATAATCGCATGTGCCTCAAGACAGGGCAAATCTTAGCTGATATCCCTACCCACTACATATACTTGCAAGTGCCATATGAGCTTACAGCTCTTGTTTATGACACTTGCAGCTCTGCTCAAGTGCCATATACCGATCACTTTCCGGGCGGTCGGTCTGTCGGTCCGCTGTTCTCGAGTTAGAGTACTTCCAGAAGTGCTAGGACGATGAAGCTTCGCAGGCGTATTAGAGACTGACCAAACTGACTTGGAAATATTCACTTGCCCGATCCGACCATCGTGGGGGGAGGAGGAGGTGGTGGAATCCGAAAAATAGGGTCATGCATGACTTTCGAACGGGTGATCGGATCTAAAGAAACTTCGTATCTGGAAAGACCTCGTGTCTCAGATCTCTCATTTCAAGTCTGGACAGGATCCGATTTCGGATTCCCCCTCCCTCCACTCCCCCCACAGTGGTCGGATCGGTGAAGTGACTGTTTCCAAGCTGTTTTGTTCGGGTCTCTAATATGCCTGCCAAGTTCATTGTCCTAGCACGTACGTGTAGGCATCTTAAGTCGGGATGACAGGAATTCCGGAACCCGCCCTCCAAATCCCCCCACAGTGCTCGGATCGGGTCCCGTCTTGTCAACTATGATTTTAGGACCTGTATTTGTTTACCCACCAAGTTTCATCCCGATCCGTACACTCTGAACAAGTCACACGATTTCCGGTTCCCGCCTCCAGCTCTCCCAAAGTCACCAGATCCATTCCGGATTGACATCTGAGACACGAAGTCTTTCCAAATATCAAGTTTCATTAACATCCGATTCCCCGTTCAAAAGTTATAAATACGTCAATATTCCGGATTCACCCTCCATCCACTCCCCCCACGGTGGTCGGAAGGGGGAAGTGACTATTTCCAAGTTATTTTGGTCGGGTCCCTAATATTCATTGTCCTAGCACATGTGTAAGCACCTTACCTCGGAATGACCGGAATTCCGGAACCCTCCCTACAACTCCCCTCACAGTGGTCGGATCCGGCCCGGTCTTGTCTACTCTGTATCTAGGGCCTGTGCTTGTTCTTCCCACCAAGTTTCATCCCGATCCGTCCACTCTGAACATGTCAAACGATTTCCGGTTCCCCCCTGGCTTATTTATCTTTCAGATAACCAAGATCTCACGTGTGACTGAATGAATGAATATGTTTATTTCCCATCTTTACACAAATGTCACTGACGGAGTAATGAAAAAAAAAATAAAAAAGGAAAAGTGAAAAACATACAAGCAGGCCCGTATCCAGAAATTTATTTCGGGGGGGGGGGGGGTTGCCTGCTGGTCGGACAAAAAAGTGCGAAAAAACACATAGATCAGAGGGAAAAGCCTAAAAAATCATTAATTTTGTACGTTTCGGGGAGGGTTTCAACCCCCTAACCCCCCCCCCCCCCCCCGGATACGGCCTTGCATACAATATACAATTCAACTTGGCAGTACGTAATTCAACAAGACCAAAGGTTTCGATCGGATCCCAAAAATGTAATATTTACCGGACTTCTTGCTCTTGACAATCGAATCTAGTACATTTTCGAGTCTTCGCCAGACCCCTTTAACGTTTTTTGCTATTTAAATTAATGAGCATAGGCCTACTGCATTTAGGGTTGTAAAATCGAAACTTTACCACTTTCTACATATCAAAATGCCATCAGGCACATCTGCTTTACGTCTATTTTTGTTTTGTACTGAAAAACATAAGAAAGAAGCTCGATTCTCTTTTTGTTTTCTCAAATGAAAAAAAAAATACTTATTTACGTAATTTCTGTAGTCAACAGCGACAAAAAGTACCACTGGCATTTCTAGGTAAATAGACTGGTATTACCAGTCTACGAGTAAGTAAGTAATTTATTTATTACCCACCATTTTGGACAAAACCAAAAGTTTCGGTGGGATCACGCAAATTTAATATTTATCCGACTTCATGATCCAGACAATCGAATCTTGTACATTTTCGAGTCTTCGCCAGACCTCTTTAACATTTTTGCTATTTATCCATAATCGACCGCTTGAATATGTAAAAAAAAAATTACCTCCACTTACGTTTTGGGATCCCAAAAAGCGGAGTAAATCTATTTAGTCTATTTTTTTTTTAATATTTCAGTCTATTTTGAGATTCCAGAACGTAAGTGGAGGGATAACATACCTGTGACATCGAAAAGGTTGTCCGTCTGTCCGTCCATCTGTCAGCACAATAAATCTCGAAGGGAATGAGATATTTTTATAAAACTTGGTGTGAGGATTCTTTGGGTCAAGGGAAAGGTCGAGTTTGTAGATGGGCTCTGTAGCCCCACAGTTAGGGGTGGGGGAAGGGGTTCAAATTAAGCGGCAAACAAAATATTTTTAAACAGCTAACGAGATAGTTGATTAAGGGGTAAGGAGACATGTTAAACACGATTAAGAAAACCATCTTCTCGCCGGACAAGTAGTTCACCCGGAATCCGGCCCAAACCTGCAAGTTTGTTAAAAGTAAAAGCTTTCTTTATTTATTTATTTCCCTCGGAAGTGAGGAGTACAAAATTATGTATAAAACAGAACTATGCCTAAGCCATCCGGTCCGTTCCATGACACATAAATACTATAAAAACTACACAGGATTTTAACAACTAAATTACTAATATTTTCGTACTATATTTTTTTTTAGTTTTTTTATTTTATTTCAAATAAGGCCAACATAGTTGATTAGATGTTCTTTATACGGGTAAGGAGATACGCTGAATTAGCTTCTGAACTTTTTTTTTTTTTTCTGGACAAGTATAGTAGTTCGTTCGCAATTGTCTGGAAAAAGTATTAGATTTTTGGGATCCCATCGAAACCTTTGGTCTTGTTAATTTACTGAATAAATTTATGTCGTCGGCATAAGCTAGGTAAGAAACATCTCGAAGAGCCGAGATCAGGGATATTCGGATTGACCGGAGACACTCTGCTCTAACATTAAATATCCAAGAAGATAAAATACCACTTTGTCTCACCCCTCTGCCCACTGGCAAGTAAGAAGAAAAGAAAAGAACCCAAAGATACCCTAATCGACAGCCGGCTATACCAAGAACGGAAAACACGACAAATAGAGTAGAATACCTCTAGAAAAAAGAGTCAAGGTTGCTGAAGCGTGAATAAGTTATCAAACGCTCATTTTATGTCAATTAAAAGAGCGTATAAAATTTCATTGATATTTCTAGATTCAAGTATTATTTCTGAAAAGGCAGCGAGGTTATGATCACAACCCATATCTTTCTTAAACCCATCTTGATTTTCACCAACATCAAGGTTTTCAAAAAGAGGTTTAATACAAAGTTCAAACAATTTACCGAATATTGATCCACAGGTGATCGGCCGGCAAGAATCCCATATAAACCGATTTCACTTTCCGCTTTTCGGAAAGGGGTGATAGTACCAAGTTGAAAAGAAGATGGAACCGGCCAACCATCGACATCAAATTAAAAAAACACTGGACAATCAGAAAGAAACTCGGAGGTGCAAATTTAATATAATTAGATAATATTCCATCGTGATCTTTGACGATTGTTTTTCTAACTTTTCAACTGCATTAATTAGATCTTCACCATCTATAGAGAAACCAATGGTGTCATTATTTAAAGAATAAGCAATTTTCTCTAAATCAGCGGGAAAATCATGGGATGCTGCAAGAACTGCATAATGTAGTTCCCAGTCCTGTGGAGACGGATCGTTATTACTTTCTGGTTGATTTAATCGTTTAGTTCTTCGGAGAACTTTCCAAAGGTCCACACGTTTACGGCCAACTTCAGTAGAAGCATTTTCGATTAAAACATTATTATGACGGTGTAAGTGGGCTTGGAAGGCCGCCTTTGTTTTCTTCATTGGAATAAAAGAGGGACTGTCACCACGAGGTTTTCCCAAGTACCACCACCATCGAAAAGCATTTTCCTGTTCTCGATTCGAATCTAATAAAACTTGATTCATCGACTCTATCTGTTGCATACTCCAAAATGTGGATCTACTGAAAATAAATAAGACTAAGCCCAAAAACAAAATCATAACTAGGTAAATTATTTTATCTCGAATTATAACTTTTTCTACTAGACAAGAAACTTCATTTTGGTATTCGGCTTTTAGACCAAAATAATCTGAGAAGAACTGTGCTTCAACTTTTTGCGATAGTACAGGACTAGACGGAGAAAGATGAAATGAAAACTTAAGCGGACAATGATCACTCACTGGAAAATCTTGCGAAACATGTACGACTTCAGACATTATTTGAAGATGATTATATGTTCGATTTAGGGGTAAGAAGACATGCTGATCAGCTATGTCAAAATCAGAGAGGTTTTTGTCCTTTTTTTTTTACGAAGATTGAGATCATTTCCGATGACCAAAAACAAATACCAGAACGAGACAAAATAACTCCATTGAGAGTAAGGATAGTATTCGACGGTGTTGTAAACTACGACTTCAGCTTTTCGGTAAAAAAAAATAAACAGCGGTACGTCATAGTTTAACAAAACTGGCACCTGGGGCTGGTCGTCGACAGAGATCGTCGACAATCAAGGGTTGAGTACTCCCGGACTGAGAATCTTACCAGGGTTTTCCCCACCGTCATCAGTTCCTTGTCGAAAAGTTGAGATCTTTCAGCTGCACGATGAAACTGTAGGAACTCTGGTGGGTAAATCCTGGTCGTATTTCTGCGTTGTAATTGATTAAAGCCAAAACTCCCAACCGGGTCTTCTTGGGATTCCTTGAGGAACTACTATGGGTCATCAACTCTGTGCAAAATTACATTTATGGAAATATGCACGGTCTAACGTTGTCTAACGTCCAAACACTCATACGTCTTCTTTAGTCTGTATTTAAATTAAAACTCTGCTAAATTTTTTTTAAGGTTCAACCTTCGACCGGCCGAAGCTGGTTTGGGTCTTTCCAAATTTACCATCAGGAACACCGACCTTGATGCAGTCTGTCCCCGACCACCAACTTGCAACCTGGACGCGAAATATCGGACGATAGATGGCTCTTGCAACAATCTTTTCAACCCACTGATGGGGAAGTCGAGAACGGCATTCAATCGGCTGGCCGATCCGGACTACGGAGACGGTAAGTTCCAAAAGGTTCCTTCCGTCAGAACTTGTCAGGTGAGATCTAATTTGGGGGGTTTTGGTGTGTTGGATGTGCAGAAAGACATGATGGCACCCAGTACGAGGATAAGGCGAACTTCGGGGAAAGTGCATCTAGCGGTTAAGCCCCGTTCACAAGCATGCCTAGCCAAGCACAGATGTTTAGGGCGCGTGCCTAGCATCGCTGTTCACACCAATGCCTAGGCACAGGTTTTGGGGCAAGCTGATCACCTGACACTGCACTGGGCAAAGACTCCCTGACTAGGACGGCACTTGCCCCCATCCCTCTCCCTCACTGGAAAAAGGTCATGGAGGAAAAAAAAAATCATGGCCGAATACCCTGAAATTAGACTTGAACATATTGGAGTTTTCCGTCGCCACCGGAGGAGGTGGATTTCGTCCTGGACCCAGATCGTGGTGTCGTCAACGATTCGGTATTCATGACTCAATGTCCTCCACCAACGTTAGTTTTTCTTCAGAGCTGAACAGCTCGCGTTCTGAATAGGTGCCAAGTTCAAGGTGCGGAAAAAGTACACTTCAGACTGAACAAGTACAACATCCAAGTACAAGGCGCCGATAATAAGCTGCTCTGAACTTTGATGTTCAAAAGAACAGGCCTACCGTCGTTTCTTCCATCACATCTGAAGCCTCCTTCGTAATATTTATTTATCTATTCATTTATTTCCCTCAGAACTGAGGAGTACAAAATAATGTATAAAAAAGTACTATGCCTAAACCATATGGTCCATTCATTAACACATAAATACTATGAGAAATTCACACGATGTCGACAACTAAGTTACAATTATGTACGCACTATCAGGTTGTGGGTTTGGAGGGCTACCAAAGCTTTTTTATAAAAGTTGGTCATCTTTTTCCTCAAAATTAGAGCTGGGTCTTTTACTTTAAAATTGGAAACCAACTGCGAATTACTGAAAGAAATAGGGAACCGTGGGATAAATTTGGAAAATTTGAAATATGAAATTTTAATAGCAGATATGTCGCAAATTCGAAAATTTTCTACGATTGTTGCAGCAAAAAGAACATGAGGTAAAGCAACAGTGGTGAACAATGACCCGAGGATGTCTTTCCTGTATCGCCCACGAAAATGCTCTGTGCCCTTCTTACCGCACCGACAACATGGCCCTTCGAAGTTTCTATTCCACTTGTCTGGTCGCGCTTGCACAGTTTTTGAACTTGTTGGCTCGTTAGTCCTCCCTTCTTTCCATCGACGGTCTAGCTTCTGACTCACCAATTTAGAGCATGTTCCACCCTTCTAACAATAGTTACTATTAGTTACTATTTCCGTTCCATCCTCACGAAAAGTTACTACGCTGACCGTTCCAACCTTGTCGAAATAGTAACTAATAGTTACTATTTGCTTACCATGCTCGGGAGCGTAGTAACTACGCATCTCTGTAACGTGATTGGTCGGATTGGCCCCTGGCGTGAGATCCTGCTGGAAAATAGAAAAATCGTTCCAGCCTTGACGGCAAAAAAACAGAATTCGTGACGTCATGCGTAGTAACTACGGGAAGTAGGATGGAACACGCTCTTAGTAGCTCCTGTGGCTCTGGCAGATTCTCTTTCGTCCTTTCTGGCAATGCAGAGATTCTCTGATAGCCTGGTAACCGCGGCCAAAGTAGGATCTTGGTGTTCTCGCAGTCGAATACGAAGCGGTTCACTTTGAACGGACATCATGTACTACGTGACTACCAGTTTACTTAGAATCGATTCGATATATATTCTGAGCGTCCCTGCAGCGTTGATTGTCGTATAGCCTCCATACCCGAGCCATTTGAGCATCAGCTGTTCCAGCTTGCTACCAAAATCGGGAAATGACTGGTCACCCTCCTTGGTTGTAGTTCCGAACCAATGTTGATATGTCTAAGGGGTGACTTGAAACCTTCCTAGAACAGCCTCCTTCACGCGATCGTAATGACTGCTTTCAGGCAGTGGAACAAGAGCAATGGCTTCGGCAGCCTTCCCGGAGAGCACTGCTTGCAGTCGTACTACCCATGTGGTGTTTCCCAATTGTTCTGCGTTGCCACTCTTTCAAACTTTGTCAAGTGCGTATCAATGTCAGCTCCTTCGTTCTACTTGCCGAGTTGGATAGTTGCGTCTGTGGCAGCGACTGGAGCATTATCAGCCACTGCCTGAGCCTCGGTTATGCTGCAATAGCGCTGCCGCATCACTGCTGCAGCTTCTTTGCTTTTGCACAGTATACGTTTTTGGATTCATTATCTTCATGGTTGAGTACCTTGCTGGGAAGCACGGACTTGGTCGGTGAGCAAGTCCGACATTCTCGAGAAGCGCTGCCGTCTTTCTCGGGAGCCGTGCGGTGCAAAAAAGTCTGTAGAAAGTATCAGTCCCGAAGCGGCTGAGAGGTGGACCTGCAGCGTGCAACAAAAACGAGGCTCTGTTTTGCCTGGAGGGTCTGAGCCAACGGAGTGAATTGGGCCGTGAGCGACTTCATCTGGGCGAGTGGGCGGCCATGATCGTCTGCATTGCTTCCAGGTTTAACTTCATTGTCTGTTTAAGTAAGCTCCAACATTTGATGTAGGTCCATCTTTGTAAAGTGAAAGACTTTCGTCGACTAGAGATGAGATGTAGTGGGTAAACATGCATGCTCTACATTAGCCTTGGCAGCAGTATGTAAAAAAAAACACCACTACGTTATCCTTTTGTGTCCTTTTCCAGGGGTTGGTTAGGGATCGATAATTACATGTCTAAGGGGCCTGGTGAAGACCGTAAGTCTTCAAGATCTGATTGGTAGGATCTAGAAATCCAATAAATATTGCATTGTTATGATCCCATCGAAAACTTTGGTCTTGTTTCTCAGTGTCTGTTTGTTGGTTAGATTTTAATAGCACCTGCATCCTTATTCTTGTCTCTGGTAAAAAAAAAAGAAGTAATAACTGCGAAACTAGTATTCAGTTGCTGATGAGGACTAGGGCAAACGACGTTGACCACTGAGCACACTAGCTAGTTCTAGGGCATAACTGTATTTCTATTACTTCAGGGGGAAAACTTTTTAAGTTCTCATTTTTCAGCTCATTTATTTCGCAGGGATCTGGAGCCCCAGGGTGTCGTTGACGGGCGAGCCCCTCCCCTCAGCCCGCTTCATCTCATCAAAGATTGTCTCCGACTTCGACATCCCACGTCCTGAGCTAACACTTATGGTGATGCAATGGGGACAGTTCCTGGACCATGATTTGACGCACACACCAACATTTACTCTCAGTAAGTTCTTGATGCTTTTGTCTGCAACACAAACCTGTTTCTACATAGTGACAGCATTGACATCTGGCTACGTCATTACTTACGACGAACGAATATATACTTCAGCGAAAATAGAAATATTGGAGTATTTTAACAATAGAAAATATTTCCAGAAGAAAAGCAATTGGACAGAAAGTAATCCGGCTTCCCGCCTATAGACGAGGAAACATAAGTAACACTATGGCAGTACTGTCCTCATCCACATAAGAGGTTAAAATTTAGCCTGTACAACTTCTTGCTTAAAGGGCCTCTTGTGCTTATTCTACCATACTTATCCAGACTATAAACTTCAGAAATCTCCTCCCTTCACCAACGCTTCGTTTTCTACCTACAACTTGTCATCCCCTTTTCGGCCGAGCCGAGTTTGCCAGTCAAGCTGAGCAAATATCGCCGAAAGCTTCAGTGCCATATGAGCTTTCAGCTCTTGTTTCTTCCGTTACGATAACGGTAGATCCAATAATTATAGACGGTTTCTCTGGAGAAGTAGGGTGATTGAAACAAACGTATTGGCATTTGCTAGCATTCATGGAAAGGCCAATCTTGTTCAAGGTTTAAGCTGGCAGAGTTTGATTCAATGCCCTTCGTAGATTTACTTATAAGCAAGATGTCGTCGGCATAGGCCCGGTAACTGTCATCAGTGCCCCGAAAGTTATAAGTTGGTGAAAGCTTCCTAAGGCACTGAGAAATCGCTTGCCGCTAAGTGAGACCTCCCTATCTATTTTGTTAAAATTTCTTGTTAGCTTCCACTAAATTGTCGAAGATTTAAATTGTTCTTTTAGATGAAATTTGTTCTGCCGAAAGTCTTACCTGTAATTCATGCTGAACCAATACCGTTTAGCCGCATCATACCAATGATTCGAAATTGATGTTCATTCCTTTTATATCTGAGGCCAATACACATGGACGTAACAATAAAAGATTTTTCTTCTTATTTTTGAAATAAATATTAACAGACCCTATCACTCGTACACTAACCAAATCAAACGATTTCCAATTAACAAATTATCCAGCTGATGTTACGGAACGATATGTAAAATCGTTCGTACCGTATTTTACACGTTCGTCTACTTTTAGTTCTTAGTTAAGTAGTGTTTATCTGGTTTTCCCTGTCATTGACCATTTTTGTTTTCTTTTCGTAAAATTATTTATATTTTAATTACTTAAGTAGCCTTATTTACTATTTTGGTTAGTGAGTATATATATTATATATGTATTTTTCTATTGACCACTCGTTATTCGGTATTCTCTTTACTCCGCTACCACCTTGTGTATTTGGCGGGTTACAAATAAAATATAATTATATATTATCATTAGTTGTGTTTTTGCTGATACCATGGTATCTGTTACCACGGTAACTGGATCTCCAATTAGTCGTTTTTGCAGTTACTGTAGTATCTAATACACGGTGCTCTGCAAAAACGACTATTGCCGAAATTGCACTTTTCGAAGTCATCCCAAAAGAAAAACAGATATCCAGTTATATAAATAAGTGCTAAGCTTCTTTCTCACCAATCTGACAAAATCTGATGAAAGTGAGATGACTTTTCAGATACCACGATCAGTTACCACGGTCGGACCGTAGTATCTGAATATCTGATACCACGATAACTGGTCAGATACTACGATAACTGCAAGAACGCCTTTTGACCGTGGTATCCGGATACCCCGACAACTGCAAAAATGACTTTAGACCATGGTAACAGATACCATGGTATCAGCAAAAACGCAACTATTGTTAGTCGAGTGCCTTCAAGTGCCCAGAATCATTGGTACGAATTTAACTAGCTGACACCTTCTCTAGGAAACGAGTCCGGTATCGAGTGCTGCTCTTCACTAGGTTTCACCCTACCACCAGAGTTCCGACATCCTCAGTGTCTGCCGATTGAAATACCTAGCAATGACCCGTTTTACTCTCGATTCAAAAGAACTTGTATCAATTTCGTGAGGTCAGCAATTGCCGCAAGACCCGACTGCACTTTGGGATACAGTGATCAGGTTAGAGGCGTTTTCTTTGCACCGGTAAGGACGACTGGGATTGACTTAAAGAGGCACGGCATGGCCTAGGAGGCACGAGTAATAGAGAGAGATTAGCAAGTAGTACAAGCAGACTAGCAACTCAGAGTTCGTAACTCCAGAGCCTAAAAGAGTTTTTCCTCTCTTGTTCGACAAATGTTCGAACACTTTTCCTGCCCCTCACTCAGAAGCCTGAAAGGGCCCTTTTTTGTTTTCATTCCTCTTTTTGCTCTTGCCTCCTCTATGTCGTGCCGTACCGTGCCTCGTTTTAGTCGATCCCGCGATGACGGATATATGAATTCTATCATGAATTCTAAAGAGACACCAAAAAAGCCGTTGACTGCGACTAGTCAGAGCTTCCAAAATTACACCGTCCATGGGTTTTAGGTGCTAAATTTCCGAGTCTCTATAGGCTTGTTCTTACCGTTCACTCGGGACTCGCAAAATGGCGTCCCCGCGTTTTTTTTTTCCCCAGGAACTTAGTACTCGCTACCGTCGACTATGACTGATCAAAGCTTCAAAAACTACACTGTCCTTAGGTTTTAGGTGCTAAATTTTCCGAGTCCATAGTTCAAGTTCAAGTTCAGTGGGTTTGTTAAAAAATAACAAGATAAATCACACATAATCAAAACACTCAGTCCATTCCTCGCGTTTCCTTTTCGTTGTACCGGGAATCTACAGCGGATTCCCCGCTTTTTTGCTCATCCCAGAAATTCAGTCTCGCGACTCGGCGAATTCGCATCATTAATACTAAAGAGACACCGGAAATGGCTACATGTCACTTGTCAAGTTTTCTACCGACAAGTCTATCACTTGATTTTTTCTTTGCTACATTCCCAAATTACAAGATGATCAATTAGTACATAAGCTATACAAATCCTGAAAATCCTGAAATTCAAGTCGGAAATGTAGTTATGTTCGTTCGTCATGTTTTGTCGTATTCCTTACCTCAAGGTTCAAGGTTTTAATTACACTTCTGTACACAATCATAAGAAATACAGGGTCAATCTGGGGACACAAGGTCGATTGACAGAAACCCGGTACAATATAAAACAAACCTATTTTACATATAGCTAATTAGATAAATAAATGTTAACCATTCCATGAGTCACCACAAGACGGGAACCCGCCCCACAAACCCACCGACACACGGCAAGATCAACCCGAAATCCCACAAAAAAATACCGAATGCGCAAAAGAGGGTAACTGATGGCTGGCAACTTATGTGGATCCCAACCAAAGTTTATAACCAACATAACAACGTCAAATAAACAACAATTTACTTTAAAATTTTAATTTATCGTTGAATAACTTGGTGTAGAACAGTACGTCGTACTACATCTCTAGAACGTAATGCCGCTGGAGGCTGTTGTCAAGAAAAGGAACTAAAATCTCTGAATATGGATGACCTGTTACAGCTGTCACAGGCTCGGCACACTGACTCGACAGACCTGCCACTCGGTATGCTCGGATAGCAAGTCTGTCTTGGTTCGTTTCAAATGAATACAAGTTCTTCTCTGAAAATATGGAGAGTAAGTACAAAACAGCCACTACCACCTGTTTCCGAATTTAATAGCCTTGATATTTGCCTAATCTTTTAAAGCCGCCTTGGCTTTGGTAATATTGATACGACGACTGTGTCTGTATGTGAAGAAGCACTCTCAACCTGACGTTATGGCGAGGCGTGTAGTAGGCAGGACAAACGATGGTAACTGTCCATATATACAGTTATCGGAGTCAGGATAGGCTAGGGCGTCTGGTCCCGATGAAAAATTTATCTCAAAATAGTACTATGAAGTAGTGCGAAAAAGTTGCATGCAGTACTAACGATGCTACTACATACTTCTACTTCAAGGCTACCGTGTTCCTGCATACTACTGTATGCTACTATTAGCAAGACTGGATGCTACTATGGCAAGACAGGATACTACTGGATACTACTACATAAGATTAGACCAGTCTGAGGCACATTAAATGATAGTATTCTTTGCTATTACATAGTATTACATGCAACGTTTTCGTACTACTACCATACTACTACGGAGGCTACACATTTTTCATCGGGGTGGCCTACTACACGAGACTTCACGGGTTCATTATGGATGCCCCAGGTCAATCAATCAATCAATCAATGTTTATTTTCCTTAATATTTATGTTTTCACAAAAAATAGCGTAGGATTGTCAACAAATTTATACACTCGAATTATATATACAATTAAATGATGCATTTACAAAATGTCACTGTAGCTGATTATAAAATTTGACAAAGTATGGCACAAATGAGTTAAGGTATCTGTCCGATGAGTGAGTTGGTGGGGCAATTAGTTTTTGTTTCCCTGCGTTTTTTTGGGATGTCCGGGTAGCTGGGTTGTCAGTTCTTGGAGCAATGAAAGCAGGTAAAATATCGCGGTGCTGCTCACTTGCTAGGCACGTCATCCCGAAGTTCATTACCAACTGGTGGCGTCTTTCGGACAAAGTGACCAACTGAAGTGTTGTTAGGCTATTTTTGTAGTCGATGTAATTTGATCCAAGAGTTATTTTGCAGGCTCTCTTTTGAAACACTTCGAGTCGGTCGCTTTGTTCTTGAGTGATCCCAGCATTCCATACCGGGCATCCATATTCGAGTAGTGGACGGACGTATGTCAGGTAGCATATAAGGAGATTTTTCTTGTGAAATCCAAACCGTCTCAGGAGAGTGAAAGACCGAAGTGCTTGATTGGCAATTTTATAAAGATAGGCCATATGTGTAGTCCATCGCATGTCGTTGTCAAAGAACACCCCCAAGTCGACAAACCTTAGAGTCGATTCACCCTAAGGTTTGCGTACCGAACCACAATAGGCTATAAACCACCCATCATACACTAGGCCTTACAGACTCTAAGGAGCTTGAAACAAGACTCATAATAACGACCTATGGTCCGTAAAATAAACTAAAGGTTTTATTCACTCACTGGTAAGTACTTCTAAAATCATAGAAACAATCTTTATGTAAAAAGGGTTGTTGCCGGTCGAGACCCCGGAAAAGAAGTGTAGAAGAAGATCACTCATCCCGCCGGATCAGTCATGAGTTAATACAATAACAAAGAGTAGCGACATCAGTATAAAAGATTGAACATACTGAACGGAAAGGGAGTAGCGCTGACTAAGGGCGGCAGAAGTTAGCAGTGCAGGGTGCAGATGGCACCGTCGTAACAGTATTGCCTAAAATGCACATGTCCCAGAGGGACTTGCTATTCTATAAATTGCCATTTGCCGGACTCTTCGACTGGGAATCGCCGAAATCAACTTGCCGAATAAAAACTTGCCAACTGACGTGCTTTTATCATTTACATGAATTTTGGACTTTTGGGTTTGCGCTAGTTAAAGAACAAATTACATGTAAGTGAAATAGTTGAACTTTGCGAAAGAGACGAATCAACAAATTTCGCCTGTGTCAGCATTCTTATAGTATTCTTTAATAAATTTTAGCACGTGTCATTTGCCTGGGAAACTAAAATTTTGTACGGGAAGTACATGAGGGGTACATGACTTCGTTTTTACACTACCTCGCATGTTGCCGCAAACACGTTAAATTGAAATGTGCATGCTGTCCTGACAGTCAAGAGTGGCTTTTTTCAACAGTCGTGTGTCCAAAAATGTTCAAATTGTCTCCCTTTTCTTTGTTTTGAAGCTGCTTTGAAAAGGCATTTTCGTACTATTGACTTTGGTAACTCTACCTTTTTCATCATTTTGTAAGTTACGTCGAGGAATTCAAGCTAAGATTAGAATGAGGTGATCTTGTTTGAAAAGAAAAATGTGTTTGACTTGAAATAGTGAAGTAATATTTATTTATCCAATATGTAAACTATTCAATGCTTCAATCTAGTATGTTTGTCATATTGGTTGGTTTCTTTTTTAAGCAAGATAGATTACTCTGAAGACTTCTCTGGAAATTTGAAATCTTGTCTTAGTTTGGATATCCCTCGTGTTTGCGAGGAAAAAGGCTGATCCAAAAACTTTCGCCTGTGGCGCTTCGCTCAATCTTACTATGTTAATATATAAATAGTCAACTGAAGATGAACTTTGGAAAAAAATGTTTAACTTCTGACCACCACGGGACTATTTTCCCAGACTTTGAAACTCCAGACCAGACCAGACCGAACACAAGGGGAAGACTAGCTAACACTTTTATTTGTTCTTGCTAACACTGACAAGCCACGGCTTCTTAAACCCCCCATTGACTCAACCGAAAGGTATTCAAAAATATCAAGAAGTCGTGATTCGTAATTTGTTATGTTGACGATCCGCAGCTTGCAGTTGTAAATGCTATTAAGGAAATAAATGAGTTATTATATTATTATATATGTTTACGTCAATATTAATCTTCACTTCATCCAGCTAACAAGACGAGTCCTCTGTTCTTACGTGGTTACTATTTTCTTAGAGTTCGCCAGGCAATGGCCATTCCAACAGAATTTTCCAAGATTCTACATTTCTTACGGTGAATTCAGCTGTGGGAGCTGAATTCACTGACAAGTAAGAATCTAGGCTACTTGAATATGTGACAATTTGATCTGACAACCTAGTCTCTCGCTATTACGATGTTCCGTATGCACACTCGGAAATATGTCGGAACGTTTTAATAATAATAATCTTAATAATATATTGCAAAAACTATAAGGCCACATAGCCTCTACAAAGTTCTTTTAAAGGACACCAGAACAATGAAACCATACTTGAACACACCATGGAGAATGTATTTACAGACATGGCCACGGAGAGCGTTCTTCTCCTGAGCGTGACGTTTTCAAAATAGGGATGTTCGTTTCCGGAGGTTTGCACATGCAGACTCCAAGACAAATAGCGCAATTCATTCAAATCTTGTACAGCGCTGGTCGGATCGTATTGGGATTTCTTCTAGAGGGGCTTAACTTGTTAAAAAATATTCCAGAAGAAAGGTTGATTGGAGACATTTGTTCATTTCTAAAAGAGCTCGGTACAGAAATAAGGATAGATGCAAAATGGAGCAAAAAACATAGCTTGGAAACGCTATTTCGTATTTGGATTGGGTTTTCTGCAGGCACCGTTAACGGAAGTCATACAGATAGGGATGATACTTGGTACTCTTCATTCAGGTGTCCTTTAAAACATGTAGGGTAATGTATTTGGATAACACATGTTTCGTCAATTTCTTACTTGAATTGGCTCAGTGATGGGGAATTTGCTGTTTCTTCCTGTTATTGGTTCCAGTGAAGAGGCACGCGATTTCTGAAGCTCCACCGACCAATGTCTTTGTAGACCCCTCCCCCCCCAACCCTAAAAGAGTAGTTACGCCCTTGCCAGTAGCTGACATTTTTAGCCACGAATGTCCGAGCAAAGAAAGTAAGCCAGAGAGGGATGATATGAAGTCATAGCACCCTCCAGAGAGGTTCATATGAAGTCTGAGATTCGAAAAAGTTACAACAGTAACACACCTCCATCTCAGTTGATATCGGAATAAAAAACTCGATGGCCATTTAAATATCAACCTCTCTGCGCTCGATGGATATTTCTTTCATAACCTACCTCGCCTTCGGCCCGCACAAGTTATTTTCAATTTCCGTCTCTGTTCTTGTAATCCTATATCGGCCCCGATGTCGGAAGTGAACTTTTGACATATCAGTTACAGGGTTGCCACGTGTCGTACGATAGTGTGAATTGTAACTCTATTTTGTTTGTACACTCTTGTCCGAGATAGGACATAAAAATCACGCCATTTCAGAAAACGTCCAAATGATTCATTTTGCAGCAAGGATTCCGACCAGAAGTGACTATTTCAAGTTTTTCCTGATAAGAAAACTATGATTTAATAATTTCTGCATTTTTCCGACTAAAAGTGACCGTTTTACGTCTTTTCATGAAAACGAAATTCAACTCTGTTTTGGGCCAAAAGCCACTCTATAAATGTTTTAGGTGTGGCAACACTAATCAGTTAACGGTAGCACTTCCGCCCAGTTACTTCCTGACGTTTTTGTCTTTATTTCAGATGAATCAGATTACTCACTGGTTGGATGCCTCCATGATATACGGATCGACAGACAAACAAGCAAAAGGGCTAAGGTCCCTTAGAGGGGGGCAACTTAAAACGTCTGTCGTAAGACAGGGGGGCCCTCCACTTCCTCCCCTTCAAACAGAAAAGACGGAGGACTGTGTGAACGAAGTTTGCTTCAGTGCAGGTAACTATCGGTATCGACTAAAAAGAGGGACGGCACGACATGACACAGGAGCTTTATTGTCTTCCCGGACAAGTAGTTTGCCAGGAATCCGGTCAAAACTGGAAATGTGTTATAAAAAAGAGTGTATTATTAAGTTGAGTAGAGAGTATCTTTCGAGCCAAGAGTACACGCCAATCTATTTCTAAACTTTCTTTCCTTGCTGGACACGTAGTTTACCCGAAATCCGGCCAGCACCGGAATTTCGTGAAAAGTAAAATCTATACCTTAAGCCGATTGAAGTTTCAAAATAGGGGTAGGAAAAGGCTGGATCGGTAGCTGCTCAGTTTCTTATTTCGAAATAAAGATCATGTTAAATAAGGATATGATCTGTTGTGAACAAGTTTTCGAATAGTACTCTATCCAACATCTTCCCGTAGGTCAGATAGCCTGCTAAAATTGGGGAGCAGAAGCTGCTATAGCAACTGCTAAGAGATGCTATCCAACCTAGGGAAACCCATTCTTCCGTTACGCTCTTTCTCCCTCTCACTCTCTTTTTTCTTTTTTTCTAATAAAGTGGCTCAGATTTGTCTACGTATGTAGACTTCCAGCTCTTCGCTGACGTAACAGGAGAACCAACTTCCTTCGCTCCTTAACAAAGAATGTCGGCTATCTGCCCTCGGGTTCGCTGTCTGATAGTACTCTATCCATTGGGGAGCAGAAGCTGCTTCGCTCCTCCTCCCCTTCCGCATCTATTCAACATGAGACTCTGTTCTTGAAAATGATATATATTCAAACCAAAACCAAAACACACCTTTCTGTGTTATCCTGGTAGGTTAGTCAGGATTACTTGTGTATTTTTAATCATGTTTGGAAAAAGGAACTGAAGTTGAGTTTTTTGTAGGTGACAAGAGGGTGAACGAGCAACCCCTCCTGACAGCCATGCACACGATCTGGGTCCGAGAGCATAACCGTATCGCCCTCCGACTATCTCAGCTGAACCCACGTTGGAATGACGAACAGGTCTACCAAGAATCCAGACGTATCGTAGCTGCTGAAGTACAGTACATCACTTACAACGAGTGGCTACCAAATATTATCGGTAGAAAATTCATGAACACATTTGGGTTATATCCGAGGCGAAATGGCTATTTCAATGGATACGATCCAAAGATCGATGCTAGGGCAACAAACGAGCTTGCGGCTGCAGCCTTCCGGTTTGGACACTCTCTTCTGCCAAAAATTGTTCAGTAAGTCTTAGGTACTGCCTGTTCTTGCAGGTACTAAGGGCTGTTCATACTGAGAGGGAGTTTCTGTTTAATCCAGGAGAAAATAGGACTTTTTTTAGCAAGCGCGCGGAGGGAAATTTGCAGGGAATATCCTTCCGTTTTCAGTCAACGAGTGCGGGAAACCGAGAACCTACCTGTCACGGGATCGATACCAGGTACCTATTTGCCCTGAATTATTTTCCTGGGGGATTTTTTTTTACCAAAGGGGAATATTTGTGTAATATTTTTTTAATTTTAATTTTTTTATCAGATTTCCAGAACTATGGTACTAAGCGTGTAACATAACCCCTGGCGAGATTGATTAGACAATACGGTTCACAGTAAATAATATCAGACAGCAGCTTTCATTCGTAATTCAATTCGACTCAGTGATCTTTCCCAAAAATTCTTCGTTACGAAAAATAATTGGAAAATATCGATAAAAATAAATTGACCTGCAAGTACATAGTAGACTATGCTATTAATCGTAAATAGTAAAGTTGCAATTCAACAAAATTTAACCGAAATTTAACTGTGATTGGTTAATTTTCCCGAATCACCGTGTTATTTCCCAATCGTATGTACCATGCTTACGATCAGCTGTCCCGGAGAACTATTTTATTTTAAGCCCGCTTTTTATAAATATTCCTTCAGTCTAAGCTGACTGTGAATCATATTTGTCAGAATTTTGGTTAAATTTCTTATAAAACTTTTTAGCTAGATTTATATTAAAAATTCAGCTGGCCTAGGCTATATCCGTTTGCACTGTCGAAGATAACGTTTTCTTATTCCTAGTGGTCGTGCTAACGAAAAAACCTCCCTATGCTATGACATTGTGAGATGAAGTGCATTCTCATCCTAAATCACATGATGTGCTCAGGATTTTTGTGTTTTCGCTCGCCAGGCAACCTTCACTGTAACAAGTTTCTACGAGAGAGGATTAAAGTTAACTGCAGTATTTGCTACTGGGATTAATCTTATCTCTACTGGGATAAGACTAATCCGAATTATAAATAATATTCTCTCAGTAGAGACAATATTAATCCCAGTAGCAAATACTGCAAGATTTGTGTTGACAGTGTTTACGCTTCCAGGAGTATATCGCAAAATAAACAGACATTGGATGTCATAAAGAGATGTCAGAAAGCTTTGTGCGAGTGACTTAGGTACGACGGCATGGAGTAATAAGACCAAAGGTGTCGGTCGGATCCCAAAAATGTACTGTTTGATCCAGACTACTGGGTGTAGTAGATATCCGGTCTTAGCCAGATTCCTTGAACATTTTTACTGTTAAAATTTAGAAACAGATTAAGGCCAGTGGCTAATCATCTGAGAAAAGCAAGTTCAGATATGGATTCAGCATGTATGTTTACCCCTATACCTCATATCTACTTTCATGAAATTGATCGAAACTTCCTGCATTACTTCTGCCAGTTTTCTGAACCTCTCTGTTTCACTTCACGCTCAGTAGAGGCGTTAATAGCCAAAATGTTTTTTTTTTTTTTGGGGGGGGGGGGGAAGGTATATACCTACTGCACTGTCAGAAGTTTCATAACACTTTCAAGAATAACACCTTTTCACTTAGAAATAAAGTGTTATGACCAATTAAGTTTACACTAGTTCGTGCCTAGATCTCCAACAACACCTTCAATTGGTAAAAATACTAACATGAACGAAAGAAACATAACAGATAACATCCCTCTGTTTAAACCGCGCATCCTTCTGTTGTCGTTATAATTATGTAACTTCTGACAGTGTAGTAGTGTTACCTATTGAATGTGTTGTTGGAGATCTAGGCACGAAATAGTATAAACTTAATTGGTCATAACACTATATTTCTAAGTGAAAAGGTGTTATTCTCGAAAGTGTTATGCGCAGTCTGTTATGAAACTTCTGACAGTCTAGCTGGTCCTTTTTACCGACTGTTTTTGCAGATAAAAACGACTATTATTCAGAAAAAGCTACTGTGTTCACAAAAAATCGGCTGATTTTAAGAAAAACTAATTTTTTCAGAAAAAATCCACTAGTTTTACGAGAAACCGACTGTTTAAAAAAAATCGACTGTTTCCAAGAAAAAATCGACTGTTTATGAAAAACCGCGCCGCTTCGCGCCGACTCGGCTATTTTTAACCGACTGGCCGATAACATTCGGGTGGGTGGCGTCCCCCCCCCTCCCTCACCTAGTCGTGACGCCCCTGACTCTCAGCATATGCATGAACGGTCATTAGTTTTGAAGCTTCTGTTCGGCCGATGCTCTGTCGGCTATCCCATTATTTTCTCGAATTGTTTAACTTGCTTTTACAGGGTGATTGATGCAGTTGGAAGAAATGATGAAAGCTTTGAGCTAAGCGAGTTCTTCAACAATGGTGCCCAAATTCGAACATTTAGCCGCCTTGACTCACTTGTAAGAGGGATGCTGTTCGAGCCGTCTCAAAACTTTGATAGCTCATTCACAGCAGAGGTAGGTGCTATATGAGAATACTCTATGAGCGTGTTCCATCCTACTTACCGTAGTTACTACGCATGACGTCACGAATTCTGACTTTTTGCCGTCAAGGCTGGAACGATTTTTCTATTTTCCAGCAGGATCTCACGCCAGGGTTGAATCCGACCAATCACGTTAAAGAGATGTGTAGTTACTACGCTTCCGAGCATGGTAAGCAAATAGTAACTAGTTACTATTCCGACCAGGTGGGAACGGTCAGCGTAGTAACTTTTCGTGAGGATGGAACGGAAATAGTAACTAATAGTAACTATTGTTAGAAGGGTGGAACACGCTCTATATGATAAGTCCAAAACACGCCAGTGATCCTCAGGAAGAAGGAGGAAGCGTGTCCCTACGACTGAAACTCAACGACTGGAGTCCTGTGTCAATCAACCACAGCAAACTTTGGGAGCAGCTGTGACACCATTTTTTTTTTAATAACAACATCTTTTATTTCCTTAATAGATCGTACAATTCACTCGCTAGCATTGGATCGACGTACAGTTTACTACTAATACATATAATAACACTATAAAACACATTTTGATAATAAGTTTAAAAATTCACAGTCGACACTTAATATATACAATTTACCTTACTAATTACTACATAGAATTAAAGTGGTGTATGAAATAGGGTACAAAGGACTTGAGGTACCTATCAGTAGAATGTGTATTTGGGCGAACAAGTTTCGGACAATTATCAGTTGCTGCTTTGTGCCTGGTGTTCGGTCAATTAGGGTTTGGTACTTCAAAGTCCGGTAATATAGTTCTATGAAGGTCTGAGGTCAGGCATTTGTGTCCAAAGTCAATTGTCAGTTTGTGTCGTCTATCAGAGAGAGTAGAGAGACCAAGCTTGGGTAATCCATCTTCATAAGAAGTATAGGTTGGGCCTTTACCGTTCGTAAAGTGCGTAAAGTCGTTCACAAAGTTCGTAAAGTTGCTCGGCTAACCCGCGCGAAGTACTATGGAAGCAGGCAAGAAGTTGGAACTTCAGTTAACTTTTTTCGTAAAGTTAGGAAGGTTGAGCAATAGGAGAAGAGATGGAAAATAAGATATGCAAATAAATTGAAAATGGGGAATAGGAGACTGAAAAATTATGAGATGATGATTTTTGTGGTTTATATGACAATAATAATAATAACGTCGAATAACTTGAAACGTTTTTTTCAAGGATAATTATAAACAACTTTTTTTCTTAGAATTTTGTTGTTCTTGTTGGGTTTTTTCAGGTGAGTTGGGAGGAAAGAATTACTTATTCGATTAAATTGTTTTATATTGATTTATTGATTTATATTATTTCTATTATTGGCGTATTCTAATTTATTTGTTGGAGGTTCTTTTCCTGTTTCTGGATATCAACCATGGCCCATTATGGCTTTTAGTGTTAATAAATATCTACCTATGGTTTATTTATGATAATAATAATATCTAATAATTAGATTTTTTTTTTCGAAAACAACTTGCCAGAAACAATTCTCGTAATGTTATTTAGGTCAAATTCCCGTCTGAGCGTCGACAAACTTTACGAACTTTTCGAACGCCGTCTGAGTCGTCCTATAGCCATTAAGAATATTGACGAACCCCATGAGAAAGTATACTAAAGGCGCACTCTCTCCGTTCCTGGGGACGACCAAGGGGAGTCCCCGCGTTTTTGTTTGACTAACTTACCGTATTTTCGGGAGTACGAGGGACGGGCCGGACGGGGAATGATCCGATCACCTACATCGTAAAAAGGGAATAACTTTCATATTCGGTGGGGTGTTGGTTCGGGGTTATCAGTGTCGAGTCATTAACTGTGGAGTACAACTGATTTGTTTTCTTGTGATATTTTTGTTTTTTGGGGGGGGGGTGGTAATAATAAAGGGAAATAATCAAAAATGTTTGTCCGCGCCTGTCCGTCAAAAGAAACAAAAGTGAAAATAAAGGGGACCGTAACATTAACAGGGTAGTTGGCCACCTGAATAAATATGTTTAATGAATATTTGTATGTTTTAATTTTAATATTTTGTATATTTAATGTTTTCATTTTAGTGAACAATGAATGTTTAATAAATATTCTTTGAGCACAAGCTGACTTTGAAACATTTATTCAAACAATGTCTACAACGGATACGTCAGCTACGATTCTTCATCAGCGATATTTCGGCCCCTCTTGGAAAGGGTCCTCGTCAGGCTGTCAATCTTCTGGGTCAACGTCGGGAAAGGAAACAAACCTGTAATTAATAACTGAAGCTTCTACCGACTATAAATATCTTATTAAGGTAAATTACTTTCAAATACCACTAGTGGTATTGTTACATTTTGTTTCCTTCCCGACGTTGACTCTGATGATTGACAGCCTGACGAGGACCCTTGTCAAGAAGGGCCGAAATATCGGTTGATGAAGAATCGTAGCTGACGTATCCGTTTTAAACATTGTTTGAATAAATATTGAATAATACATCAGCGAATTTCGAAGAAAATCCATACGGAGGCATCCCACATTTTCTTGCTCTTTCCCTTTGGGCAGTCCCCAGGAAGGGACTCCCTCCGTTCTCGTGTTCGGTTGCGACGCCCTAAGGAGTCCTCGAAGAACGGCAAGAGTATGCCTCAAGTCTGTTCGGGTTGCACGTGGCTTCCTGCTTTCGCAAGCGCCGAGCTTTTATCCTAAAGAATGTATCAAATTCGTCTTTTATGTTAAAGAATTGATGCTTTGCATTTCTGAAGTCTTGGATCTCGGTAGTTTTCCCAGTTTAACGAACTATACGATCATGCTAGAAGTTAAAATGTCCTCTAAATTTCAACGCGTCTTGAAAAAATCGGCAAAAGGTCTTCCGCTGAATCCTCTGGGATGATAGCCAAGTCACTTAGAGGGTGTTCCACCCTACTTACCGTAGTTGCTACGCATGACGCTATAATTCTGGAATTTTGCCGTCAAGGCTGGAAGGATTTTTCTATTTTCCAGCAGAATATCATGTCACGGGCGAATCCGACCAATCACGTTGCAGAAATGCGTAGTTACCACGCACCACGCTTACTACGCTCCCGAGCGTGGTAAGCAAATAGTTACTTCCTCGAGAAGGTTGGAGCGGTCAGCATAGTACATATGTCCTAGGTTGGAACGAAAATAGTAACTAATAGTTACTATTGTTAGAAGGGTAAAACACGCTCTTAATCAAATTAAAATTATCATAGTTAAATCTATCTGGACAAGCATATGAACGGCTTACTCCATATCACGGGCTCATCTGTTTGTTCTGTTGATTTTTGTGTTTATTTTGTTGTACTAGTGTTTCTTCAGTTGTTTATTTATTTATTTCTCTTCTTTACTCCACTATCTTCACATTGTTTTTGTGCAGTGGGTCACAAATAAATTGTTATTATTATTATTATTATAATAGTTCTATAATAATAATAATAATAATTATAATTTATTTGTAACCCACTGCACAAAACAATGTGAGGATAGTGGAGTAAAGAAGAGAAAGAAACAAATAAACAACTGAAGAAACACTAATACAACAAAATAAACACACAAAATCAACAGAACAAACGGATGAGCCCGTGATATGGAGTAAGCCGTTCATACGCTTGTCCAGATAAATTTTTATGAAGCTCCTGGAGTTTTGCCGTTATATCAGGGGCTTTGTATTTTTGGATTATTTTCCGATTTCGGTACGATATAGGTAAATAAAGCAGGTATTTACAGTATTTGTAGTAGCATGTACGTAGTTTACGTATGTCGCTCTTTTTCAATAAAATAAAAGTCCCAGAAAGATAAAGTATAGAGTGGTCGCAAAAAACTGAATACAAAGAAACCAAAGCCTTACGGTTATACTTAGACCGGTTTGACACAATCTTAGAAT
Source organism: Branchinecta lynchi (assembly GCA_023053575.1). Taxonomy (NCBI): domain Eukaryota; kingdom Metazoa; phylum Arthropoda; class Branchiopoda; order Anostraca; family Branchinectidae; genus Branchinecta; species Branchinecta lynchi. The sequence goes on along the minus strand of JAKZAP010000014.1, from coordinate 20,026,189 downwards.
ATCCAAATTTTATCTTTTTGCAAGCTTCAGATACTACAGACTGGCGAAAGGACGAAGTATTTTTACAAACTGTTAAACCAAGCCACCGAAAGTTTTCAACGGAGGGAATGGATGTATTTTTTATTTTAAGAGGAGAATTTGGTACAGTACCGTTGAAACATATATACTCGCATTTATCAAGGTTCAAAGTAAGTCCGATGTCAAGAAAACCTTTTTTAGTCCTTTGAACTGTACGAGAGAGGGAAGATTTGCATCTACTTATAAGGAGAATATCATCTGCGTATGCAACGTAAGAAACGTCAGTAAATCCCGTAAAATACGTCCGCGAGATCTTGGCAATAATCCCAGCAATACACATCTTGAAAATATGAGGTGACAACACCCCACCTTGACGTACACCACAACGGACTGCAATATTTTCTTGCAGGAGAGACCCATTTAGTTTTAAACGTAGGTGCGCATTGCTATACCAATATCTCAGGACAAAAATAATGGAAATATTAACACCATTTACAGAAAGTGAGTGCAGGGCTTGGCTATGAACAATGGTATCGAACGCCTTAGAAATATCTAGCGAACAAAGGTGAACTTGCTCATTTCGTTGGGAAGCATGACGTAGAACATTGGCAAGTACCCTGTGCGCGTGCGCACAACTTATTCCTTGCTTAAAACCAAATTGATTTTCTCCGTAAAATGCACTCTCATTGATTGACGGAAGTAAAACATATTCAAAAATCTTGCTTAGCGTACACGTGACAGTAATGGGGCGATAGGAAGCACAATTTGAAGCATCCTTTCCGCGTTTCAAAACTGATGTAACAGTTCCAGAAAGGAAACTGTCGGGAACTATAGAACTAACCAAACACATTTGAAATAATAACTGCAAATGAAACATCAGTTCTTTGCAATCAGTCCGAATATTTTGAACAGAAATACCATCTATATCACAAGATTTTGATTTGAGCCGCTTCACTGACTTAATGATAAGCTCGTACGAAATAGGTAAAACGTGGCGCTGTGACAAATTACGAGGTAAACAACTGTTCAGTAACTTACTATACATCGAATGCACAGAATGATTTAACTTCGAAAAAATTTGGGAGTAGTGTGACAGCCATCGAGACGAAGAAATATTACACCGAGTATTGACCTCATCTAACTTTGAACTATCTGAAACGTTTTTCCAATCTTTTTTATTCTTTGGAAAATTTTTCCCACTAAGACGGTTTTTCCTGATCTGCTTTTTGTAAGCAATCTTAGTTGACTGCTTAATATCAAAAACCTTTCCCGAGACTGGTCTGCCACACGCTACCCAAATTCGAAGCCAAAACTTCGCTTTGTTTTTTATAGGTTTAAGCTCTGGGTCAATATTCCACATTGGTTTCCGAGTATTAATACGACATCGATCAAGGGGCACTGCCAGAGCTTCAGCTTGCTCTAGACATGAAATAATTGTCAGATAATAAATATTCAGATCAAGTTTTTTGTTTGGGCAAGGGGTACTGAGTTGCAGAAGATGGTACGGCACGGGCACAGAGGACAGCAGTGAAGCAAGGGTTATTAAATACATGCTCCAATTTGCCTTTTCCCAATTTGTTTTTTCGAACCATTTTTTCTTATTTGGGGCTTTATTGTAAGGAATTGTAGGCATAGAAAGTGTCAGGGAAATTGGAAGGTGATCAATGTCGCTATGATCTTCGTCAACACGAACGATAGAGGAAATTAGGTCTGCGCTTAACACACAATGATCAATATTCGTGGTTGACCCAGAATGGTGCACATACGTGTAACCTATATCATTTTTAACAACACGATATGGGCTCGGGAGACTATCCAGAATCATATCCGAACGTGGGGAACTTGCGTCTAAATCAGTATTCATATCCCCCAAAACAACCCATTGTAGACCGTTTGTAGACCGCGCCTTTTTACAATGAGCAGCTATATATATATATATATATATATAATCAATCAATCAATTCATCATCTTCAGAATAATCGTAATAAAATTCATAAAATATGCCCTTGGCCTCTTCAAAACTTATCTAAAATAATACTCCGTGTAAACTCTTTTGGCCTACAAATTGTCACATAAATAAAATAACTTTCTTTCACATCGTGTTCCCGAATTCCACCTTTAGGTCAAACGTATTTTCATTGGAATACTAATATAAAATAACTCTTGTACCCAATTAAAGGGTCAAAGACTAAAAACAAAATTTGGCAATAATAACGACTGGCTTTACTGGCTGTTGTGCAGCTCAGCAAAACTTGGAACAAAACTGCTTTTTGAGATTTGTCGCGTTGATGTCTGTTGAGGAGTGGGGGCGAAGAGGGGTGGGGGATGATAGGATGTAATCCGAGAACAGACAAGGTCTTGCAGTGTTGCCAGATCGTGGTAAAAAGAGGCCACGGCCTTTGACAAATATGCAAAAAATGCGCCAGAGGGAAATCTACACCTCCGAAATCTCGATGACTCCGATCCCCCAAAAAATTTGTCCGGCCTTCGGTGGCGACGATTAAAACGACGTAAAACAATCAATTTTTTGGAAAAACAGTTGGTTTTTGGGATCCCAAAACGAAAGTGGAGGGGTACCTATGACACCGCAAAAGTTGTCCGTCTGTTCGTCCGTCCGTCTGTTAGCACGATAACTCGAAGGGGTTGAGATATTTTGATCAAACTTGGCATGAAGACTCTTTAGGTCAAAGTACAGGTCAGGTTCGAAGATGGGCTATGTAGCTCTATATTTAGGGGTGGGGGAGGGGTTTGAAATTAAGTGGAACAACAAATATTTTTTAAAAGATAATGAAATAGTCGAATTAGGGGTAAGGAGACATGTGAATCCGGATATGAAATTTATTTTCTCGACGCACAAATAGTTGACCCGGAATCCGGCGAAAACCGGAAAATTTGTGAAAAGTAAAAGCTTAATGGGAAGTGCATTGGAGGTTCGATTTAGTGGCAAGGAAACGTGCGGAGTCCGAATACGGAAATTATTCTCGCCGACAATTAGTTCGGTCGGAATCCGGCAAAAACCGGAGAATATGTTAAAAGTAAAAGTTTAATCTGACGTTGATTATAGGTTGGATACAGGGGTGAGGAGACACGCTGAATTCGTTTTTGAGATTTATTTTTTCGCCGGAGAAGTAGTTCCGGAATTCCGCCGAAACCGGAAAATTAACAGAAGTAAGGCAGGAAGTTTCGATCTGCTTCGTCAAACAGATTTGACTTGAAGGGGTAAACACACATGCTGAATCATATCTGAACTTGGTTTTCTCGTAATTGATAGTAAAAGTGTGGAATTAGTCTGGCGAAGACTGGATCTGGCGAAGACAAGACCCAATTCTCTGAATTAAATTTTAACTTTTGGGATCCCATCGAAACCTTTGGTCTTGTTCGTAAAGACTGTCAATTTTTGCACGTGACGCCAAAAAATACCCCAGTTAAAAAGAAAAACAGTCTCGTTTTACACGCCATTTGCAAAAATATTTCCGCCAGTGTCCGACAGAATCCGACGGTTGGCGTAAAATCTGCCAATCTGGCAACACTGGGGTCTTGGTACCGAAGTGAAGGCACAGGAGGTTTCTTCTTGCGTAGCTAAGAGTGGTGAGCTTGAACTTAATCCTAAAGATACTAGTTTTATTATTTATTTATTTATTTATTTGAATCCAATACCGGCCAACTAGAGTCATTATACATAACAAAATAACACTCACTGACTTACACTTTAGACACTAAGTTACTTGAAAAGTGCAGCGATGAGTTCCCTGACCCAAATTAGGTCGGGCGCCGCGTTAAGAAAAATTTCGGTCCGGGAACATTCGCCTTCGAAAAAGACGCTGCGGACCCCGTTGGAAAAAAATTTGGTGGGCCAGATCCCAGTTCGAATGAAATTTGACGAAGTCCAAAAGTTGGTTAAAACTTGAAAAGTGCAGCGATGAGTTCCCTGACCCAAATTAGGTCGGGCGCCGCGTTAAGAAAAATTTCGGTCCGGGAACCTTCGCCTTCGAAAAGACGCTCGTTGGAAAAAAATTTGGACGGCCAGATCCCAGCTCGAATGAAATTTGGCTAAGTCCAAAAGTTGGTTAAAACTTGAAAAGTGCAGCGATGAGTTCCCTGACCCAAATTAGGCGTTAAGAATAAATCTTAAACTTAAACTTTTTATAATAAATAAGATACCATTGGATAGAGCTAGCCATTCCAGTTGCATACAGTAAACGGCGCTTTCCTACTTCGATAATCTTATGACTGAATTGAAAAACCGGTACAGAGTAACTAAGCAAGTAAGTGAGGTTCATCTCCCTTTGAGCGCAATCAACTATGAGCGTGTTCCACCCTTCTAATAATAGTAACTATTAGTTATTTTCATTCCAACCTCGTGAAAAGTTACTACGCTGACCGTTTCAACCTTGTCGAAATAGTAACTAGTAGTAAGTATTTGCTTTCCATGCTAGGGAGCGTAGTAAGCCTGGTAACTACGAATCTCTGTGATGTGATTGGTCCGGAGCACGATATTTTGCTGAAAATAGAAAACACATTCCAGCTTGACGCCAGTAAGCCAGAATTTGTGACGTTATGCGTAGTAACTACGGTAAGTGTGGTGGAATACGCTCTATGACTCGCAGTCAATTTGAGCGGAAGGGCCGTTAAAGGTTTATTCAGACGAACTTGATAGCGAGCTAATTTAAGTGTCTTTACAAACTTCATTCTTTGTACTACTCAGAGATTGACATAGAACGGCACAAATAAAATGGCGGCTCAAATATTTGTCTTCATTTTTCCTCTGACCCTGAGTTATACATGCAAGTGAAAACGGCAACAAACCTATTAATGTGCCTGTTTGTTTTTACTTTAATGTCTCCAGTTTCAGCTGCGAACGTGTAGGACAATTTAAGGAAGGATAGTGCGGTGTTCAGACAGTGCCGGTCAAAAAGGGAGTAAGACAGGGGTCCATTGTCTCACCTGAGTTGTTTAACAATGCAATAATTGAACCGCATAGTAAAATTAAACCTGCATGTATTGTTCGGGGTATTGATGTTAGCCTGATAGGATATGCTGATGATATTCTTAACCCCAGCCGTACTGTTACTCGTTTAGAGGAAAATTTCGATATTCTTAGCACAGAATATGGGCACGTTGGAATGCATTTCAATGCAGATAAATCCCAAGTCGTACTTTTCAACTGGAAAGCTGACCCGGACGTAACAGTACGGCTGGGAAGTGTTCATGTGAAGCCACTGGATTCCCTAATTTACCTGGGGTTACCTATTGGAAAATCCATCAAAGAAACCCGTGCTCTACTTATAAAGCATATACGTAAAAGAATTGCAGGTGCATACGGATCTGTAGTATCGAATAAGCTACGCTTTCAACGTCCCATCCTCGCGGCTATCTTCAACTCCGTCGCCCTACCTCACATCCTGTATACTGCACCCTTCTGGAGACTTTTCACCAAAACAGACAAAAAACAAGTACGGTCAACATTCTATCGTTTTGCCAAATATATATTGCGCCTCCCCCCTTGGACGAGAAACTCTAAAATTTCCAGTCGTTATCAAATTAGTGATCCACTAACAGCAGTGGAGAAACAAATAGAAACATACAGCCAAAATATTGATCACGACTGGAAATCCCTCCTGCTTTAGTTGTATAGTAAAAGTTATACTGTGTATTTTGTAAGTTACTTTCTTTCGTGTTTTCCTTTCTTTTTCTCTTTTTTTCCTTATTATTTACTCCGTCTTTGTGCCTTGTGTTTATTTTGACGGGTTATAAATAAAATCATCATCATCATCATCTAGTCTGAACTGACAGCATGGATAGGGTTGATATAGTGCGTGTTTCACCCTTCTAACAGTAGCAGCTATTAAATAAGTTACTACGCTGATCGTTAGTAACTAATAGTACAAATTTGCTTACCATGCTCGGGAGGGGTAGTAAGCGTGTAACTACGCATCTCTGTAGCGTGATTGGTCGGATTCGCCCGTGGCATGATACTCTTCTGGAAAATAGAAAAATCGTTCCAGCCTTGACGGCAAAAAGCCAGAATTCGACGTCATGCGTAGTAACTATGGTAAGTAGGGTGGAGCACACTCATAGACGTTGCAAATGCTTCATGTTTTGCTTTAAAACGGGGAGGCTGCATGTATCGTTTACAACATGTTGCTTATCCTAGCATTTTTCAGGATACTGGCGTTTGAATGTGCCTCAGCCAGGTCTGCGCTTTTTTGCTGTGCCTACAAGTTGATGCCTACGTCACGTCACCTTTCAGACGTCCTTGAACCTGGTAACCTGGTTGAAGCAATCTTTCCTTAGAACCTTTCGGATGCGGGTGTGGAGCTCCGTATTCTTGAGAATGGGGAGATGAGGTAGGGGGTGGTTTTATCTATTTATCTTTCTCAACAGTACAGTGCAGAAAATAGACGATTGGCCTCTATAGAAATATTATTTGTTCTATGCCATTTAATTTCTTTGTTTGATAATAATAATATAGTGCAAAAAATAAGCCATGGACCTCTATAGTGTACGTCTAAATCACTTAAATAAGTGAATCATCTATTCAAATAATGCATAAAACAGATACGTCAGCTACGATGCTTTAGCAGCGATATTTCGCCCCTTCTTGGCAAGGGTCCTCGTCAGGTTGTCAGTCTTCATGGTCAACCGGTCAACGTCGGGGAAGGAACAAACCTGCAATAAATAACAAAAGCTTCTACCGACTATAAATATCTTATTCTGAGAAATTACTTTTAAATACCACTATTGGGAAAAAACTAGTCCTGAGATTTAATTTTTGACACGGCAGTTGCTTTTTGCTGCACGATTAGGGCGATGACAGGAAAGGATTTTTTCTGCATTTTGATCAACTTCGTTTTTTTTAAGGCACTTGCCTTCCGGCCAAGTGCCATATACAGATCACTTTTCCGTCGGTCGGTCAGTCGGTGTTAGCGAGTTAGGGTACTTCCAGATGTGTTAGGACGATGAAACTTGGCAGGCATATTAGGGACCCGACCAAACCAACTTGGAAATAGTCACTTGCCCGATCCGACCATCGTGGGGGGAGGGAGGGGATCCGGAATCCGAAATTTAGTGACATGCATAGCTTTCGAACGGGTGATCGGATCTTAATGAAACTTGATACTTGGAAAGACGTCATATCTCGGATATCCCATTTCAAGATCTTACCGAATCCGATGAATGTGGGGGGGGGGGATTCGGAGGGGAGAACTGGAAATCATGTGACACGCTTAGAGTGGAGCGATCGGGATGAAACTTGGTGAGAGGAACAAGTACAAGCCCTAGGTACATCATTAACAAAACCGGACCGGATTCGTGCTCTTTGTTGGAGTTGGAGGGGGGTTCTGGAATTCCGGTGATACGGAGTTAAGTTACTTTCAGGTGGGCTAGGACAATGAAACTTGGCAGGTAAGTCAGGGATCTGATCAGATCAACCTGGAAATAGTCAACTTCCCGATCAGACCACCGTGGGGGGAGTGGAGGGAGGGAGAATCCGGAATGTTGAGGAACGTATAACTCTGGCACGGGTGACAGATTTTAACGAAACTTGATATGTGGAAAGACCTCGTGTCAGTCTGACCGGATCCGATGAGTGTGTGTGTGGGGGGGGGGGGGGGGGAGGGCTGCATGGAAACGAAATCAAATGGAGTCGCTGATCCCGTAGTGACAGGCTTAGAATGGAACTATTGGGATGCAACTTGGTGGGAAGGAGAAGCACAAGAACTAGATGCGTCGGTGATAGAACCGGATCGGATTTGGGCACTGTGGGGGGGAGTAGGAGGGGGGGGGGGTCGGAATTCCGATTATCGCGAGTTGAGGTAGTTCCTGATGTGCTACGAAGATGAAACTGGGCTTGAACATAAGTGATTTGACATGATTGACTTAGAAATAGTCGGTTCCCCGACCCAACCATCGTGGGGAGTGTAGGGAGGGGGAATCTGGCTTGAGCTATGTACAGCTTATGAACGAGTGGTCGGATCTTAACGAAACTTGACATTTGGAAAGACCTCATGTCAACTTGAAAAAATATTGAAAACTACTTCAGACAGGAGGGCGTTTCAGCAGCACCACTTTGTTCTGGAAAGGTCATCGACCAACATTTTTGGATTTTCAAAAAGCTTGGAACAGCTTGTGTTTCGACGCAGACCGTTCTTTGTAAAATCCAGAAGTGTGTGTACCTTGGCCAATCTTGAAACATTTTTAGTTGTTCCTTAGTTGAATTGATAGAAGAAAGTTCAAAAAAATAATGTAAGAAGACTAGAATACAGTTTATTAAAGGACACCTGAATGAAAAGTACCAAGTGTCATCCCTATCTGTATTACTTCCGGTAATATTGCCTGTAGAAAACCCAATCCAAATACGAAATGGTGTTTCCAAGCTATGATTTTTGCTCCATTTTGCATCTGTCCTTATTTCAGTACTGAACAATTTTAGAAATGAACAAATGTCTCCAATCACCCTTCTTCTGGAATATTTTTTTAACCAGTTAAGCCCAAGCGTATATCTAGAAGAAATTCCAATACGATCCGGCCAGCGCTGTACAAGATTTGAATGAATTGCGCTTTTTGTCTTGGAGTCTGCATGTGCAAACCTCCAGAAACGAACATCCCTATTGAAAACGTCACGCTCAGGAGAAGAATGCTCTCCGTGGCCATGTCTGTAAATGCATTCTCAATGGTGTGTTCAGGTATGGTTTCATTGTTCATGTGTCCTTTAAGCAGTAAATAAACAAGACGAAAGGCGTCGATGGGATCCCAAAAATCTAATATTTGATTCAGACAATCGGGTCTTGTCTTCGCCAGATCCAGTCTTTTCCAGGCTAATGATCAGAGACAACCAAGTTCAGATATACTTCTATAGGCCAACTCTGTTTTGACGATACTGACCGAGGCTTTACATCTGCCAAGTTTCCGGTCTCGCCCGAAAATCCAACAACAAAAGAAAATTCAGAAACAAATCCAGCGTCCGGGTAAAAAATGATTGTCAAATACAGAGTCAGCCTCTCTTCTTACCCCGTAATCTGTCATCTAATCGAACTTTTGCTTTTATCAAATTTTCCGGCATTGGCCGGATTCCGGTCGAAATAGTTGTCCGGCGAAAAAGTGGTTTTCACCGTCGTGTTCAGCATGTTTTTTTACCCCTCACTCGAACATTTAATCAACTTCAGATGAAATTTTACTTTTAACCAACTTTCCGGTTTTCACCGGATTCCGAACGAACTACTTGTTCGGCGAGAAAATGGTTTTCACCTCCGTGTTCAGAATGTCTTCTTACCTCTAAATCGACCACTTTATCAACTTCAAATGAATCTTTTACTTTTAACCATTTTTCCGGTTTTTGCCGGATTCCGGACGAACTACTTTTCCGGCGAGAAAATCTCAGTCCAAAGTCGACTATCACATTAGCTGTTTAAAAATATTTTGTTTGTCCCTTAATTTGAATCCCCTCCCCCACCCCTAAATGCAGAGCTACATAGCCCATCTACGAACTTGACCTTACCCTTGATCCAGTGAATCCTCACACCAATCCCTTCGAGAGTTATCGTGCTCACAGACAGACGGACAGACGGACAATTTTGCTATGTCATAGGTATCCCTCCACCTACTTTTTGGGATCCCAAAAAGTAAAAAGTTGTTAGTTTGAAATAAAAATCACTAATAATTTTTTGTTTTTAAATTAAAATAAGACACATATCCCCTCCTAAAAGTATCCCTTCTTTTTTTGAAAAAAAAATCAGAATAGATGTTGATAAAGAATAGGAAGCTCTATCATGGTCTTCATTGTTGATTAATACTTCTGCATTTTCTCATAAACTTTCGTATAAACTTGATGCGAGTTCAAGAAGATTGTTTAATCAAGTCTCATCTTGGAATATTGAAACATATTTTGTAAAACTTTGCAGATTATTCTATGGTTTGTTATGTAAAAGAATTATTCGGTTGCTGGCACAAATTTTGCCTAAAGTATTTCGTTTGTCCAAATCTAAATAAATAAAGTCTAATACCTGTAAGTGCACTTTATCTTGTACTAAAACGAAGAATGTTGATCTGTAGATTCTGTCAGCAATAGAAAATGTAGGTTCAATTTATTAAAGCACACATGACTATTTTGTATCTTTCAGCTGATTTATACTTGGCCTTTAAAGGACACCTGAACAATGAAACCATACTTGAACACACCATGGAGAATGCATTTACAGACATGGCCACGGAGAGCATTCTTCTCCTGAGCGTGACGTTTTCAAAATAGGGATGATCGTTTCTGGAGGTTTCCACATGCAGACTCCAAGACAAAAAGCGCAATTCATTCAAATCTTGTACAGCGCTGGCCGCATCGTATTGGAATTTCTTCTAGATAAACATTTGGGCTTAACTCGTTAAAAACTATTACAGAAGAGGGTTGATTGGAGATATGTGTTCATTTATAAAATTGTTCGGTACTGAAATAAGGACAGATGCAAAATGGAGCAAAAATCATAGCTTGGAAACACTATTTCGTAGTTGGATTGGGTTTTCTGCAGGCAATGTTAACGGAAGTCATACAGATAGGGATGATACTTGGTACTCTTCATTCAGGTGTCCTTTAACTTATCTTTACATGAAATCCGCTGCTTGACACACAAAAATCAATTCCTAGTAAACCACGTAGAGGGCTTACGAGTCAGCCTTACCGCAAAATTTGTAATCAGTGATCAAGTGATCGATTTTGATACTACCGGCCTTTTTACAATGAGCAGCTATAGATATATCTATATAATCAATCAATTCATCATCTTCAGAGTAATCGTAATAAAATTCATAAAATATGCCCTTGGCCTCTTCAAAACTTATCTAAAATAATACTCCGTGTAAACTCTTTTGGGCTACAAATTGTCACATAAATAAAATAACTTTCTTTCGCATCGTGTTCCCGAATTCCACCTTTAGGTCAAATGTATTTTCATTGGAATACTAATATAAAATAACTCTGCACCCAATTAACGACTGGCTTTACTGGCTGTTGTGCAGCTCAGCAAAACTTGGAACAAAACTCCTTTTTGAGATTTGTCGCGTTGATGTCTGTTGAGGAGTGGGGGCGAAGAGGGGTGGGGGATGATAGGATGTAATCCGAGAACAGACAAGGTCTTGCAGTGTTGCCAGATCGTGGTAAAAAGAGGCCACGGCCTTTTACAAATATGCAAAAAATGCGCCAGAGAAATCTACACCTCCGAAATCTCGATGACTCAGATCCCCCAAAAATTTGTCCGGCCTTCGGTGGCGACGATTAAAACGACGTAAGACAATCAATTTTTCTGAAAAACAGTTGGTTTTTGGGATCCCAAAACGAAAGTGGAGGGGTACCTATGTCACCGCAAAAGTTGTCCGTCTGTTTCCGTCCGTCTGTTAGCACGATAACTCGAAGGGGTTGAGATATTTTGATCAAACTTGGCATGAAGACTCTTTAGGTCAAAGTACAGGTCAGGTTCGAAGATGGGCTATGTAGCTCTATATTTAGGGGTGGGGGAGGGGTTTGAAATTAAGGGGAACAACAAATATTTTTTAAAAGATAATGAAATAGTCGAGTTAGGGGTAAGGAGACATGTGAATCCGGATATGAAATTTATTTTCTCGACGCACAAATAGTTGACCCGGAATCCGGCGAAAACCGGAAAATTTGTGAAAAGTAAAAGCTTAATGTCAAGTGCATTGGAGGTTCGATTTAGTGGCAAGGAAACGTGCGGAGTCCGAATACGGAAATTATTCTCGCCGGACAATTAGTTTGGTCGGAATCCGGCAAAAACCGGAGAATTCGTTTAAAGTAAAAGTTTTATTTAAATTTGATAAGATTTTCGATTTGCGAGTGAGAAGACATGCTGAATTCTCATATGACAATCATCTTCTCACCGGACGTATATATTGCTCGGAATCCGGCTGAAACCGGAAAATTTGTTAAAAGTGAAAGTTTAATCTGAAGTTGATTATAGGTTGGATATAGGGGTAAGGAGACATGCTGAATTCGTTTTTGAGCTTTATTTTTTCGCCGGAGAAGTAGTTCCGGAATTCCGCCGAAACTGGAAAATTAACAGAAGTAAGGCAGGAAGTTTCGATCTGCTTCGTCAAACAGATTTGACTTGAAGGGGTAAACACACATGCTGAATCCATATCTGAACTTGGTTTTCTCGTAATTGATAGTAAAAGTGTTGAATTAGTCTGGCGAAGACTGGATCTGGCGAAGACAAGACCCAATTCTCTGAATTAGATTTGAACTTTTGGGATCCCATCGAAACCTTTGGTCTTGTTCTGCAAGATGACTGGCAACTACGACAGATAGTAAGCCTATGTGGAGCTCTGCCTCTGTAAACTGGATTCTCAAAAAAATAAAATGTGTCGCCGTAACCCGCAGCGGACAGGAGTGATCCTGAGTTCTGGTGGAAAAAATTGCTCTGTAAAAGAATAGTTAGTGGAAATTCTGTCTGAATAATTAAACAAAGAACAAAGTAGTTTGAGCCTTTGGTACTCTTGCGAACATATTACCAAGAACCGGCAACCCTGTTGGAGAATAATGAGTTGATCAGGGCCAGTTCCTATACTTCGCGCATGCGTTGCAACGTATGGATTTGCGGTTTCGCCCACGCAAAGACGAATCCGTGTGTGGGTTCAGGGCGTCACTTTCGGCAACCTTCCAAAAAGAATTTCGCCGCAAAATGTAACCGAATTTTTGACGGTTTATTTTGGGGACTTTTCAACGGTTGTTTTGCCAGTGCAGACCATTAGCTGTGTTTTTGCAGATACAATGGTATCTGGTAGCACGGTCAAAATGTTGCACTTATTGATTATCTGGCAAGTTACCTTGGCAACCTAAGGCAGGTATTGTAGTATATTTATCTACACTGCATTGTGTTTGGCTCAGCACCCCTCCGCGTATTGCCTCGGGGTACTGACATAAATGAATGGGATCTGAGTGCCGTAGTTGTTTTACTGAGTTAGTCGTGTATGAGATTCATAAGAGAAAATAAAGAAGTTTTTCTTGCAACCAAGTGTATCTTTGCCAAGGGCAAAGAACAGTACAAATGGCGACGAGGATTTAAGAGCTTTTCGCTGTGACAATTAGTGATCGAGACGGACTAATCATGAGAACCGCCATCGG